>OX453317.1:1558219-2158219 GCA_949710035.1 Crambus lathoniellus
AAAAAAAAACACGCTAGTTTCACATTTTGACCACCGGAACAGAAAAGTTTGTGGCACTGTACAACTAAACCGACGGCTAGTGCGCAGGCATAGAGTGTGGCCGCTGGGTGGCGCGGACCAATGTCGACAGTTATCGGCCCGGACAGAAACTACCAACTAAAACTAAAGTGACGGCTAATGAGCAGGCATAGTGTGTGGCCGCTGGGTGGCGCGGACCAATGTCGACAGTTATTGGCCGGACAGAAAATAGCGACTTAACCGACTAAAACTAAAACTGACGACTATCAACTGCTAGTCTGTGGCCTCATAGCCGGTTTTCGACTACTGCCGAGACTGCCGACAGGCAATGATCTGATCGGTCAAGTGTGTGGCTGATGGAGGTCTTGAACGGCAGACGCCCTATCCGATCTAGGAATGTAAGCGGACTGATAGTCTGTGGGGCGCTTAACTTAATGGATATGAAGTTATGAATTTGAATTGAACTTCATAAAATATTTTGTCATTTGAATTCCTTAGATTAGATTTTTGGTGCTTTGTTCTGTTGAACGTTGCGCAGGTGCTCGTGGATCAGTGGTTAGCGCGCTCGGCCTGCGATCGTTGAGGTTAAGCAACTTTCGCAATGGTCGGTCACGGGATGGGTGACCAAAAACTTGTATCTCGAGCTCCTCCGTGCTTCGGAAGGCATGTTAAGCCGTTGGTCACTACCAACCGAACGTGGTGTCTCTACCAAAGGGTCGGTTGAAAAATTGTAAACGTCAATTAGAATCGCTGGCGCTAGTTACTGCTGTCGTCGTGCACCCAGCCAATAGTGATAAATAATAGTCATGATTTAGTGAGATAGAAATTTTATGAAATAAAATCTCAGCAGTAAAGGTATCCATTTATTAACACTTAATTCGTACAATCACTGTTTAACGTCCTTTCGAGTCGACAACTCAAACACGACTGACTGTCCGGCGCGCGTTCGTCTAGGTTCCCACCATATCACCCGAAAACAGTGGCGCCGCGCCGGCGCTTTCTCAATTTAGAAATGAATAGTGTTGCCAGAATGACAATTACAATTCCTACTAAACTTATATTTTAATTAGTTTTAATCATTACTTTTTGAAATACGACATTCGGCCATCCGACAGAGTGCAACCTCCTGGTGCACTCAACCGATCCAAGCAGTCAATTTCTTAATTTTCACTCAAAAATTTTCAAGAAAACAATTTCAATGAAATATAAATACAATACGACATTCGGCATTATAACCACAGTATCTGATTTTTAAGTTAAGATTTTTAAAGTAAATTATCTATTTGAGTTTAGATTTATTTCGAAAGAAGTAGATTAATAATTATTTTAAAACAATGCAAAAACTACTGACTCACTACCAGTTCACAAATGGGGAGGCCCTTCGAAGAAAGAACTGGCAAGAAAACTCGCGAAGGGTGGACTGACCGACCTCCGTCTTTTAATTTCTTTTTATTTACTTATACCTACACAAAAGGACTTGCCAGAATATGATTGAAGTTAATTTAATTATGACAATAAGTAGTTTCATTATTTTTATTTTATTTGACTCTTATATGACATGTATTATTAATTACATCAATACTTTTAATGTGATTCGCATTTTTTTGTAATTATTGTGATTTTTATGATTGTATTTTATTCGATTGATTCTATATTTGAATTTCACTGAACTTATATTTACACATTTCTTTTCAAGTTAAATACATATTTTATATAATTAGAATTCATTTTAAAAGATTTTGTAAGAATTGTTAATCTTATTGACTCTGTCTGGAATAAAGTGATTTTATTTTAGTTTAATTATTTATTAATAAAATGTGTTGATTTCTGTTTGTTGATCGATTAGAAATTGTAGTTGCACGCCTGCAGTGGGGCGGGGCCGATCTACTTCCAGGAGCACTCGGTTTACCCGTGGTGCCACTGACCAACGCTTACCACATTACAAGCTGCCCTGTGGGCTTATTCTTACTTGCTATTATTATTATTATTCTCAGAATTTAAACAAGTATAGTGGATATGGTACACTAAATGAAATAATAATTATTGTTATCCCTACTTATTCATTAATCATTTCAAATTTAATAATTCTATTTTATTATTTTTATCCTATAAATTAATATAATGACTTTTTATTTATTTGACCTGCAACTTTATTATTACATTTAATTTATGGTACAGGCGTTCACTCTCGGTTTCAACTGATAAATCAGTAATTTGCTTGTGTGCCATGCAAGCAATATGACGCTAAGCTGCGACCCTTGAGTAGTGCTAGGGCACACACCCATCTTTTTTTTTTTTGGGTTCCGTATCCAAAGGGTAAAAACGGGACTCTGCTACTAAGACTTCGCTGTCCGTCTGTCTGTCTGCCCGTCTGTCTGTCTGTCTTGTATTTCGTACCATATATAATTACCAGAGTAAATTATATCATGGCAAACGGTAATGTTTCATATTCTATTTGGTTGACGAACTGGTTGCTTGATAATGGCATTTCGACGGAATACGTCATACTTAATCGGTAACCTATTGCTTATATTGAGCAAACGAAAAGATCTTCAGGTGACGATCGTTTTCCTACTCCGACCGCACATATTGATACTCAACAAGCGGTTACTACTGTTGGCACACATGGCTTAATCATTAGAGACTCGCATTAGTGGATCTGTAGCTGGATTTGGATTAGTGATCTATAGCTCCGATACGACAAATCAATGTTAAGTTATCCTAATCATAAACGGCTCACATGGCCGACATATTCTTAGTCTACATGGTTACTCAAGCTAAGACGCACATGGTCTGCTATGGAACTGCGTAAAGTCAATCGTATCCATTTGACAGCTTTTGATTACATCATAATAAATGTCATTCCATACAAATTGCAGCCGATTGAATACGATATGAACCGTCAAACAAATACGACTACCCCACGCAATTGCACACCTGATTATTAGCGACACACATGGCCGACTCGTAGCTCACATGGCTACTCAACTGAGCTATAGGCACACATGGCCCGATTTTAAGCGACACACATGGCCTGATTTCAAGCGACACACATGGCCTGATTTTAAGCGACACACATGGCCTGATTTTAAGCGACACACATGGCCTGATTTTATGCGACACACATGGCCTGATTTTAAGCGACACACATGGCCTGATTTTAAGCGACACACATGGCCTGATTTTAAGCGACACACATGGCCTGATTTTAAGCGACACACATGGCCTGATTTTAAGCGACACACATGGCCCGATTTTAAGCGACACACATGGCCTGATTATATCATTACTTTTGTTAAGCGACTGAATAATGAATCTCAAATTAGCTATTCATTCATGATTCTGTCTACTGTTTACGGTATGTAATATGTCCATTACTATCTAATAATTGAATAAGAATATATTTATCAACGGATCCTAATCGGGCTTTCTTTTTCTTGACAAACTATTTTATTAAAATTTCGTGGTCATAGAAACCAAGGAATCAAATATTGAACATTTGAACTCATTCCTTTTTTATTTATTTTGAATTCTCGTATCTCGTTTAGTTGAACTGGTTCTTCTATTCTGGCGCGTAACATAGCTACCAAAGAGTAGCCTTGATCAAGCCTGTCACACGCCAAAACATCGTAAAATCTATAAATATTTTTTGTTTTTGTGTAGTCCATAGTCAATGTGCTAAGAAGGTATACCCTCATCGCGGAACAGCTATCAAAGAGTTGCCCCGATCAAACATGCTCAAACGACAAAGGTACCCTCCCCGTCAGCAACACAGACAAATAATCTTTTATATTTTGTAGAAAGGAATAAGTTCAACTAATTTTAAAAACAAGGAATCAAATATTTAACACTTAACCTCATTCCCTTTTTATTTTGCATTCTTGTATATCGTTTAGTCAAAGTGGTTGTTCATTTTTGGCGCGTAACATAGCTATCAAAGAGTAGCCCCGATCAAGCCTGTCACAGGCCAAAACATCGTACAATTCATAAATAAATTCTTTTAGCTGTGTAGTCCATGTGCTAAGAAAGTATACCCTTATCGCAGATCATCTATCAAGGAGTAGCCCTGATTAAACATGCTCAAACGACAAAGGTACCCCTCCCGTCAGCAACACAAACAAACGAGATTTAATCTTTAATATTTTGTAGAAGGGAATAAGCTCAACTGATTTTACAAAACTTCTAGAAAATAACTGTACATACCTCGTAACTTAACTTCGTTGTGGGTCGCGGACGTCCCCGCTTCTGAGATTTTATGAAATAAAATCTCAGCAGTAAAGGTATCCATTTATTAACACTTAATTCGTACAATCACTGTTTAACGTCCTTTCGAGTCGACAACTCAAACACGACTGACTGTCCGGCGCGCGTTCGTCTAGGTTCCCACCATATCACCCGAAAACAGTGGCGCCGCGCCGGCGCTTTCTCAATTTAGAAATGAATAGTGTTGCCAGAATGACAATTACAATTCCTACTAAACTTATATTTTAATTAGTTTTAATCATTACTTTTTGAAATACGACAGAATAGTGATACGCAATTTATTATTTAGGTACTGGTGGCTACCCGCAGTGTTACGTGGACGTGGTACCCGTTCCCGTGGGAATATCGGGATAAAATATAGCCTATGTCACTCGGGAAGAATTTAGCTTTCTAATTGGCAAAGAATTTTCGAAATCGATCCAGTAGTTTCGGAGCCTATTCGGTGCAAACAAACAAACAATCAAATCTTTCGTCTTTATGATACCTACTAGTATAGACAAACATACAAACTAACAAAAAAAAACTTTCCTCTATAAAATATTAAAGTACTTAGGTACTACTTACTTACCCAAAGAAAATGTTGAAACTAAATCAAATGCTCTCAGCTAATAATACCTACTTGGAATTATCTACGGTGTGTGACAATACTTTATAGCACAAGCACAGCCAGTTTTTTCCCCTTAGAATGTAGATCCTGCTATATTTAGCTAATAATTCGCTAAGTCATAGTAGGCAATTTGTGTTCTGTTGACACAAAAACCATTGATTGATCGGTACCTATTATTAGTCGCGTGTTGCACTGTGCACGCACCATGCCGGGTGTAGGTATAGGTAGAGTAAACGGTGTACAGTGCCACCAACTTATCTGTAGAAAGAAAGGCCAAAAGCGGAACTACTGACGCCATTTTGAAAACGTACCAGTTGGCTGTTGTCAGTCGATGTAGTATGTGCTGTTCAGTCGAAGGTTCTTGTTTTCCCAAATATTTCCAAGATTTTCTTGTGAAAATCATGCCGAAAGCATATTCATAAAACTGGATCAAAATTCGATCGTGGCGCCTTGCTTCATTCTACAGATAGTTGGTGGCACTGTATACTCAGTAAGCAAGGCAGAGTAGATTGCTACAAACTTATTTAATGGCGCGCTTACACGAGCAACTAAAATTGCGCAATTCCTGTCAATCCCCGCCGAATATGACGTCATCGTCACGACCACACAAAGCAATTAAGGGCGTTGGCAAAATGTCAAAATGTAGCAACCTGTTGCTGAGATACGGCCACACAATATCAGAAATATGGAGCAACATCGCTCGTCTTAATTGCTCCAGATTGATCTATTGCAGTTGCCAAGCAATTATTGCCTTTAATGATTAAAATTGCCCGTGTACGTGTACCTTAACATGGTAATAGCGGTGGTGGCGGAGCCACTCGCAATACTAAATTAGTTGTCGAAATGAACTGTCGGCTGTCTGCAGTATGAAAAGGTTTTTACTTTACAAAAATTACCTCCGGGTACGAAACTTTTGTAGCACTACTATACCTATGTAAGTACTCTACTGTTTTCTCTGCGGTCTATATCCGTTTGAAGAACCGCCTATTTCAAGAACTTGTTGAAATGAGTCATTTGTTTAAGTATTATAAACCATAAGCACGTAATAAGTAGGCGCGCGTTCAGAACCCTATAGTTACTTAAAGTTACTTAGCGTTTATGGATTAACTTGAAACTTATTACATAATCTATCCGTTTACCTATACTTATTCTTACTTGATTACTCGTACATAATAAGCATCCATGGATTTATTAATATTAATAGTTGTAAAAGCAATGCACAATGCTTATTTGACACTAATAGACATCATCACTATCACTACATATTATAAAACAAAGTCGCTTTCTCTGTCCCTATGTCCCTTTGTATGCAAATCTTTGAAACTACGCAACGGATTTTGATGCGTTTTTTTTTAATAGATAGAGTGATTCAAGAGGAAGGTTTATATGTACTTTTTATCCCGATATTCCCACGGGAACGGGAACCACGCGGGTGAAACCGCGGGCGGCCGCTAGTATTATTATTATATTTTCTTGTGCCTGAAACCTTCATCGATAAATGATTGTATGACTGTCTGTTCATCGTGTTATGTGTTGATTGATGCCAGATTGAAAAAAAAACATGTCACATCATCAATGTTTCTGCGCAGCGCGAACTTCAGAGTAGCACACTTATTTCAATCGATTCGTAGGTGCAGTGCGATTCAATCTTCATGGCGGTCGTGTATTTAGCTGCTATACGAATACGCAGTAGAGAACCCCGCAAGAGTAGTAGAGACATGCGGGTGGGAGAGATGTGGATCTCTCCTACCCGCATGTCTTTTAACTGCCCCGGTATAGTCCATTCGCTTAGATAGTGTCGCTCTGCCACAATGCCGTGCGGGTGTACCGACACTATCTAAAAAAGTATGGACTCTTTGATATAAAAGCATAGGACGGTTAGAGTTGTTATAAATCTGGTAATAAGATATATATTTCTTCATACCTTTATCTAGAATCGTATAGTTTCAGAAACACGATTTTATGATTTTGGCTCGACACTTTTTATTTTCGAAAATAGGTACCTCAAAAAAATAAGAAATATCAAGATTATTCTTAAATGGGGATATACATATACTATTGAAAATTGGCTTAATTAGTGGACACCAATCATATTTAGGATATAGAAGCATTTTTTTTAAATCGCTATAGTTTTTGAATACGAAGTGATTTTGTGTTTTTTTTTGTGTAATCGGCAAAATCGGTCTCGCTCCCGCGCGCGTCGTGTTCTCATTGCTATCTCGCTTTAGCATAATTTTTCCGAGTATCGCCTGAAGGACCGTCACCCGGGCACTTTACCGGTGCACTTTAGGTATCCTGCGATTCCGACACAGAATAAGGTACCGACACACCAAAAAGTTTGAATCGAGCTGCATTGCTTTGCTCAATACTCACCGCAATGACGGATGGAGGCGGCGATGCAGAGCAGCAGGATCCTGGGCTGCCTGATCACGTGCCAGATGGTCACTTGTGGCATCTTCTTGCCGGCTTCCAGGGACGCATCGTTGGGCTTGCTGTTACCTGCCGATTTAATTCATAAATAAATATCATATTTAACTTCGAATTCTAAATTAGTCTACTTAGAATTCTAATAGTGTTTATTTCAATAATCATTTGCACAAGAACTTTTGAATCGTCAGTTTTGTCAGTTTTGCCATTCAACTGACAGGAACTCCTCTGAAACGCAAAACCCGAAACTTCGTTATACCCGTCCCTCTCACTCCCCAGTTGTGACAGAATCGAGTGAAAGGGGCTAACCGAAGATTCGGATTTGCGTTTCAGAGTACGGCTCCTGACATGGAGAAAGGGTGCAAGAAACTCATCAGCTCTACAGAAGGAACTTTTATATCAATATCATGTAGGTGCTTGGAAAGGCACTTTAAATAAACCCGTGGGCCTGGTTTCTTCTGGAAGGAAGGCCAGTGCTCCAGTATTTATTTATTTATTTATTTAATCTTTATTGCAAAACACAGCAAATGGCGGACTTAATGCTAATATGCATTCTCTTCCAGTCAACCGGAAAGGATGTCAGGGAGAAAATGAACAGCGGCAATAAAACAAAAAGTGACAATACAAAGAAGACAAAAGTAACTAGGTAATTACAATGCAAAAAAAAAGTAAAATTAAATAATAACTTACAATTTGTAGATGCTTATAAATATATGAGTACTAATACTAACTAAACTAACAATCATGTTATATATAATTTATACAAACACATACACATATTATATATACAAATATAAATATATATATAGAATATAAATAAATATATATATAACACAGTATTGGAAACAATGATAGGTCAATTGGTCAATTTAAATGAGTCACTCTCACTGCTTTGAATTTTCGTTTATTTGGCGGAAATTGTGCGTTTCATCCCGCATGTCTTTTGCAAAAGTAACCTAGGTAGATATTTTCGGTTCAAAAGTTCTTATGCAACGTTTATTTAAAGTCGTTAAAGGTAAGATTCAAACCTTCTTCCCCGATGGTGGTCCTTTCAGGTTCTCTTAGGGTCAGGAAGGTCAAGAGAGCGATGAACAATCCAATCACGCCAGCTCCGTAGTAGCACAGCCGCCAGCTCTGTATGAAGATGATAATATCTTGTGATATAGATAGGTATAGTCCCACACTCCTATCTGTTCCGGTGACAGCTGTGACAGAGGAGCCACTTGCAATATGAAATTAGCTGTCAAAATGGACTGTCGTATGAAAACTATTTTAGTTCCAAAGATTATCACCGGAACAGAAAACGTTGTCGCACTGTAGGTACCGTAAGGCATGTTCACAGCTAAAAGATATCATTGTAGGCTGTGATACGATGTGTAGATAATCCTTTTTGGTGATTGTGTTAATCAAACCAGTGAGTAGAACGAATTTATACAAAAAGATCTGGTTTGACACATTCCTGTATTTCCTGTGTAGGCTCTCCTAGAAAGAGGAGCTATCCCAATTGATTAGCCAACTATGCTAGCAAGTGTATAAAAATAATAAGAAAACCACAAATAAAAGTGATATAGTGCAGCTACGCTCTTTCAGTTATCTCCTGTAGATTGCAGCCAGGAACAGGCACACTATTGTAGGTACCTAATACATTCAATTCCTTTAGTTATAAAATAAAGTTGAAAAGCACAGAACATGGAAAAGAGAAACAAATCTTTCCGTGTTCTGTGTTGAAAAGTTTGTTTAAGAAAACGTTTGATATCTGGAACTTGTCATTTAGATTGAGATAAAATTGTGGTACGAGAAAGATTGTAACAATGCGAATGCTAAACGTAGTATCGGAGTAGTTTTGTATTTATTGCAATTTTGTATGTTAATTTACGGATTTCATCGAGGTAAGAACCACACTTAAAATTCTTTGGCAGCATTTACTGCGATAAAACGGGCTAAAAGATAAATAACGGCTTTTTGACTTCGCAATAATTTGCTTTGGAAATTTATTTAGATATCATTCAACCAATCTCCGTAATTAAAACATTGCTATCAAAGTATTCATTAACACAAGGCAACCTATGACGTATTACGACCACAAATTGATTTCGATTTCCTTCAACGGACACTTACCAACATCGTTCATCATCGGTCACATGTGTTCTGACCTCGATAAATGTTTGAATTGGGTACTAAAACTGGTTTCTTAGTTTCCGCATGTTCTAATTTTTATTTTTAAGTAAAGACACCCACCTTTTCTTTGGTGTTTACGTTTTTCCAGCTCCCAATACGAAATTTTGTTTCTTTTTCGGTTTTAAGTTTATTTGTCGATTAAATGTATGCTTTTCAGGCAACCATAGAAATTTTATACCTATGTTGTGGTAGCCAACCATCATAATTTGGATTTTGAAAAGAATTTTACAAAATTATTTCGACTACAACAGTATTTTATAACAATTTGTAAGAGATTTTAGCAAGCTATAATTTATTACACAACCCAAATATCCACAGAAAGCAGAGTTATATGTGACGGAATGAGTCATCAAGAGCTAGCCTCTAATTATAATTTTAATATTTAGTAACCAAACCCCAAGCGTTCTGATCTCGTAGATCCCTGGTATCCGGTATCCTATATCTGGTACCTCCCAACAGGGAAATCAATACCGCATAGCCTCCATAAATCCCCAAGTTGAAGATTGACAACACTTAAGTTCTCTAATGTTCAAGGAACAGGGGGGCTACCGCCTAAGCACCGTCGTCGGCTTGATTACGATTACGACGCATCGTGACATCCTTGTCATGTCCTAACACATTTGGTATGGCATGACAAGGATGGCACGATGCGTCGTAATCGCCTTCAAGCCGACGCTGCTTAGGCGGTAGGGGGGCAGGTCCATCAAAATCTTAGGGGAGAATGCCACAACGATCCCCCGATTACGAAAATCGAGACCAAAGAGGAAATAAAAAAATTAAATAAAAAAAGGTCCATCAAAATCCCAGTAGCCAGCGGGTTGCAGCCGGACTCCCCAGCAGCCAACATCATCCGCAGCATCACCAAGTGCCTGTGGTCATGGTGACCACCAGGAGAAAAGGTGGTCATACAAGAGAAAAAAATCTTTCCGTGTTCTGTGGTGGTCATGGTGGCTAATGCTAGTCTCATAAATTATCATACTAAAAGCTTTCCTTACCAAGCCTCAAGCGTTACCTCAGCCTCCTAAGGTGCCAGATTCCGACGTCGGTGACGATGCCGATGGTGAGAGGGTTAAAACAAAGCTAGTATCTTAAAACTAAATTAAGTTTCTACTCACCAAACCCCAAGCGTTCAGCTCAGGTATATACCTCCCAACAGGGAAGGCAATACCGTAGCCTCCATAAATGCCCCAGTTGAAGATCGAAAGGACCAGCGCCCTCTGATGTTCAGGGAACAAGTCGGTCAGGATCCCAGTAGCCAGCGGGTTGCAGCCGGACTCCCCAGCAGCCATCACCATCCGCAGCAACACCAAGTGCCAGTACTCGGTGACGGTGCCCATAAGAAGGATGGCTACCACGAAGACGACTGTGCAGATGGAGAGGACCCGCGCTCTGTTGTACCTGGGTGAGGATTTTGTGGATTAATATGCGGAATTACGCACAACAAAGTTGTTTAAAGGCACTTCAGTTCTTACATTAATCAGTTTGGTAAGGTGAAGCTACGTTTAAGTCTTAAACGTAGGTACCGTATCTAGTTAGAGTCCTAAGTATCGTTTCGAAGGTGTTGCAAAAGAAACGGACAGTGGTTTCATTAGTTTAAGCTAGGTACTTCGTTCGCTAATCCAGAATTTTAGTTACACCATATTTTTATCAACAACGGTTTGGCACTGAGCCTTCATCACACCTGATGTGAAGTGGTGATAACGCTGAAGGTGGAAGCGCACTACTCCCGGAATCCTCAATCACTGAGGCACTGGCTATCTTATTTCTAGTTCCGGTGAACACAATAATGCTGAAAACATCATTGTTATGACGTCAGACTTAGATAAGATGGTGATAGAAAAACTAGTCAGGCGGGCTAGGAACAAGTCCTACCACCGACCGGACCAAATGTAAAACCCGGGACCTCTGGGTCAGAAATCGGTGGTGTGGACCACTAGACCACAGGCGCGCAATAAAAATCCAAATGATAAAGTAACTTCTGACTGTTAAATTACGGTATGTATAGCATGCTAGAAGGTGTTCCAAAACAGATGTATTTTTTTTTCAACTAAGTACCGACATTTTGAAAAATTTGTATTTTCTACACCTAAAGTTTAAAATTGATCACGTGAGGCGGTTGAATTTTGAGGCGATGGCGTCTCTCGCTGAAAAGTTTCAAGACTTACTTGTCGGCCACCACGCCCAGGATGACTCCGACCACGGTGAACACAGCCATGAAGGCGGGCCCGGCCAGCACCTGGTAGTCGATGCCCAGCCCGTTGTAGCCCCACTCGCAGTACCGCGTACCGTTCAACGTTAACGTCTCGCATCTAGGACAAGACATTATTTGGTTACTTCTATTTAACACATTATTTTTTTAACGAAAGATGGAGCAAAATTGTAAAATTAAAAAAAAAACAAAATTCAATATCGTTTATTCAATTTAGGTTTGTTTAACAACACTTATGAACGTCAATGAAGCTACGCCATCGGTTCGCAAATCCTACGGCAGAAGACCTTGTAGCGAGAAGAACCGGCAAGAAACTCGCCAAGGGCTATTTTTTCAGTTGACAGTTCATATTATCTATACATATAATAAAACAGAAACGGAAAAAAAGTCTGTACATGAAAGATTTAAAAAAAATAATTACTGCTATGTGATGTGTACAGGATATAGACCCCAAAACGATAGATATTAAAATTTTTGTTTGTTTGTCTGTTTGTCTGTTTGTCTGTTTGTCTGTTTGTCTGTTTGTCTGTTTGTCTGTTTGTCTGTTTGTATGTTCGCTTTTCACGCAAAAACTACTGGACGGATTTTTACCAAATTTTGTGAAGTAATAGCTTATAACCCGGGTCAACATATAGGGTACCTTTTATTGAATAAAAACCCCTTATTCCTACGGGAAAATACAAAGACTGATTCTTACTAAAATAGATGGCGCCACATGATTATGAAAATACGTTATATTTAATCGCTGTCTCAATTAATAATGAATCATGTTATTTTTTTTTACCTGCTTCAAAACATAATATAAATTGAAACCCATCCAGGCCCATATAAAGTCATAAAAATAATTTCATGTTATTTACGTCATTATATCTACTAAGCAATAGATGGCGCAGGTAGTGAGTAAGATATACCTCTCACAAAAGTACATTCGAATGATTATTTTAATTAGGGTGAAAGCCCCCTCTGTTGCCACTTTAAGATGTTTTTCACTTCTTTCGCATCATAACTACTAAGCAATAGATGGCGCAGGAAGTCAGTAAGATTACGATATACCTTTCACAAATGTACATTCGAATGATTATATTAAGTAGGATGAAAGCCCCCGCTGTTGCCACTTTAAGATGTTTTTCACTTCTTTCGCCTATGGTCTTAAGTAGGTATCTATAAAATACAACATTTATATCTAAGATTGTCAAGAATGTATCTTATACTTTTCTTTACATTTTTCAATTCTTACAATACAAAAAAACTACTTAAAAATTTTTTACAGACTCCAAAAAGTATTTGTCAACTGAAAAGGAAAAATATAATATCTATAATTTAGGTACCTTTTTGAGGTCGGTGCCAGTCAGTTTATTTTTTTTAATTACTTTTTATTTCTTAAGTTTTAGTGTACAATAACAATAAGTTTTAGTGAATTGTACTATAACATACCCACGGAAACTACTAAACTGATTTTGATGAATCTTAGACTGTTCCCAAAGTTTGAATACACCTAATTTAAATCAAATAGAATCATCTCGATATGCCTTAAGATTTCGAGAAATTCGTGGACAAACATAGTAAAAAACATATAACTAAGTATTCATATACCTACGAAATTTAGTTTTATTTTAGTAAATTAAAAACCTATTCTTTAAACTTAAAATGTGCGAAGGGTGCCGATTGATGTGTTTTTGTTAATCAAATTTTAAAAGATACATCGAGAAATCAATACATAACTAACTTAGATAAAATAAAAGAAACATCTAATTCGATGTAAACTGAATTATTACTATTGTTATTATGACTTAAAAGTCATAGATAAAAAGTATATTATCAAGCAAAAGTTATTAACGAAATGTTTTAAGCTAAGTAAGCACTCGGGGCAGTGGCCAAAACTGAAGTTTTCACCCTATTGATGTAATGTTTCTATTTCGCATTTCCACTCGACGCTAGATGTCGCTACAGTAAGTATAGTGGTGCCACAAATATATCTGACCCGGTGAGAGTGGTCGTGGAGGAGCCACTAGCAATACAAAATTAACTGTCAAAATGGACTGCCGGCAGTCAACAGTATATTTAGTACCAAAAACTAAACACTGTGTGAAATAAGTTTGTCGCAATGTAGACAAAATGTCACCAATGTAATTTTGAAAAATTTGCTCATAAACGCTAAGTGGCCAGTACGTAGATACCCACACCTACCTACCATTTTTTATGTCATTTAACCGGCTCTGGCTACTTAGGCCTTCAGCCGTAGGTACCATCCAATAAAATAAAGGAATATTAAAAATAGTTTTCTATCTAACTTATTTATTCATTTATTTACTAGGAAAGCTTACATAAATGATGTTAAATTAAATAATTAAATGGTATATCATTACATTTTATACCTGTTACTTAAAGAAAGTTAATTACAAGCTCTCACAAATAGGAAATGTCTCCATATCAAAATACTAGCCTTCCGCCCGCGACTTCGCAAGCTCGGACTAAACGACGACGTTATCCCGCGGGAATGTGATATTTTTCAGGGATAAAAAGTAGTCTAAGGCAGCCATTACACAATCCATCCAGATCGCGATTACTGATCGTGATCTTGATCGCGATCGAGATTTACTATGTAGATATTTTGCGATCAAGATCACGAGCCGTCAATCACCTTCGTACGCAGTCAATCTGGATCGCGATCATTGATTTTGATCGCGGATCGCGATCCAGATTGACTGTAATGGCTGCCTAAGTATGTCACTTTTCAGCTGCCAAACTATTCCCATTCCAAAAGTCACGTCGATCCGTTGCATCAATTTTGACGTGAAAGACGGATAAACAAACAAACCCTCTTTCACATTTATAATATTAGTATGGATACACACAATCTCTTTTTCATTTTATAGTAAAAATATGATTGGCCTGATATTATGCATTACTAAGTAAGAACATAAATTTTAGCTTGATACCTCCCACGCATACTTGAGAAAAAGTTTCTTGATAGGTAGACGGACAGATCTATGAAAGAGGGCTCAACTATGTTCATGCAGCATTTGATAACAACATACCATGTTCATACCCTAGCCTGCATATTCGATATTCTTTAGACCCTTTTAGTAGAGAATAGGATTTCAAGAAGAGCGTTATGAAATCTGAGCAACAAACACACATAAACTAAACTAACACAAAAGTCACTACACCGCGCGTACGAAGTCGCGGGCAACAGCTAGTATCATAATAAATGTCATTCCATACAAATTGCAGCCGATTGAATACGATATGAACTGTCAAATTAATACGATAAATGACCAAATCGGCTGTCGGATCGGAACGTGTGTAGATGCTATTACAGATTTTGACATGACCCCTCCTATTCCTTTTTTAAATTTCATAACGGCCCTAGGGCCGGCACATACCACTTTCAACCCGCATTTTAGGCAAGTTAGGAGTTACTTTCAGAATATGAGACATGAAAAAGTTATTACTTATTTTACTTATTTATGACTTACGTGTGGACCTAGGTGTTATTGTTGATCGAAGAACGTGTGTTACTTTTTTGTGCGAGAGTTCAAAGATCTGTTTTTATTTGGCTTTTAATAAAATAATGAGTGTCGAACAAATGCCAATCGCAATTTTATGAATAACCAGTAAATTGTAAAGTAATGCGAATCAATACAGGTAATCTAGAAATTATTATTTGGGTCTTTTGTTGCTTGGACATAATAAATAAGTTGGATTTTTTGTGTGTAAATATTTGTGCCTAGATTTTTCCAAATTACTTCCTTTCAAGAAATATCAGTTTACATGGTGCGCTTGAGTTGATTCAGATTATGAAAAAACCTGTCAACCTAATTCAAAAGTTTTTGCAAAAACTTTTTGCTTATCATTATAATTTGTCGTTACTACCACCAGCAAGTAAGTTAAAAACTGTTTTTTTTCCTAGGTATGAGTCTGTACTATGGGCAACAACTTCAGGAGGATCGGGATTTCAATAAAACTGTTATTTTATCCTTTTACAATATTTATTTGCTTTCGTACAGTTTGCCTTATAGTTTTTTATTCCAGCTACAGCTGTTGTGTCGGCATTATCTGTAAGTACTAATATTAGAAAGAGGAAAGATTTGATTGTTTGTTTGTATGTTTGCATCGAATAGTCTCCGAAACTACTGGACCGATTTAGAAAATTCTTTCACAATTAGAAAGCCACATTCTTCCCGAGTAACATAGGCTATATTTTATCCCGATATTCCCACGGGAACGGGTACCACGCGGGTGAAACCGCGAGGATCCGCTAGTTTTTAATAAACTTTATTAACTTAATTTAAATATTTTAATAGTTTACACAATTTATAAAATATACAATATTTATCTTATTCATACAATTTACATTAAGTACTTATTGTTTATGAATAATTAAATAAATTATAAATTATAATTCTATCAGAATAGCCTTAGAATATAGGCTAGTGCTAACACTATGGATTTAGGTTTAAAACACTTGTGTTTATAAATGTGACTTAAGACTTAAGAGCCAAATATGAACGAAAAATACGAATAAACGAATTGTAAGAGAAAAAGATAAAAAAGTGGTAGAAAAGGTAACCACGTTACTTTAAAGGTCATAAATCAAATTAAAATATCTGCTACAACGAGGCTGTGAGCTGTTACACAGCCAGGAAAATTTATGCCTTCTATGACTACGTATCCCTGAAAATTATCTCTCTTATAAATCTATATATATAAAAATTAATCCCTATTTCCCTTGGTCACGCCATCACGCGTGAACGGCTGGACCGATTTGGCTAATTTGGTCTCGAAATGTTCGTGGAAGTCCAAGGAAGGTTTTAACGATGAGAAAATAGGGGAAGGAGGGGTAAGTAGGGTTCGAGTAGAAGTAGGGTAGGGGTAGGGTAGGGTACGGGTAGGGTAGGGTAGGGGTAGAGTACGGGTAGGGTAGGGTGGAGTAGGGGGTAGGGCTACGGGAACGAAGTCACGCAATAAATACCATCACATGCATTGGTCCAATACCAAAATGTAGTAGCTTTATGAGCACTATAGTGTTATGGAAATTGGAAACAACGACGGGTGTTACCACCATACACCCAGACCCGCAGTAATATTGAAAAGTTCGTTTGCAATTTCCCCGATCGGGAATCGAACCCGGGACCTCTAGAGATAGTGGCGTCACCTGCGCGGCGAAACCGGCGCGTACAACACGCGGCCATGGAGGTCGAAGTACCTAGCAAATTAGCAATGTACCTACCTACCTACCTACTATAACTTCGCAAGTTTGCTTCCGTCAGAGTCTTAAATAAAACACTCTCATTAAAAATCGGCCAAGTGCGAGTCGGACTCGCTCATGAAGTACCCACTTAACGTACCGATTACGTACACCTAGCAAAAATACCACTGTCATTTTTTGCCAGAAAAAAAAACTTTGTTTTTCATAGTATTCGTATGAATGACAAAGTTATATTTGCGGTTTTCGAAAATGTGTTACTTATATCTCAAAAACTTGTAAATCCTACTTGGCTGTGATAGTTTTCCTTTTAACTTCGTCATATGTACTACTATCGTGAACTTTTTCACGTATCCAGAAACAACCATTTGGCTGGTAGGGGGGGGGGGGGGGGCACTTGACTCTAACAAAATTTTGCATTTTAAGAATTAATAATTCACAAACAGATGCCTCAATCAAAAACTGTCATTACGAACCCACAACGTTTTTGAAATTGCTAAGCCGTATTAAATTCACACATGGCCGGTCAGCCCTTCAGGATGTCGGTCATTTTCAGTGCGCACTTCACTTAGGTGAGTGAAGCCCTGCGCCACGCCCCTCCAGGGGCGTGGTCGCCTTCGATAAGCTGTTTTCAGGCAGTGTTTAGTCGGTAAGAGTCCGACATAACCATTACAGCCGGCTGTAATGGTATCCATGAGGATTCACTGCCTCCTTCCCTCGCTTTCCGGAAGGTTGCCGGACATGCGATTATTTCAATAGGAAATGGTCGGACGTTCGACGCAAAAAAAAAAAAAAAAATCCAACAACATCCCACACTATGGGGTAGACAAGAAAAAAAAAATTACATACCCCCTTCACGTGTAGGGGAGGTAACCTAAAAAAAAAATTTTTCAACATTTTACTTTACCACTTTGTTGGCGTGGTAAATATGTATATTCATGCCAAATTACAGCTTTCTAGTACTAAGAGTCTTTCAGCTAGACTCAGGTCAGACGGACGGACGGACAGACGGACAGACGGACAGACGGACATGGCGAAACTATAAGGGTTCCTTGTTGACTACGGAACCTTAAAAACGCACAGTTACTCGTAGTTATTAACCAATGACATTGGCAGCTTCAATGTCAAGATTACTAATAGACCTTGGCGATTTCAATGTCATAGAATCGTAGTATTGCTCATAATCTCCTTTCGAGTGCTAAACACAAATAATTTGTTGCAAATCAGCATTTAATCCTATCATTGTTTGTATTATCTTAACCAATGGACCACGAAATAGCTGCGCGGTTTTTTTCTATTCTGAAATTACTGGTACAAGTTACTTTTTTTTTATTTAAAGAGACTAAAATACGCACTGTAGCTGTAAGTTCTATAGGCAATTCTCAATTATTAAGGGAAGGGTATTCAGAATTGGGTATTTGACTGAATTTTTTTTATTGACTTAATATGTTCATATAAGTAGCAACACAACATAAGTATTTATTTTCAAATATCTTGCATATTTTCAGCGATATAGAGCATCAAACTTTCTTATTAGACAAGGAGAGCCCTATAGAAACGTGACGTCATATTTCTAGAGCGCCATATACTCTCGCCATAGAAAATTTCGTTTTAGAAAGAGATAGCTAGAGTCACAATTATTATTATTAATTAGCTTGTTATAATACAGATTGAATTTCTTTTTTCACATTTGATAATAATAATGTTATATTTCTGAATGCCATAATTAAATATCTACATTCCAACAACAGTCAAATACCCAATAGTCAAAATCACTTCTAATGAAGAACTTACTAATAAATTTATCCATGATGTATTTCAATTTTATCAAACTTACCATAATCATCCATAATAAAAAACAACTCATGTTTCCAGAAATGTAGGCGGGTAGCACTTTGGAACGAAATTCTTTAATTGTAAGAATAACTAAAGCTCTGTTAACACAATATCCTTAAAATATAATAAGCACTTTAATACCTAATTAGATCTATTAAAATGTCGATAACTTTCTTATGATAAGAACTATCAACAAATTGATATTTTTTTCCTTAGTTTGCATAAGTTTAAAAAGTTTATACCATTTGACTGTGTTGTTAATTGTCCAATGGTGTGCTTGTAAAAAGTTTTTTTAGATAAGTATAATTCGTTAAATTGTCTAGTGTAAACTCAACTTTTGTTTTGCATTAATTTCTCGTAGTGGAAACTGTGTTGGCCTTCAAAAAATCATAATGCTTCTCATTAATATGTATAATATAGTGCTGTATGCTTCGATCAACAATAACACCTAGTTCTAGTTAAATACTTGGAGTGACAGATATGTCCAAGCCTCATAAGCCCACTTGAGAGTATAATATAAGTAGATTATTTTGACAATGTCAATAATACTAAGGTATTTCAAACTTGGAATGCTTCTTGTCATTTATAATGTAAGATCGTAACATTCGTAACTTTTTTTCTCAGTAAAAAAAGTCAGTCTGTCCATATAAAGTTTTCATTTAGTTCGTGAGCCTTCATCTAGTACTATTGTTGATCGAAGGCTGTATGTTTCCCTTATCCAACAAAATAAAATAAAATAAGGCACAAACTAATACATGCATAGATACTGTAATTTTATCGTAGAGTTATTTATTATTGTAAAAGCAAGAACATTGCTACTTATGTGACAACTTGATTCCTAAGTATAAAGTCCTCGACCTCTAGATAAAATCATAACGACAAAGGATCTACCTGTCGTGTCCACTTCCGTGTTCATATGAGACAGAGACAGAGCTTAATTTTTTTTGTAGCTAGCCGTCAACAATGCTACTTAAACGTACAAGTAACTATTACTTCATTAGGTCATTGCTTTGTTTTAGTTCCTTATAATGGTAGTGTCTCACAATTGTCCTTGCTGTGCTTGATGTAAAATGCTTGGGACCTTGTTTCAGAAATTGATATCGATGTTTTTACTAAAGATCATGAATGTGCATAGAGCGTGATAGACCAGAACTGCGTCAACGATGACGTCACATATTACACGGTTCAATCAAATTGATTCACTTTGGTTGAAAGGCGCAGAAATACAGACGCACATTGACATTAAATGAAACACTTTTACGCTTACGTTCTTCCATTTGGTTGCTTCATCCAAATTGAAAGGCAAAAGTGAACCGTGTAGGTAGGTATTTCTGCCATATGCGTAGATAAGATAACTAGCTTTACAACCGTTAGAGGGACCGTACTCTGAAACGCAAATCCGAAACTTCGGTTAGCCGCCCCTTTTACTCGATTCTATCATGACTGGAGAGTGAGAGGGACGGGTAGGTATAACGAAGTTTCGGGTTTTGCGTTTCAGAGTAGGCCCTCAGGTTATGCCGCGTGTGTAGCGAACGCAGATAGAGTAAACGAATCAGGCGTTTATGTGTATCAAGTTGGAATAACTTCCGTTTATTCCAACCCCGATTTGATTAAAAAAAACAAAGATAGATCTGACTATGTCTGATTAGAAGAATTAGAATCTTCTAATCAGACAACTGGTATCTTAATACTCTACACTTCCACGCGTTGAAACTATCTTGACAGCCACCACGTAGGTAGATAGATCCTTAAACTTTTTGTGGTGTGAAATCCCTATATCTCTGGTACTCACATTGCCGAAGAGTTGACAGTTTCGCAGACGATGGGCAGTTGGCTCAGTGTCAGGTGCGTGGCGTTTAGCATGCATGCTTTGTCGCCATAATGCAAAACTTTTTGTGGTGTGAAATCCCTATATCTCTGGTACTCACATTGCCGAAGAGTTGACAGTTTCGCAGACGATGGGCAGTTGGCTCAGTGTCAGGTGCGTGGCGTTTAGCATGCATGCTTTGTCGCCATAATGCAGGTCATCTGCAGTGACCTTTGATGTCGTACCTGAGAAGAAAAAAGGAAAAAAATATTTAAAAAAATCTCTCATATTTGCAAAATAGTTGGGCAGCAGTCTCCTAAAACTATTCCAAATTTGAAGTTGATAGCATTAGTAGTTCTCGAGATGTCCAGTTGTGATAGACAGACTGAGTCTCACCAGGGTTTCTTTTTATTACCATTTTGGTATGGAAATCCTAATTAAATTCTGTTTGAGACTCTTTCACACCGAGGAGAAAAAAAAATATTTGCAGGTTTTTAGTTGGAATACTGAAGGTTTCTCTTTTGACTCGTTCGATCTATCAATCTCGAATTAATTAAGAGCGAATTAACTCATTCAAAGTTGGTGAAATTTATTTGAATATTTTCAGGCTTTTTTAACTTACAAGAACAACTTAAACCAAGAATCATGGTATAATTTTAATTTTGTAGCTAGAATTAAGTTTTGTTTTTATTATTTCAACCTTTTTATTACAAGGTCAACAGGGTCGTGTACCTGCTTTTGTATGCATTCAAAAGTGTAAACTACCTAGGCACTTATGATTTTGACCACAAAATAAAAACCAAAATGACCTCACCAAAACAACAAAATCAATTGTAAAAAAAAACAAAGGTTTATGATACATTTTAAACATAACAAAATGGCGTTTACTGAAAAAATATCGTATGGCATATGGAATTCTAACGATTGTTATTATTAGCCTAAATTATTGCCTCTGGCAAAAATGTCGGAAAGTTATACTTATAGAAAATTTTTTGAGCAAAAAGTGGCCAAAACCGGTACAGTGGCCAAAACCGGGCCTTCTGTCCTAATTATTATCCTCACAAGTGTGTTACAAGATTTACAAGATACAAAACCGTCCGTATCGAATCGAGCATCTGGCAACGGCCGTGACTTTGACCATTGACCGACCACTTTGGCCGACCACGAATGTTAGCAGATTACGTTTGAACATTTTTTGTGGTCTTGGCTCGGTTAGTAGGAGGTAATGAATTGCCACTTGCGCTAATTAGTAGCAACACGAATTAATATGAAAAAAAATGGAGAGTAAATGGAGAGTAGGATAAATATCTAAAATCTGCCTAGAGTTAGAGAAAACCTATGCTCGTTAGGTAATACAAGAACTTAGAACCTTGCCGATAAAGGTGCTTAAAAATCGTCTCATGGCACTACTTGTTGACAAAGCCTATTATTCGGTGCAGGAATTTTTAAATGATAAATCCCTGAAATGACTTAAATTTTTATTCGGACTACTATTAATTTTATTGTTGATTATTATTTGATATATTATTATTTCTGACATTAAATTTTTGGTAAGTATTAGATATTTTTGACATTGTTTGATATTTTAATTGACAAATAATCAGATTAATTTGACTTACACCCAGTTGCAGGAAGCTCCATTAAAGTTAATGCTTCATTAAATCTATTTCTGTCACTTTTTATTTTTTGACAACGAAAAGTGACAGCAATAGACTTAATGAAGCATTAACTTTAATGGAGCTTCCTGCAAGTGGGTGTTAGTATTATAAGTGACATGGCTTGCGTCATCCTGTTCTGATATTTGTATACCTAGCATAAGGTGGAAATGTAGTGATACTAACAAACGTTCTTCCATTATTGTAAAACTAACCTACATTTCACAAATAAATTATTCTGATTCTGATTCTTATTCAAGAGACGCCGATAACTAACATATTTTCTGCGGCCTCTCCCAATAATTCCCATTGGCGACTTCCGTGGCCGAGTGGAGTACGGACTGGTTTTCAAGGAGCCGCTATCTCTAGAGGTCCCGGGTTCGATCCCCGATCGGGTAAATGTTGAAAACAAACTTTTCATAATTTCCTCGGGTCTGGGTGTATGTGGTTAATACCCGTCGTTGTTTCCAATATCCATAGCTACTAGGTATACTTTGGTATTGAACAATGTATGTTATGGTGTCCAATATAAGTAATTCATTTTTTTTTCAATTTTTAATCATTTTATTCATTCATTTGTATTCATCATCATTTGTTTTCATAAGGCGATATTCGGAAAAAATATGCTGAAGCGAGATAGCAATGAGAAAACGACGCGCGCGGGAGCGAGACCGATTTTGCAGATTAGGCAAAAAAATCACAAAATCACTTCGTATTAAAAAACTACAGTGATTTTTGAAAAATGCTTCTATACGATCCTAAATATTATTGGTGTCCACTTATAATCTTGAATTTTCGTATTTTTAGAGGTCTTTTCGAAAAGAAAAAGTGTCGAAGTAAAATCATAAAATCGTGTTTTTGAAACTATACGATTCTAGATAAAGGTATGAAGAAATAAATACCTTATTACCAGATTTGCAACAACTGTAACCGTCCTATAGTTTTAAATCAAAAAGCCCATACTTTTTCCGAGTAGCGCCTTAAACAAAAATATTAAGACAACTCTGGCAACTCACGATAGATTATTGCCACGATAGGTTTTTTTATACACAACGGGGTAGCATAGCACTAGTCTTCATCACCTGATGTTAAGTGGTGATAATTTTTTTTTTTTTTTTATTTATTTATTGAACAAGGCTTACCAACTAAATACATAAATAACAATTACAAAATACATCAGACTTATTAATTATATCGTATATGCATTTAAATTAAAGGTAAACACATCATTGTTTTATAAAAAGACGCTTTCTATATAATGTAATAAAAAAAAAATTAATGAAAGAAAGACTGCAAAAACTGAAATTAAATAAACATAAAAAAGATTTCTAATTTAAAATAATAAAAATTAAAAATGAATCTAAATGTTAAAAACTAAAAACTTACAATTTAAAAATATAAAAATAAAAAATTCGAAAATGTCAAAATTTTAAATTAATAAGTACTTACATTTCAAAACTATACTTAATGCAATAAAAAAGAAAATTTATTTTTGGAAAAATCTGCAAAAACTGAAATTAAATAATAAAATAAAAAGTCAAATTAAAAATAGGTAATTAAAAATTAAAAATGAATTAAATATTAAAAACTAAAAATTTACAATTTAAAAATAAAAAAATCTAAAATGTCAAAATTTAAAATTAATATTCAAAATTCTCAAAATAAGATTAAAATTAAAAATATCTATGTAAAATATAAAAATAAAGGTTTAATAATTGAGAATAAGGAATTAAAATACTTATAAAATAAATTGGAATTTAAAATCAAAATTTGAAAAACATAAAAATACAAAAATTTATAATGTCTACTTTGAAAATTAAATATTAAAAATTCTAAAACTATAAAATTAAAAATTTTCCGTGCAACAATCCAAAATTGACTTATTAAAAGAAGCTTTTGATTCACAAAAAATATCGAGTTTACTATTTTGAAAAATCGAGTTATGATTTTTTAACATTGAAAACATAGGAGAAGAACTACCATAATTGTTTTTTCTGAGAGATACCGAAAATAGTTTATAATTATGCAGACGAGCGCTAAGTCTAGGCACTAATATGTTAATTTGAGATAGGAGAGACGGACAATCCACTTCGTGGTTTAACAATTTATACAGAAAATTCATTGCAAGCTGTTCTTTACGTTGCCTCAATGATAACATGTTAAATTGAGCTAACCTGTCGGAATATCCCCTAACACTGCGATAGGTACCATTGATAAAAGAGATTCTGTTTACAAACTTTCTTTGAATCTTTTCGATACGCTGAATACTGTTCTGATAAAACGGATACCAAACAAAACAACAATAATCCACATGGCTACGTACCAAAGCGAAATACAAAACTTTCAATGCCTGTACAGATCTAAATTCCTTAGCATTTCTAAATATAAATGCTAACAATCTCAAACATTTGTTTAACACGTCATTTATATGATTTGTAAATCTCATTTCAGAGTCAAGTGCAATGCCTAGGTCTTTAACGAAGTCAACTCTGTTCAAAACTGTTCCGCTAATATTGTAACTGCTAGAAAATTTAATGTGTTTCCGAGAGAATTTTATATCATAACATTTACTTGCATTTAAGGTCATACCGTTCAGTTGACACCATTCCGCAACCCTGTCAACATCCTCTTGAAGTTTCATCATATCGTAACTGTCTTGAACGGATTTAGATAACTTTAAATCATCTGCATAAAGTTCAAATTCAGAGTTACGAATACAATGTTTTAAATCGTCTATAAACATAACAAATAGAAACGGTCCGAGGTGTGAGCCCTGTGGTACTCCAGAGGATGGATAAATCTCTTTCGAGGTGGAACCGTTCACAATCACTCGCTGAGAACGATTACTTAGATAGGATGAAAACCAGCTTAAGAGTGATCCATGTATGCCGAAAATGATGTCGAGCTTACGAATAAGTAATGCGTGATCCACCTTATCAAAAGCTTTACTGAAGTCGGTATAGATTGCGTCTACCTCTTTTCCCAAACTCATGCTTGTAATAATTCTTTCTACAAACGCAAAAAGGTTAGTCGTTGTAGAACGTTTCTTTAAAAAACCATGTTGATGATCTGACACAATCTGTTTTACATGCCAAGATAAATAAGGGCATACTAATTTTTCAAACACCTTCGCAAGAACTGAGAGAATACTAATTGGCCTATAATTTTTGATATCACTTTTATCGCCCGCTTTGTGAACTGGAATAATCATAGCGTCTTTCCACATTTTAGGGAAGCAACCCTCCAAAAGAGATCGGTTGTATATAATATGCAAGGGTACAGTCAAATTAGTAGCACAGTTCTTAAGAAAAATTGGGTGAATGCCGTCGCTTCCTGCACCTTTACTCGAGTCAAGACTTTTAAGAGCTTTCTCTATTTTATCATCTGTTATGAATATTAAACCCAATGTAGTAACATCATGGGATGCCGAGGTATCCACTGAAACAGCATCAGTAGCCCTATTATACGCCAAAGCAAAATTGTCAGCAAAAAGATTGGAAATGCTCTCTCCATCTCTTGCAACTCTGTCATCTAAATTCATAACAGATGGTATATCACTTTTTACTTTTCTTTTGTTTTTAACATACGCCCAAAAGTAATAAATGATAAGACTGAAGGTGGAACGTGGAAGTGCACTACTTCCGGAATCCTCAATCATCGTTGATAACATCATTGATAAGGCGTCAGACTCAGATAAGATGGTGGTAGCTAGCCAGGCGGACTAAGAACAAGTCCTACCACCAATCCGAATAAAATATGTACCTACACTGGGAATCGAACCTGGGCCATCTGGGTCTGTAACCGGTGGTGTGGACCACTAGACCATCGAGGCAGTTATAAGGTTAAGGATAGGTTGTTGAATCAGACAATGGCTCACCGCCACGAAGACTCTTACATTAGTGTAGGCAATGAACAGATTCTTTGTATGGAGACATTATTTCCTCAGTCGATGAAATTTTGCTGGGTTATAAAATACCATGAGCCATAAACTTTTAAGTGATTATCCAAAAAAAAACTCACACGGAAGTTAGGTATTTATAATATACAAATACCTAAATATACAAATCTGTTTATATACCTATTGAACCGAGTAATTTCTCAGTCCAAATTTATTTTACCAAATGAGTTATTTAAACTAGTATGTGATACTTGATAAAAATCCAAAACTTTTTTCAATCATGAGTACGCTTAGCAAAATGGTATAATTCCGTTAAAAAGTTCAACAGAGACGTTTTTCGGTCCAACTCACCCCAATTATTTTATTAAATTTTGGTGTTTCTACTGGGACCTTTTTTTGGATATTTCATATATTGTTTTTATACGTTACATGGATATGTCCGGTGAAGATAGTTTAGACGGAGCATTTTTCCTGAAAAAGATATCAATGAAATAAGACTTTCATAAAAAAATACCTAACCTATTATTATTATTTTTGGAAATTTATACAATACTTTTAATTTATTGATACTTAATCATGCTGTAAAGTTTTTTCTGGCTGAGGAATTACTGTGGGGGTTCACTATAGCTACATTGCCTACACTACATGTTTGGAAGCAATAATGATACGAAACAATACTCACTTTACTTGACTTAGAGGATAGGCTGCGTAAAGTCATAAAAGTTGCTTAATTTATTCTCACTGCTTAGAAGAACGTAGCTATACCACATATTTAAAAAAATAAGTTCTTCTGCGAAGAATATTAGTGCTCAGTTTTATCGTAACAGAATCATGATTTAGTCATTCCAGCATTGAGAAAAAAATAAAGCGGAAGGCAGCTGAAAAAAAGTTTTCATGTTGTAGGTATTTTAGGGTTATTTGTGCAAAAATACATGCATATTATTTACGAATTAAAATCTCCATTAACTTTATTAAAGTCTGAACGAAACTGATTTTTGCTAATATCGATACTTTTTTTTAAATAATAAAATTAGTGACAAAAATTCCTCCTTGTGCGACAGCTCTACTTAGCGTGGTTAATTGTGTTATGCCAAAATGGTCTGTAACTTCGGTAGCGACAGCCGAGTTTCCGATCCACCGGAGACGGACAGAGTCATGTGTGGAGCTTGTACGGAGACTATTATCCTCTTAAGACAATATTTTTACACGCGATCCTAATAACTTTGAAGGCAAGCCTCCTCGTAACCTGTTTTAATATCATTTTAACACTTTACGCATTGCTTTACGAGCGAGATATGAACGATTTATTGTCTATTGTTAAGTATATATGTATGTACACGCGGCAGCACATCAAGTTAAACAGTTGAACTGCGATAACAGCTTTTATTACGTAGGGCATAAAGGCGGTCTCAAGGTCAACATGTAAGTATTGTCTGATGTGCCGCCGTGTGTATGTACATGTACCTGTAGATGTATGACTGAGGTCATTAGCCGTGTCCATGACCTCAGTCATTCATTAGACATAATTTACGCATCAAACATTGTATTTTTTTTCAATGTCTCGCATTTTTTTTCAATTCTTTTACAGTTCTTTTTTTGTTTTTTTTGGCAGTTGCCATGTGATAATGCAAGGCATATGGCATGCCAGGTATATTAAGCGTAACAGATTTTATAATCTACATTTACATAAATGAAATTAACTACAAACATAATCATCATTTTTAAAACTTTTTCGATGGTACCTAACGAAACTTTAACTCTAACTTAAACTTAACAAAAAACCCTTTTTTGTTGCGTGATGAAAACTTAGATAATTGCTTGTATCGGTTAAAGAACCGAACATATATTTTGAATGACATCATATCCTCATGAGTTTAATGTAAATAAAAAAAGGATATGATTGATATGTTGTTTAATATATGCTAGATCGATTGCGTAATGTTCGTCAGTGGAAAGAAAAATAATTACGGCAAACAAAGGTTGTGGCTGTGGCACCACTTCTTTAAAAGTTTATTTTAAAACTTTTACTAATTGTAGGGGTATTATTTTTCAATTTGTTTCATTTTTCTGTGTAACAACACAGAAAAATGTTTTCACAGCAGCGGTTGCATTCCCTCCCACTCAAAGTGACACTAATATCCGAGGTATGCACTCCAATCTCGTTGCAGTCCACCACCACCTCGAGACCGAGAAGCCCCAACTGCTGTAACTCACCGAAACGCAAATCAAATGTCCTACTGACACGGCGTACCTACCTCAGCTACCCCGGGTACACTCTGGCTGGAGCATAGGTTTACCCCCAATGCTGGAGTCTTTGTGTACGTCCGTGATGACATTTATTACAAGCGTCTCAAAAACTTTAAGGAGTCCAAGTCGTCTGTGATTTGAGCTTTCGTGGTCAACGGAACTATTTAATGCTAGCTATTTTCCTGAAAAAATTCAGTGACGCCAAATGCCGAAAAGTTCGTCTAAGTATTTTAATATTTGTGAAATTTTTGTCATCATTTGACTATAAAGTTATTAAAATTTTTCCATTCACAATGCAATTTTTATTATTGAAAAATTGTAAATGAAGAAGTATTTATAAAAAATCGACCCGTCCCACAACCAGATCGATCCATCGGAGCTGGTTTTTACTAAATACTTAATTTCCAATTTTTCATCATTTGACTAGCAATAAAACTCGTTCACTCATCGGATCATGTAATTTAAGGTTTTCTTTTTGACTGGGAAATAAAAGAGGCCTCGCGAACATAATTTCGCCGACGACGTCCTCATGTGGTCTAGCGCCGCCCGCCATGGACGCCGCCTTGGAACACGTAACGTAGACCGTAATAGTATAGAGCGTATATGAATAACATAGTTATTAATAAGGGTGACACATTGAAACGCATACAGTTGATTGTCATAATTTCATTTGGCATACATCATAAGGCATAATATTGAAAAGCATTTTATTGGTGACACATTGAAACGCATACAGTTGATTGTCATAATTTCATTTGGCATACATCATAAGGCATAATATTGAAAAGCATTTTATTCCTTGGCATAAATTTCATAACGCATAATGATAATAATGCATAATAGTTAAAAGGCATAATATTAAAAAGCATAATCTTCGAAATTCATATTTTCGTTTGTCATAATTTCGTAAACCATACTTTGAAACGCATAACTTAAT
This sequence comes from Crambus lathoniellus, assembly GCA_949710035.1. Taxonomy (NCBI): domain Eukaryota; kingdom Metazoa; phylum Arthropoda; class Insecta; order Lepidoptera; family Crambidae; genus Crambus; species Crambus lathoniellus. The sequence continues at coordinate 1,587,511 of OX453317.1, forward strand.
AAAGCATAATTAATTTTTAAAAACATTTTATAAAAATGTCAATATCTCGAAAACGGTGCGTCGTAGCCAAAATCTGACGAAATTTTTGGTACCCTTTTAAGAACCCCGGAGGTATTAGAGAGACAAGCCAAAATCTGACGAAATTTTTGGTACCCTTTTAATAACCCCGGAGGTATTAGAGAGACATCCAATGAAAGAATTTTTTTACCCTATAAGTTTTGAATTTAGTTCAAATGGAAGAAAACAGAGGAGCAGGGGGACGGGGGGGCACAGCCCCCCACCAAGGGGGCTCGGGGCGCGATGCCCCCCGCCACCCAAGAAATCCCAACAGTCGTTTTAGGTTAGGTTAGGTTAGAACAGTGACCAAAACGCCGCGCGAGCCGAGCGAGCGAAGCGAGCGTGCCGCGGCAGCGGCCGGCGAAGCGCCAGAAAAGACTTTTTTATTTTCACAGACCTAGCTTCAAAATAAATAAACACAAGATAATACCCCGTTAAATTTATGCATTTTTTTAATATTATGCCTTTTAAGTATTATGAAATTTAAAAGTTATGCCTTTAGATAATTATGCTTATTGAAATTATGCCTTTCGATGATTATGACTTTCAAAATTCGGGCAAAAAAAGTATGCGTTATGAAATTATGCCTTTAAGAATTATGCATTTCGATGATTATGCCTTTCAACACGATGCGTTTCATGTTTATGGCGAAAAATGTTATGCGTTTCATTAGGTAACCATTAATAAGGTATGATCACTGCTCACCAATTAGGTAATGCCCCAGCTCGCCGAGGATGTAGCCGACGGAGACCAGCCCCAGCACGTACCACTTGTAGTACTTCTGTAGCTTCGTCCAGACGCCTCCTTGGAACATCTTGATTTATTCTGTAACAAATGTCATAGTTTATGCAATGTCCCAGAACGTAGGAGTGTGAAAACAAAAAAATAAACGTAATGATAAGAAAATCAACAATTCTTAATGTACGTACCTACACCTACATATGAATAAGCAAAACGAATTGTTTCTTTTGTTTTATTTATTATTCGTATTTCGTAAATCGTTTTCATCATCATCATGTCAGCCGAACGACTCCCGCTGCTGGGCATAGGCCTACCCCAAGGATCTCCACAACGATCGGGAAACGATCCACTAAATCGTATTATATTAGGTTTAATTATAAAGAAGCATCTTCAAAATTTGTGGTACCACAAAGCCAAGTACAAATTTTGAAGATGCTTCTTCGAAATGGCATGTAGGTAAGTTAATTGAGAGTAAGTATAGGAAGTATCTAAATATAACTTTGCATCTCATTGTCTAGCGAAGTCGCCGGCTTTATTAGGTACCTTTTCATAATTAATAATTCACAATGGCTGATGTTTTTAAATTACATGCCTGTGACAATTCAATTGCAGGTATGACAGCTGCGGAAGTTTTGTTAAAATTAGGGTCACGCTTTTTAAATTGAATTTTTCAATGACATGATATTCGTACCAGGTAGATTTATAAGATAACGATATGCAGATATAAGTGACTGCAGTAGGTAGATTCTCTAAAATTCGATCACTATCCGCAGACTTTGCTGTTTTTCTCGCTTTACATTACTTTTCTTAAATTACGAACCTTACTATCGATCAGGGGGGCTACCCACTGACCTCGTGGTAATAATAGAGGTCAGTGGGGGCTACCAGCAAAAAAATATGGTTATGGGCATGGGACTTAATTTGACATTTGAAGTCCATATTATGCCCAAATATGGGCTTCAAATGTCCAATGTAGCCCACACCCATATTTTTTAGCCGAAAGCCCCCTGTATCCGCCGCACGTCGCTGAAACCTGTCATTTGTATTGAGTTCTCCATACGAGTCGGAAATTCTCCACACGACAACGCTACGCCTACGTCCCGGCCTGCCGCTCGCTGTGTGGATGCTGCCATATATTTCAATGCACTACAACTACCTACAAGGCGCTACCAACTACCGTGGACGACCGGTCCCGCTCGCTACACCCAGCTTAAATAATCGCATCCCAGAGATGATGAAAAGAAGGGAAAGGACATTCTGCGCGGGCCAACCCCAAATGAATAGGGTAGGGGCGAGAGAAAGATATGATCAGAATGTAATAATTTTCCTCCATTTTCGGGTAATACAAACGCAGTGACCCAGATTGCAGTGACGTGACATGATTAGCCGTCCGTTGCGTGTCGCGCCGCCATTGTCCGTCCGCGTCAACCAGACAAGGATTCTCCATTGATTATTATGATTGTGAATTACGATGTACACGAGATTAGATGGCGAGATGCTGAACGAAGTCTAAAGATAAAGCAAAATTTAAATTCAATGGATGTGAGAATTTTCATAAGAAAATCTTTCTATAAAGAAAGAAAATGAAAGTTGAAGCATTAAGCGCAGTTAAGGAATCTCCATTGATTTTGTAAATTAGGATAGAGACAAACTGGTTGAATAAGAGTTAATGAAACTGTTGTCATAGATTTAAACGTACCTAACTCAAACAATAATTACTAGATTTTTCTACAGAGAATTTTTTTCAGCCGTGTTCTGTGGCTTTTCTTCTAGAAATAAAATGAAAGTCGAATGCTTTTCTTTGGTGGTTGCTTTAATGATTAACTATAACTACTAATATTATAAAAAGGAAATTTGATTTTTGTTTATTTGTAATGTTATTGTAATAAACTCAAAAACTAGTTAAGTACTTGATTGATTTTAAAAATTCTACATAATTCCTGAGTGAAAATTTTATCCCTACGGGACCACAGGAACGGGTACCACGTGAAGCTATAATGAATATTGTGATGAGAAAAAGACTAAACATTCATAAAAAAAATCAACCCTGGGTCTAATAAGAAGATTATGCACATCTATTATTGCAAAGGATGCAATTCTGCACTTCAAAGTATAATTATTTTTTTACATGCTTGAATGAACTTACTGGTACGTGAAAAAGCAATTTGACCTCGCACTTGTGTTTAGGCTGTCGAGTTCAGACGCGGTCGTCATTTTTTTTGTTTTATTTTTTCTCTAATGGCTGCGCATCGACGGTTGCAATTAAAAATAGAACATTCTTCCGCGTTCGCGTATCAATTTCACAGTTCATTGTTTTTTTTTCATTGTCTGGCGAAGGGTTCATTGATAGTTTCTTAATGAGTGCGTATTTTTTTTATAATTTGATTGATCGAGATGGTCCATTTAATTAACCATGTTTTTTTACAGTTCGTAAAATCTTGTTTACGTTTTACATTGATCAAATATTATTTAACTAATGCTTTTTTAAAAGAAATGTTTTGAATTAAGTACTTAAATTACTTAAGTATTTACCTTTTGGATATTTTGGTGGTAAGTTTTTTTAGGTAAAAGTATTGAGGTTTTGATAAGTAAGTACTTATATGAGATTCAAAATAGGCATTTTGTAAATTAGTAAAAAAAATAATTACTTATTAATAAGTATTGGATACCATCACATAGGTATAGTCGGGGACAAATTCGGTGAACCACATCTTACTTCTTTTCGTGTGGCTGGCGTCTCACTGTTCAGTTGCAGTCCCTATCCGTAATTGCTTATGCATTGTACTACCCTAGTTTAATACATAAAAAATAGTAAAAGGGTCTGCGTGTGAATAGCGAGGCACCCCAGCCACGTGAAAAGAAGTAAGAGGTGGTTCACCGAATTTGTCCTCGAGTGTACGTATATGGTATAATACCTATACATAGATTGTTCCAATACCAAACATTAGTAGCTCGAGCACTAGTATTATGGAAATTGGAAACAACGACGGGTATTACCACATACACCCAGATCCAAGGAAATATTTATCCAACCGGGAATCGAACCCGGGACCTCCAGAGACAGCGGCACCTTGAAAACCGGTGCGTACACCACTCTGCAACGGAGGCCGTCGAATGATAAAAAAGTTTTCACTGTGAGTCAGATGTGATAAGATAAGATAAGATAAAAATATTCTTTATTCACTTAGACATAATAAATATGTACTTATGTAGATATAAATGAAGAAAGGGTGATACACAGTACTTACCTAATATGGAGGTTAAGTTCTCTGCGTGTACTATAATAATTTGCGACTTTATGTAAGAACTAGCGGCCGCCCGCGGTTTCACCGGCGTGGTTCTCGTTCCCGTGGGCATATTGGGATAAAAAGTACCCTATGTGTTATTCCTGACCCAGATCCTTTCAGTAGTTTTTGCGTGAAAAAGTAACAAACATCCATACATCCACACCCACAAACTTTCGCATTGATAATAAACTACACGACGCTATCCCGAGGGAATGTGATATTTTTCCGGGATAAAAAGTAGCCTAAGTTACTCCTTATTACATTAGCTACCTGCCAGTGAAAGTCCCGTCAAAATCGGTCCAGCGGTTTCAGAGATTAGCCGAAACAAACAGACAGACAGCAACCAAACAGACAAAAATTGTAAAAAATGACATTTTGGTATGTACCGTATATATAATCTTAAGCATGTAGTAAAAAGCTGTTATTTTAATGTTACAAACAGACACTCCAATTTTATTTATTTGTATATATAGATGTATAGATTTATAGATAAAATTGCAAGTTTAAACGGCATCTAATAAATATTATTAAAAAAAATGTGTCACACTTACAATAACATTTTTTTGGTAATTGTAGTACTTAGGTAACCATGCGTTTAATTATAACTTAAAGTGCATTAAATTCTCTGCCAAAATTTAGCAAAAAAACACAAGGAATAAAAAAATCTTCTTCAGTTAAAATTTAATAGCGAAGGTCTCGACCTCAGTAGTATTAGAAAATTGTACAGTTGTCAGCGCGTCAAGCATGACGGTCGGCATAATAGTGGGCTTTATTATATTGTTACGCGAACCGTTCAAGAATGATGGGTTGATTAGTCAAATACAATAGGAGACGATTCATAATGGTACTCGGTAAAAAAATGATATTTTTTTGAGGTTCAGACCTTTATGAGTTAATATCATATTGCTTGGTTGAGACAATATCGTCATTAATTAATGTACAGTAGCCCTTTTAGCTTATACATAATATACTGTGTCTTTAGCCTGGGGGCCGATTCTACTAACGTTAAGTCATAATCGTGTCTCAATCGTGTTTCAATTGTAGTTCTTTTACACACTAGTTACAAGAATTATGACAGTATGATGTAAAGTGAATGTAGTGTGTGGTGTGACCATCAGTAGTATTGTGAAAAAAGTACACATTTCTAGTAACTAGTGTGTAAAATAGCACTATAACTGAACTACAATTGAAACACGATTGAGACACGATTATGACTTAACGTTAGCAGACTTGGCCCCCCTGGTCACACACGAGCCACTGAAAAACGCCGCCCCGACCTCTTTCCTTTAGTTTTCATATTTATGTGATAAGGGTACTGAAGTCATCTTTCAGTTATTCATCAAGCGGGCTACAGAGGACATGATATCGGTGGCGACCTAGAGTAGAGAGGTGGGGATGCCTCCTAGATTGCCTCTAAATCGTGTTGTATTAAAGCCATCCTTAATCGTAGCCGATATCGCTCCCTGAATTGGCTGACAGGATCAAAAATGGAGAGGCACACATACCTACAATTATTAAGGCGAGAAACACCTTAGCCATACATAGCCTTGGGGCGGGTAATTCCTGGAGGCTATATTGACATCTCTAAGCGCCGTATTACTGGAATATTTCCACACTATTTCGATCAACGAATTTCCTTAAACAAGCTTTTTTAGTATTGTTTACGTTTGATTTGCGAAGTCATCGCAAATCATTCAGTCAAATCACAACAACGTGACTTAATACAAATAGTTACAGCAATATCGTTTTTACGTGAAAAGCTGTGTTGAAAAAGTGACTAAGTATTTCAAGGTTTTTTATTGACAGCCTCTTAAAGAGTTAATGAACGATCAAATGAACCTTATGATTATCATGTTTATAAAACGTGTTCCTGCATATTAAAGCGGGCTACAGACGACATGATATCGGTGGCGATCTAGACGTTAGTACTATTATATATTCTGTGGATGTAGGGTGGAGAGAAATCGCGGCATTATCGGGGCAGACTCTACACACGGCCCACGGGCCTGCCGAGCAGTGCGTGTTCGAACGTGGAACGGAACGAGTGTGTTGAAGAGCGCTTCAAAATGCCTCCAACTCTTTCGAAACACAAACGAGTTGGTTTGGCATTGCATTAGTCCTCACTGTCAACCTACACACACGCAGTGTGGAGGGGGCGTTGCCCCGATCTAGGAAGCATCGGCTGCATTTTTGCTCCTGCCAGCCAATTCAGGAGGCGACATCGGCCACGATTAAGGATGGCCCTACGTACGACACGATTTATAGGCAATCTAGGAGACATCCCCACCTCTCCACCCTACATCGCCACCGATATCAATAGCTAATATGTGTAAAATTAGTTGCATTTGACAAAGTCTAGTTAAATGTTATTAATTTTACATAAGACTCGTCAGTCTTGTAGTTAATTAAATTAGTTACCTATCTAATACACTCTGTTTGTTATGGTGCTGGCAATTATTTACTCTACATCAACGAACTACATACTGCATAATGGGAGCACGACCAATTCTAGTAACACTGCATCTATGTTACGTAAGTGCTAAAGGTATTGACACTATTTTAATCACTTTAGAACACCCTAATAAGGATTGCCCTGATAATAGCAAAAACTGGTCAATTACAGTTAAGTACTTACCTATTATATGGAGGTGACAACTATATACTTTGATCTACTGTTTTCTTTTTTATTGGAAAATTGACACTGCTCTTAATTATATTTGCAATTCCTTGTTATTTACCTTTAATTGTATCATTAATTTTACCAAATCTGTGTACGTACTACGTACCCACTGTACTGTATCTAAAATTAATAAAGTTAGTTTTAACATTGTCGTAAAGTACCAAATTCGTCTCTATCATTACACTATTTACACTTAGGTATACAGTAAATGGCGAAGTTTATGTACGCTGATTATTATGATCAAAACAATATTTTGAAATATCAAACCACGTGAGATTTCTGAAACTAGTTAATGACTAAGTAATTTAACTTAATTTAAATCGCGTCGCATGTAGCTGTTCACATAATTTGGATCGAACTTTACTTGGTAAGTTCGTTTGATCTTCAAATTATAACTCCTATGCTGTATACTCATAAAAAACAAATATGGAAATAAGTAATAGAATAAAATGGAAAAGCAGATCCATTTTGTTTACAAATAGTAATGTTCCCTATGTCCACTTTTGGCACTCTTATGTCCACTTTATCCCATGATTCATAATTTTTTGCAAAGTGGATTTTTAGCACTAACATTGTCCATTGCAAAGATCCATTGATGGGTCTTTTCGCACTCTTTTTTCCACTTTAATCCTTGATCTAAGATTTTTCGCAAAGCGGATTTATTGGTTTTACTTTAGCTTTGTAATACTGTTTATATGTCTAATGTTAGTCTAGCTAGTCAAAATTATTCAAGTTAGGCCACAGTAGGTACCTACCCCAGAAAGCCGTTAGAAGTAGCAATAAAGCAAACATGGAAATGGAATTTTATCCCGGAGAAACATCACATTCCAGCGGGATAATGTCGTGTGGTCCACGCAAAGAAGCCGCGGGAAGACTAGTCCTACTATCCTACTAATATTATAAATGTGTAAGTTTAGATGTTTGAATGTTTGATAGTCAATCACGCCAAAACGGCTAACCGGATTTGGCTGAAATTTGGATCACAAATACTTTGTAGCCTGAAGAGGAACATAGGCTACTTTTTATCCCGGAAAAATATCACATTCCGCGGGATAATTTCGTGTGGTCCACGCAAAGAAGCCGCGGGAAGACTAGTAAAATACACCTAAGTATATGCAAAATTCATTGACCGTGCCACGGACGACAACGCTCGGCTAGGACTCGGACCCTGCACGGTGTAGCGTTGCGTGTCATCCTATATACCAACCAACCATCCTATATATAGCCAACATCGAAGAAACTGAAAGCTGCAAACCGTATTTAAAAAAATATTCAATACCTACTACCCCTGCCGTGTTTGTATATTTACGAAGCTTGCAAATTTGTACGCAAGCATGCATAGCGAATTTTACACAAAACGACAAGATATTCCATCTAAATATCCATCACGATACAAAAATAAATTAATGTTGCCAAGTTCCAGATTAAAACTAACATCTAATAGTACATTACATTCATCTATTAAAATATATAATAAATTACCTCCCTCAATAATTAATGAAAATAAATATTCTTTGTTTACTAATCAATTAAAAAAATTTCTAATAAATAAATGCTATTACAATTTAAATGAATACTTCAATGACATTATTAATATTTAAAACAAAAGATAATTTATTAATTACAGTTTAAATGAATACACCCATGACATTATTAATTAAAATGCAACATAATTTAATTTTAATCTCCCAACCAAATTTACTTTTACTACAATTTTTTTTTATTATTGTTTTTTTTAATATATACTATTTATTTTTATTTGTATGTTAACTTTACTTTCAATGAAACGCCTCCTCTCTTCTAACACCCTATTGCGTGCCCGCCAGGGTCCATAATGATCTTTTTTTTACATTGTGGTATGCAATAAAATGATTGAGTATTGAGTATATAGACATCCTTTATTTAGTACAACAATAAGCGTGACACGCTCCTTCTAACCTTTCTTTTATCTTCTATGGGTGAGGGGCTAACAATTCACTCTTACTAAGCGACGGTTTGCGTGACCAAGTCCTTGATATTGACCTCATCAATTAATATATTGACACGGCCAAGTATGATCATCGTGCGACGCATAATCGTCTTCAATCAACTGAAGGTAATGAAACTTTTTGCACTAACTATTCTGTTAAAAGTAAAAGTCATCGTTGTGACCACTTTGGCCTTGGAAGACATTTTACAGACGTTTTTGTGCGTAAATTTATACTTAAAATAGAGTTTTTGATTGGTTGCGATTGAAAGGGAACGCTAACAAAAGATTTTTGGGAAGTGGTGCTACGCCGGATTGAGCGCAGATAATATCGGATAAAATAATATCACAAAAAAAATCATAGTATTTACACACATTTTTCCGTCTATACAATGTTTATATACGTTATTTTCTCTATTGGAATAGAAAACCACGAAAGCAACATGCCTTTCATGATCTTAATAGTAGGAAATGGACCCAGACGTCATCCTTGAGAAATCCCCTTTAAGGATTCCCTTGAAGGATATAATTATCATAATATAACAGGTTTGTTTCATATCTGAAAGGGGAGTGCTAATTACGGTAACGATAACCGCTTATTTTTCGTATATTTTTTAATTAACATTTTCGCCCTTACATGCCTGTTTATCTAATCAGTAGCTTAAGCAAAATCCAAAGACTATATTTAAGAGACTGTATATTATTCAATATCATTGACGTTGTTAGCCTATCACGAAACTACCTATTTTTTGTACAAATGCTTCTTATGTCATTTGTGTTCACGCGTGTAGATCAATAAATGATCTAATAAGTTCCATGATCTTTGTATCATGATCTATGTCATTGGGTGCACGCATTCTGTGACGTGTCGTGTGTCGTGTCATAGCGATCTCATATCACATCCTTCACCTGTTTGCACAGAAGGTTATGCATTGCAATCTGTGTAAACTCAATGATTGTTTTACGTGAGGTAATATGATATGAGCTAATTTGTGGTTGTTCCTTCCTATTTTTATTTACATTAGATATTATGTTGCTATTCATTTAGTTCGTGTTGTTCATATATTTTCGGCAAAACATTGAATGTAGCACGTTAGGAAACCATTCGTAGTTCTCCGTGTAAGAACTCATTGATGAAATAACATTGTCTAAAAATTGCGAGTCTTCTAACATTTAGGTAACACAACATGAAGCACCATTAGCCCCCACAGCGAAAGCTTGTGTTGGTAGTTTCAAGTAGTTTGGTAGTTTTCTAAGATTAGCTGTAATTTTACTAGTATGAAAATTATCTTTTAAAATTGCTTTATTGATATAAAAAGTTTTATCATAGGTAATTAAGATGTTATTGTTAAAAAAACTAATGTTTTTTTATAGTAACAATTAAAAAATGCCGCAAGCTATTGTTAACTTATTAATAACTCAGATGTTTCGATTCAATAGCATTTCTTTCATATAATTCATTAAGCAATTATTTCCCATTCTTAGTTTAATTTCCAGGACAAATAGTAAATTTCCACTATATGTGACTAATGGTTACTTTAAAAGATCCTGCTTCTTTCATGAATATTTGTATTAGCCAGGCGTAATATTATTTCACTCTACTATTTGTTCAGTGCGGTACATAACTTCATTGGTTTTCTGGTGTTTTCATTATATTTTAAGGTGCGAATTCATATCAGTTTTGTATTTTACAATCACATAAGTATACCTATTGAAAGATAGAATAAATCGACCCGTCTCCCAATAGCTCTGGTGGAATAGAAATAACATTGTAAATGCAAAAGAAGTATTAAATATTTTGAATCAGTTGTGTGTATAATAATTGATCACTTATTTTTTAAACGAGTAGGTACGCTTAGGTACCTACTCTGTTTTTTGTTATTGACAGCCGGACAGAAATTATCAACTCAAATTTTCATAGAACAATAGAATCGATTAAGTATTCAATTAATTTCAAGCAATCTAATAGTTCACCTAGAAGGTGACCGCTGGTCAGTTAAGGCGCTACTCGGAAAAAGTATGGACTCTTTGATATAAAACTATAGGATGGTTAGAGTTGTTATAAATCTGGTAATAAGATATATATTTCTTCATACCTTTATCTAGAATCGTATAGTTTCAGAAACACGATTTTATGATTTTGGCTCGACACTTTTTATTTTCGAAAATACCTCTAAAAAATAAGAAATATCAAGATTATTCTTAAATGGGGATACATATACTATTGGAAATTGGTTTAATTAGTGGACACCAATAGTATTTAGGATTGTATAGAAGCATTTTTTTAAAATCGCTATAGTTTTTGAATACGAAGTGATTTTGTGTTTTTTTTGCGAAATCGGCAAAATCGGTCTCGCTCCCGCGCGCGTCGTTTTCTCATTGCTATCTCGCTTTAGCATAATTTTTCCGAGTATCGCTTTAAGTACTATTCATCAGCTCATTGAATGTCAGGAATTCAGGTTTTCTGCTAAAATGCATTTTAAAATCCACTGTGAGCTTAGTCTGCGCGTGACCAAGGGCGTTAGTGGACATGAAAATACGTGCACTTTGTTAAACAAGGGCTTGATCAATGATTTATTACCGTTCAATAACTTCCTTGAATAGATAATTTTCTTGTTAATTACCATCAAACGCCATTGTAAGGAGTAACTTGTCGACTATTACCACACAGTCATACCTACTTCCTTTGTCATCGTTATAAAAACGGAGCCGGAATCTAATTTATGTGGCCGGGAAAAGCTAAAATCAGTAGATACTTATAGATAAGACGTAGAATCCCAGTTAGATGCTAAAATTAAAACTTTTTGTATCATTTCCCCTAGATAAATAATAAGCACCTATAGTGTTTTGAGTGAGTCACAAAAAAACACAAAATTAAATTTCTAACCTATCACGTGTTCTACATAACAGGCTTCCGATTCCGAGGGGTACCTACATGCTGCCATACTTAATTATCCGGCGGACTTCTAATTTTTATTAAAAGTAGGTGTTGGGTAGTTTACCGGGTCAAAATAATAATTTAAAGTTTTATAACCATTTATAACTAAGTACTTAATTGTTTTTTTTATGTCTCATAAAAAGATTAGATATTTTCAAAGTAAGTATTTATTTAATTTCATTCATGTCGAGATTCGATAGTATTTTACTTTATAAGTAAAATACTATCATAAGTGTTGTTAAACAAACCTAAATTGAATAAACGATATTGAATTTTGAATTTTGAATTTTATAGCGGTCATTGAATAAAACATTCATTTTATGGCAATATTTTAATGGAATCTACAGAAATGTGAAAGGCTTGCCTTAGTTTGTGGTTTTCCTTATGAGATTTGAGAGTTCATTGCAAAATTTACATTTGGATTTTTGTCATTTAACCCACCATAACAGTTTTGAGGAAAAAACCCATGAGAGTTATTTGACCAAATGTTAGAAAACCCACTTTATTTGTAACAGAGCGATGGAATATTGCACAACGCCTTGGAAACCTGTTAATAAATGTTTAACTAATGTTCTTCCTCTATGAAGTTCGTCAATGAAAAAATTTGAGGTCAGTTTGTGTAGTGTTTACTATCGATTAGTTTAAGGTAAATGAAAATTAATTGTAAAAGCTAAGGCAGCTTTTCTGCTGTTTCTGTTTTTAAGCGTGTGCTTAAAACAGTGTCTGAGAAAATAGATCTGTTTTCGTGTCCGCTGAGTGAGCTTACTAGATTGACTTATTATGAAGTGTCTCAATTAAATTGTTAAGTGCACAATCGCATTAGGTTATTATACCTGTAATGTTTGTGTAACTTTTGAAATTTTAAATAAATAATAATAATAATATTTTGATAAGAAACATGTTTTGGTAGGTTTATCAATAAAAAGTCTAAACGTAATTCTTTAACCTGAATGACGTTTACGTTAGGAACATTGAAGATCATTTATAACTTTTAGTCTTTTTATACAAGCTTTTCATTAACTTGCCATGTTAGTTAGTTAGTATTATACTCTTTATTGCACTCAATAAACACAGTAAAAATACAATTTTAGAAATGGAGTATGCAAGGGAGAGCTTATCTCTAAAAGAGATCTCTTCCAGCCAACCCAGGACGTGTGAGAGAATGAAAGTAGGAGATGCAAAGTGCAAAAAAAAAAAAAAATATGAAAAGAAAGACAAAAACCTACTAAAATAAAAAATTCATATACCTACATACATAATACAATAGTAAAATATACCTACATACATAAAATTATAAAATACATACTTATATAAAATATATATTTTATATAATACATATATAAAATATGATTTTAAATGTTATCAAATGATTTCTATACATTTGACAACTGTGCTAGAAAGTGTTTTTTTAATTTCCATTTAAACGAGTTGGAACTCGGAGAGGTCTGAATGTTTGACGGGAGTTTGTTCCAGAGCATTGCAGCTCTAACGGAAAAGGAGTTATGGAGGAAGTTGGTGTTGCTTGCTTAGTATGTTAGTTAGTTAGTGGGGGATAAATCTTGCAAGCTTAATTTGACCTACTTCCCAGTTTCCGATGGAGCTGAAATTTTATATATAGGTTTGGTTCAGGTGACAATACATTATTAAAGTACGTACAGACTAAAAGTACGTACAAACTAAAGTACTTATAACCCGACCACATTCAAAGCAAGAGTGAATAGGCACCTTCTGGGTGAGCTCGCTCCATCGTAGATCCTGTTCTAGCCCATGGGCTTGATTGGGATCAAGAGCAAACCCATTAAAAGTAAAAAAAAAAAATCAGTCAACCAAAAGGGCTTGTCATAAAAATGAAATTTTTACTAAAAACTTATTAATTGTCCTAAAAATTGTTTTTGCATTTTTATCCTAGCTAACTAAAGTTAATGCTAACAATAGGTATTGTAACTTCGTGACTGAACCAAGGGTGATTATAATATTTATATTTTGCTGCAACGATTCAACAAGTCATCCTTGCGATTTATTATACAAAATGCATCTGATATCTATGCAATCAATTTTGTATAAATATGTTATGCAAATGCAAATCTCGTTATATTAATGTAAAGATCGATATTATGTAATATTATCAAGGTTCGTATTCTTGTTGTAGTATTCAAACATTAAACACTTACGACAAACAGAAGCAGCATCTATCTATCTATCTTTATCTATACGAATATTGTAAAGCCTGGAGCAAGCCCTTAAATATAAAAAAAAATCGGACAAGTGCGAGTCGGACTCGCTCATGAAGGGTTCCGTACCCACTTAGCGTACCGATTACGTACACCTAGCAAAAACACCACTGTCATTTTTGCCAGAAAAAAATAACTTTGTTTTTCATAGTATTCGTATGAATAACAAAGTTATATTTGCGGTTTTTGAAAATGTGTTATATCTCAAAAACTTGTAAAGCCTACTTAGCTGTGATAGTTTTCCTTTTAGCTTCGTCATATGTACTACTGTCGTGAATTTTTTCACGTATCCAAGACCAACCATTTGGCTGGCAGGGGGGGAACACATGAGTCTAACAAAATTTTGCACTTTAAAGCTTAATAATTCACAAACGGATGCCTCAATCAAAAAACTATCTTTACAAACCCACAATATTTTTGAAATTGCTATCCAACAACATCCTATGGGATAGATAAGAAAAAAAAATTACATAAGTACCCACTTCATGTGTAGGGGAGGTAATCTAAAAAATTTTTTTTTTCAAAATTTTACTTTACCACTTTATTGGCTTGATAAATATGTACATGCTAAATTACAGCTTTCTAGTACTAAGAGTCTATGAGCTAGACTGGGGTCAGACGGACGGACGGACAGACGGACATGGCGAAACTATAACCCCCTTATTACAAAACGTGGACTAAAATAGTCCTGGATTAAAACTGGTACTAAACTGGTGCTGTCACTTTCATTTTCCAAATGAAAGACAGAATTAGCATGAATTTTAAACCAGGTCTAACTTTAAGTCCACGTTTTGTAATAAGGGGGTAAGGGTTCCTTGTTGTGTCCGGAACCCTAATAAAATAGGTTTTTTGGGTGACCCATTTCAGTATCGGCAAGTCTGGTACCACAGAAAAAAACCGCGTTCTTTGTCTGGGACTAGGCAATCCAATCCCGCATCAAAATCACGATCCCGAAAGCCTGCGGGATTTAGGTCATCGATCCCGCGGATCCCGCAGGATTGCAGTAGTTTTGAATAAACAAAATAAAGTAAATTGAAATATTTTAGAGTTTTATTACTCATTTATTACTGACTAGCTTTCCGCCCGCGGCTTCGCCCGCGTGGACTACACGACTTTATCCCGCGGGAATGTGATGTTTTTCCGGGATAAAAAGTAGCCTATGTTCCTTCCTCTCCAGGCTACAAAGTATCTGTGTCCCAAATTTCAGCCAAATCCGTTCAGCCGTTTTGGCGTGATTGAGTAACAAACATCCAAACATCCAAACATCTAAACTTTCACATTTATAATATCAACAATAATATAATATAAAGTAAGATTAATGATAGAATATATTGATGTTTTAGAGATATAAATATCAGCTTCTTAACTGTCATAGAAAACGATGTAAAATTATATTTAATTTTAAGCTTCATCTTTGGATTTGTATTGACAATTGAATATATTTATTGGTTTTAGAGGCATAAAAATCCACGTCGCAAGTCGCAATCGATAATGACGCAATAACCTTATTTTATTTGTTTGGCAAATGACCGCGCGCAAAGGTGAATCTCCTTGCCACCGTGGACGTGGGGGAATCCCTAGTCATGAAGTGCTTTTGAACTGATATAAACTACGTTCCGTTCCGGTACAGGATTAATACAACACAAAATAGAAATTCAAAATTTATTTAGCTATTGTGTTAGTTAAAACTGAACATAAAATTATTTTTCAATTCTATTTAATAGAATTTATACAAATTCTATTGAAAAGTCTAGCTCTACGGGATAGTTGTTAAATCACTTATTAATGAGGCTGTGCTGGAGGTCTAATTAATAATCAGAACGTCTTCTGAGCCCATTTGTCTTAAATAAGGTATATTTTTCAATCCCGCATGAGTAAGCCTGCAAATGCGCGTTTGCGGGTTGGACTCCCTATCTGGGACTATAGACATACACAGATTTCTTAGGAACTATGTCATCGATTTTAGCGACAAATTAAACTGCATTAGGTAATAGATTTTCTAAATAAAACTAGTATCTACACCGTTCGGGTGTCGAACCCGGACTTTTCGAAAAATTAAATTTACATTTTTTATATTCAGACATCGATTGTGTCCTAAGCAGTAAAAATTACTATGAAGCATGATTCTAAAGCTTTCTTTTCTGAGCCATATCTACAAGTTGTTTTCGAGAGTCATTAGGAATCGTCTCGCTCGCAGGTTTGACGACTTCCAACCTCCCGAACAAGCCGGGTTCCGAAAAGGTTATAGTACCATAGACCACATTCATACGCTACGGCAAGTTATACAGAAGACCGAAGAGTATAATTTGCCACTATGCTTAGCGTTCGTGGACTATGAGAAAGCCTTTGATTCGATCGAGACCTGGGCAGTGCTGCAGTCTCTCCAGAGGTGCCAAATAGACTACAGGTACATCGAGGTGCTGAGGTACTTATACCAAAACGCCACCATGTCGGTCCGATTACAGAACCAGAGCTCTAATCCTATCCAACTACAGCGAGGTGTGAGACAGGGAGACGTCATTTCTCCGAAACTGTTCACAGCTGCGTTGGAGGATATTTTTAAGCTACTGGACTGGAAAGGATTCGGCATTAACATCAATGGCAAGTACCTAACACACCTGCGGTTTGTCGATGATGTAGTTCTCATGGCTGAGACCTTGGAAGACCTGAACACAATGCTCGAAGATCTCAGCAATGCTTCCCAAAGAGTGGGTCTGAAGATGAACATGGATAAGACGAAAATCATGTCCAATGCCCATGTTGCATCCGCTCCAGTTAATGTTGGGAACATTACACTCGAAGTTGTTGACCACTATGTCTACCTAGGACAGACAATCCAATTAGGTAAGTCCAACTTCGAGAAAGAGATCTCTCGTCGAATCCAGCTCGGATGGGCAGCGTTTGGGAAGCTCCGGCATATATTTGCATCCAAAATTCCTCAATGTCTCAAGACTAAGGTCTTTGACCAGTGTGTGTTGCCACTTATGACTTATGGAAGCGAGACGTGGTCTTTTACTATGGGTCTCATAAGAAGGCTCAAGGTTACCCAACGAGCAATGGAGAGAGCGATGCTTGGTATTTCCCTGCTCGATCGAATAAGAAATGATGAGATCCGCAGGAGAACTAAAACGACCGACATCGCTCGAAGGATTGCTCAGTTGAAGTGGCAGTGGGCGGGACAAATAGCGCGGAGAACCGATGGCCGTTGGGGCGGAAAGGTTCTCGAATGGCGACCGCGAACCGGACGACGTTCCGTGGACAGGCCCCCTACAAGGTGGACCGACGATCTGGTCAAGGTCGCGGGAAGCCGCTGGATGCGGGCAGCGCAGGATCCAAGGATCTCCACCGATCGTTGTGGAGATCCTTGGGGGAGGCCTTTGCCTAGCAGTGGGCGTCGTACGGCTGAAAAGATGATGATGATGATGATTCTAAAATGATTAACTAACTATATGGTTTATTTTTATTAAAGCTGTTTTGATTAAAACGAGTTTGGGCTATATATACTTAGGCCCTGGCTTCTATTCCCATGTGGGCTAAACATTTGTGAGACAAAAATTTGTGTTTATCCAAAACATATGAAACTGCCTTAACTGTCCCACTTGATTTGATCTATTTCACTAATTACTGATCATTTACTGATAGCACTTAGTTATATTATAGTGTATGTAGGTATCTAATAATAAAAATTAATTTCTTCTGCGGAAAAGATTCCATAGTCCTTTTTATAGTAGGTAATAATAAATAGTAACGCGGTACTAATATATATTCTGTGATTAGGTTAAGATATATTAATTTATCTGTTCTAATGACACTATAAAAATTATTATTATTGTTCGGACGCGGAAATAATAATTGTCAACTTTATTAACCAACTGCGTAAAACAATTATTAGGTTTATATCTTTAACTATATGGTTGACAGTCGTTACCTTCTTAATTTTATTATTATGACTAATGTTTTATTCTCTAAAACAATAATAGGGTAGCTATAGTACTTAGTTTCAATTTATCTGTAATTTTTTTCTACTAATTACACTAGACGCGAACTTGACCACATAATAAAATGCAGTTTACTGCTACCTAATCAAGTTTATTATAAGATTCACAATTTATTCTTGCAACATTACTTTATTTAGCGTAGGTACACCCCTAGGATGAAAACTAATCAAATAGTATAGCCAAAGTGCAGTAGTCAACATGAATGACCGAAAACGCTGCTCTGGTCTTTAACCCTACTGATATTATAAATGAAAAAACATGTGTGTATGTTTGCTTGCTTGTCAATCTATATGTTCCGTTTTCACGTCAAAACGGCTGACCCGATTTTGTTGAAATTTGATTTTGAGATAGTTTTGAACCTTCGGTAGAGACATAGGCTCATTTTTATCCCGGAAAAGCATGTACTCTGTAGTCCACGCAGGCAAAGCCGCGGGCGGAGGCTAGTACAAAATAAAACGATCACGTTAATACTACGTTACCATAACGACGTTTCAATTTTTCGTGCAAGAGATAACTGTTTTCACTAAATTACTCGCTGATCTACAGTACTTACTAGCCTAAGGCGAAAAAAGCTTCAATGAAGATAAATGCTTAATGTACTGCGTTGACTAAAATGTCACGTGACCTCTAATGTCAATCCCATATATTTTTTTTCTATTCTACTGGCGATATCGATAATAGAAAGCAACTTGTCTAGGCCCTCTGTTCATAATTTCTCATTTCTCGCAACTCTTATTCTAGTTTAATTATTACAGAGGGTCAATGAGTGTTTAATTTTAATTTTAATCATCATCATTTTAATGACGGTCATCAAATATTACTTGTATATGTAAAGGTAATCTTAGTTCATGGTTAATATAAACTAATTTAGTAAAGATTTGATCAGTCACGTGTTGATAATAAAACAGTTCTGTTAATAGCAAAATAACCAGGGTGCCTACCATCAACTTTAAGACAGCGATTCAAAAATAGCGCGATGCAGAATAGGTTCCTAAAATGAATTGCTTTCTTTCGTACTCTGACCCTCTAAAAACTGGATCGCAAATGAATTGCTAAATGTTAATGACCGAACGATTTGTGTCCTTTTTCTTCTACCCGTCTCTTTCACTCGATTCTGTCATGCCTGGAGAGTGAGAGGGACGGGTATAACCTGCAGGTGACATGTTAAATCGACCGGGTTATAAGTCAAATAAGAGTTCCTGACAGCTTAGCGGCTGTGAACTGTCATTGATCGATCACTGAATCGCTGTCATTGATATTAAGCTGTCGTGGTACGAATAAGCGAAGCAGATCAGTTTAGGTTCCTAAACAAAACCGTAATAAGAGTTGATGGTAAGCACCCAGTTCTTTTCAAGGCTCCATTTGATAAAGTGATGCGTTTTCATCGATGTCCGCCGCATGCCCGCCTGTAAAGTAGCTGACATAAATATTTATTAGTACTCCGTAACATAATAATCTATATTATAAACAAAAAAACTGTATATTAAAATCTTACGTTACCGACTGATGACAAACAACCATCAAATCAACGCACAGCCGAAACTACTGGGCGCAAGAAGCTGAAATTTGGCATATATTTAACCGCCTCTGTGGTCTAGTGGTTCATACCACGGATTTCAGACCCAGAGGTCCCGGGTTCGATTCCCAGTGGGGGTACATATTGTATTCGGTTTGGTTGGTGGTAGGACTTGTTCTTAGTCCGCCTGGCTAGCTACCACCATCTTATCTAAGTCTGACTCCATAACAATGATGTTTTCAGCATTATTGTGTTCCGGCAGTTAAAGATAAGATAGCCAGCTGTTCCTCAGTGATTGAAGATTCCGGGAGTAGTGCGCTTCCACCTTCAGCCTTATCACCACTTATCATCAGGTGTGATGAAGGCTAAGTGCTACCCCGTTGTGGATTAAAAAAAAATATATGTTCCTTCGGGGTAGTGTATATAGGGAAGCACTAAGAGAGGATTTTGGAAATTAGTCTATACTAGCTTTCCGCCCGCGGTTTCGCCCGCTTGGACTTCACGACGTTATCCCACGGGCATGTGATATTTTTCCGGGATAAAAAGTAGCTTACGTTCCTCTCCAGGCTATAAAGTATCTGTGTCACAATTTTCAGCCAAATCCGTTCAGCCGTTTTGGCGTGATTGAGTAACAAACATACAAACATCCATACATCTAAACTTTCACATTTATAATATTAGTAGGATAGTAGGACTAATATTATAAAGAGGAAAGATTTGATTGTTTGTTTGTTTGTATGTTTGTTTGTTTGTTTGCATTGAATAGACTTCGAAAGTACTGGATCTATTTAGAAAATTCTTTGATCATTAGAAAGCTACATTCTTCCCGAGTGTCATAGGCTATATTTTTTCCCGATATTCCTACGGGAACGGGTACAACGTGGGTAAAACCGCGAGGATCCGCTAGTATTTTATAAACTGAAAAGTAAATATTTGTTTCAATAATACTTTTTTCTATTTTTTTTATAGTTAGTAGCTAAATCTTTTAAAGTCTATGGGTGATTCTCACCCCACAAGACTATCTTATCCTCACCTGCGTGAACAATTTCATTGCTTTCTTTCTTGTGCTATTTGTGGCATTTTGGGAAAATTATCATAATTTTTTAACCATCACATTTTCCAATAAATACCTACCATAAACTTTTACTGCGATGCAGAAAAACACTTTCATGACATAAAACACACAACCACGTAGGCGATGAGAATTTCCGGATGTCGTTGATGTCTTTTACTCTAATTAATTTTAACGATATAATTTTACCTAGTAATTGTACCCAAAGTAAAAGTAAGATTTTCTATATGGGTAGGTATCATAAATGAAATGACGACATAGCTTTTGATTGGCGATGAATAGACAAAATATTCAATAAATAAATAAAAATAAATCGTTTATTTTTCCCATCACAATTTTGTACAGGCTCAAGCTACAATAATAATTATTAAAAAAAAAAAACATTAGAATGCCCAAAATTGTGAGGAACTGGAGCCTGAAATAGGTTTTCCAATGGAAACCTGTAATCTAAAGGTCACCAGACCCCCACCCGCAGACAGATTTGGATCTGACGGGCTGTAAACTATTACTAACGTTCACTTTATTTGCAACTATGTATCCTACGAGTGAAGCAAGCATAAAACAACAACATAGATAAAGAACTATAATTCTAACTATTATGATTAATAAGAAATAAAGATTAAATACTCGCATATTCTAATTATTTTACAAACCTCACATAAGGTGTAAAATCGCTTCAAAATGCAATAAAAATAAAAGTACTTACAGGACAAATTGTGATAATAAAAAAAATGACTGTTTCATCTTAATCGATTGTTAAACATTTGTTTCTAACTTATGTGTCGCTTGTACGTTTTGTAACTGTTGGTCAGAGCATGCATCGGGCCGGATACCCGTAGGTGCAGAGGGCCTACTCTGAAACGCAAAACCCGAAACTTCGGTATACCCGTCTCTCTCACTCTGTAGTCGGGACAGAATCGAGTGAAAGGGGCGGGGTTAACCGAAGTTTCGGATTAGCGTTTCAGAGTACGGTCCCAGGTTCGAATCCCGCCTGAAAGTTACTTGCGGGGCTGGTGGTTTGTACTATCACAATTTTTCCTTTACTTAAAGAATAGATAGGATTGTGAATGCATAAAAATAATTTAAAATCTTAATGCAAATAAAATATTTGATCTTAATTAGGAATTTTAACAAAACTAATAAATAAATATTTTTTCGCGATGCAAAACTCATTCCGATTCGAGTTCATTTATTTACTTTATTCATTAATTTTTTTACTGGTGTCTATGAATCATCCATTGCGTGTTGTCCTAAGGTCATGTAATTCCAAAGACTCTGTAAACTTGACCTGTATGATTAGCATCTCAGGAATGCTACAGACGTGTGAAGGCAACTCGTGCAGATGTAATGAAGTAATGATTTTACTCCAAATAAGCCTTTGTTAGCAGACACAGAGAATTATGTTTTCATCCCATCGATTCGAAAAGCGATGATTGTTTATCTAATAACAGGGTCCAAAACGATTCATTTTTTACCTGTTATGACAAGAGGGTATAAATGAGATTTGAATTTTGAACAGCTTCATAACAGGGTCCAAAACGATGAGATTTGAATTTAGAACATAATTAAAGAAGCATTGGTTAGAGTGTAGCAAAGGGTGTGCAGTACTTAAAAAAAAATCAACTGATTTTGTATGACCGAGAAATTTTCAAAAACGGAATTTTATAAAATTATCTCGTAAACGGTGAGTCGTAGCTAAAATCTAACAAAATTTTCAACCCCCTACGGCATCCCCGGAGATACTTATAAGGAATCTGAGGGACATATTTTTTTTATTTTTTTTTTTATTTCAAAACTCAATTTTTTTTTCTTGCCCGACTAGCGCTATGATGTATCCAAACGACAAAGAAAGGTAGGTAGTTTGAGTTGTCTTTACTGCTTTTCTTATAGAGGGGGATGAAAAGCAGAGTGTATTACTCGGCCGCAAAATTATTTTCACCTCGCTGTGTTCAGGATTCTACTTTAGAATCCCTCGCTGCGCTCGAGATTCTACTCTAGAATCCTTCACTGCGCTCTGGATTCAAAATAGCGCCCTCGCCGTAAATATATTATTTTGCTCCCTTGTAATACAATCTACTATTTGATCATCTAACTATACAAAGCTTAAAGAATAAACAAATTTTTGAAGTGAAAACTTCTGTAGCGGTGTTGTGCAGTTTTTGTGATGGGTAAAAAATCGTCAGGACACGTGACCGTCAGATCGAAAATTCGTAAGACGGACAAGTGACCTTATCGAAAAACTGTTAATGTCATTAGAATACGAAGGCAAATTTCGCCAAAGTTGTAATAGCTCAGGTTAGAAAACGGGCGGCATTGAAGCCAGAAGACCTCGGTTCAAATACAGTTTATATTTTTTTGTCAAATTCCTTTTTTTTGTGAAATAGTCTTGGGAGTCCTTTTCACTTCTGCCGGCACTCCCGGAGTGCAACCCGTTGTTTTTTTTTTTCATATTTCGACCTATCTTTTTACATGACTGCTACAGAAGGAGGGTTAAGGCGCATGGAGTCGTGAAACGATCATTTTTGAGGCCCTAAAACTCATAAATTAGCCTACTGATCAATCCAGAATGAATATATATTAAATATTGATATATAAACTTCAATCTGAGCATTTAAAAAAAACATAGTCTTTAAGATACTATTTAAGAAAAAACATTGAAATGAAGCTGTTTTCAACATGAAATACGCTACTGCTTCTAAACTACAAGTGATATTTTCACGTTTCTTTCAGGAAAAGATTGCTAACTTGTTTAACTTAAAACTGAGCATTTTTCATTCTAAAATAATACATATATTTAACGAAACGTGTGTGTAAGCTGTTTTGGTGCGGGTAGCGGGCGGGAAAATTAGGCCACTCTTCTATGCCCAAGGACGTTGGCGATACCACGGGACACACGGGAGCCGTGCGCATGACGTGTGCGTACATGCGCGTAGTGAGTGACGCACGTGAACCTCTAACACACCGGGTTAAGTGTAAGCTTAGGCTTACACATGTTTTTCGAGAGTATGTACTACGCCTTCACTTCAACATTGCCGCGAGGTAAGTAAGTAAGTAAGTAATATATTTATTTTTCTTCTTACAATGTTAAATACGGTTAAAACTAGTGTTAAAAATGAAGTAGCAGAATGTTACAATAAATAAAAACATTGTAGGAAGCTGGCTTCCATACTAGGAAAAAACCTGTATGACGGACAGCCAGGCTCCCCAGGTAGCGACAATGATGAAGCGAACGCGTAGTGTGTAGATTTTTATGTTCCCTGCCAGCCTGCTACAGCGTTTAACAGGATTTTAACGTCGTCGGTTTACGGTGTCGTTAGATTCGTCTTAATAACGCCAGTGACACTGGGTACATAAAAAAATATTCATTCTGGATTCATCAGTAGGCTAATTTATGAGTTTTAGGGCCTCAAAAATGATCGTTTCATGACTCCATGCGCCTCTCGCCTCGCCTCCACTCTAGATGGCAGCTAGAAATCCAAAAACAAAAAATGGTTTTACTAGGTATGAAGTGTAAAATCTATGGTTTGTTTAGTTAAGATCTGTTTGATAACGTGTCTTCAAGTTTTTGTTACGATTATTCCACCTACAGTTTTTTACTGAATTGGCCCTTGCTAGATAGAGAAAAAATATGTGAAGACCAGTTTTAACTAATGAGTGGGTGAGTTTTTTTGGAGAATCTACTTCGGATTGGAATGCATGTTTCATCAAACATGTTATTAGATCAAACATTCACATTTTCAGTTGGTGGTAGGACCTGGGTGCCAACCATCAACTCTTATTGCGGTTTTGTTTAGGACCTAAACTGATCTGCTTCGCTTATTCGTACCACGACAGCTTAATATCAATGACAGCGATTCAGTGATCATTCAATGACATTTCACAGCCGCTAAGCTGTCATGTAGGCTTATTTGACGTATAACTCGGCTAAGCTAACATGACACCTGCAGGTTATACCCGTCCCTCTCACTCTCCGGGCATGACAGAATCGAGTGAAAGAGACGGGTGGAAGAAATAAGGACACAAATCGTTCGGTCATTCACATTTAGCAATTCATTTGCGATCCAGTTTTTAGAAGGTCAGAGTACAAAATAAAGCAATTCATTTTAGGAACCTATTCTGCATCGCGCTATTTTTGAATCGCTGTCTTAAAGTTGATGGTAGGCACCCTGTTCTTAGTCCGCCTGACAGCTACTACCACCTTATCTAAGTCTGACACCATAACAATGATGTTTTCAGCATGAATGTGTTACGGCAGTTTGAGATAAGAGACCCACCTCAGTGGTCGAGGATTCCGGGAGTAGTGCGCTTCCACCTTCAGCCTTATCACCACTGAACATCACATGCGATGAAGGCTAAGGACTACCCAGTTGTGTATAAAAAAACGAGACAGAAAGACAACTTATACTGAATTCCTAACGATATAGTATAGACGTTGAAAGGAATTAATTTAGAAGATAAATTAGAATTTAATTTAGAATTCTTAACGCTAACGCTATAGTAACGTTTTCACATTGACAATGTTCACTACTGGTAGTTTAATGACGTGTCTCTAAAATATTGGATTTGACAATAGCGCACAGCAAACCTACGTTAACGATCATCTCGCTCCTAACCGAAGCATGAAGAGCTGTATAGACCGGGAGGCGTCCGTAGGTAACCGTACTGATCGAGTACCATCATGCCACCTTCAGCATTATCACACTTAACATCAGGTGTGATGAAGGCTAAGTGCTAACCCGTTGTGGATAAAAAAAAACTCATTGTTAGGAGTAAGTAAAGCAAAATGTGACGTTAAAAAAGTTGGGTTGCCTAGCCGCAACCTGGCCCTCTGTTCAGGCAGGAAAAAAAGGGTGGCTGTCTATACATCAGGCTCGGTAGGAAGACCAGAAAAATGTGGTCTGCCACGCGGCGTCTTGGCCACTTTGTCAGTCCGAGCGATCTTAGCGGCGCGGCTTGCGGGGTGTTTTTCATGTTATGGTGTACCAGTATGATAAAGTAACGTTTAACTCACAGAACACGGTTTTTTTTTTCTTTCCTTATATTATGGCCTTCTGTGTGGACGATTTTCCTTGCGATATCGATTCTGCTAAACACTAAAAACGTTATTGAACAATCTGCAATAGCACCTAGCACAAACGTCTACTATGTGACCGCGTCCTTATAAATATTAATTCGACCATAATTAGTCGAACTAGGAAGTACGATCGGTCCGGTTCTGTAATTTATTACAATATAATAGTTTATGTATATTTCGTGCGGATATTAAATAATCAATGTACTTACCCATGTATTAGTGATCGTTAGTGGGTGTAACAAGAGACTACTTATGTGTTTTGTTTGTTACAATCAGGTGATACTTGGAGAAATTTCATACTTATTTACACTAATTTTAACCACCTCTGTGGTCTAGTGGTACACACCACCGGTATCAGACGGAGAGGTCCCGGGTTCGATTCCCAGTGGGGGTACATATTGTATTCGGTTTGGTTGGTGGTGTAGGGCTTGATCTAAGTCCGCCTTTTTAGCTATTACCATTTTATGTAAGTCTGCCGCCAAACAATGATGTTTTAAGCATTATTGTGTTCCGGCAGTTAGAGATAAGATAGCCAGTTCCTCAGTGATTGAGGATTTCGGGAGTGGTGCGCTTCAGCCAGCTTCAGCCTTAACACCACTTAACATAAGTGTGATGAAGGCTAAGTGCTACCTCGTCGTGAATAAAAAAAATATTACAAATGCAAAACTGTCTAAATAAACCGCGTTTTAAGACGTTATGCTCAGAAAAGCGAGCACATCTTTCTTATTGGTAAGCAGCCAGCCAGCAAAGTAAAAAAAAACTTTAATACTTTTAATTATGTATCGTTCAGATTTTTTTATAAAATTTAAATCCACCACCTCGTTGCAAAGTGATGGCGAGATCCCATAGGCATCACAGGAAAAAAGTTTGGGAAGCTGTGGTCTATCTGACACACTTACTTTCACACCCAAACTACAGAAACAATTTTTATTAATTTTGGTGTAGAAATAGACTTCGTAGAACGATTTTTACTTTAATAATTTTGAAGTAATCTAAGGAGCGCGGAGAAATAGTCACAGGTGTAGGTGTGGAGCGAGCGAGAGAGCTTAAAGCTATTAACTAATAAAAAAAGGTTATGCAGTTCAACTAGAAATAAATTATTCTAGTAATGCACAACGCAACAATAAAAAGTATTTCACATAAAATACAGGAACTGAACGCCAAGGTCCAATAGCAAAATTAAAAAGATAGTTTTAAGAAACAAAACGTCAAAAGCCGTCCAGCCAGTTGGCGGGTTTGTACTGTACAATACCTATTCTACGTGCTTTGTTTGTACTTTGTTTGTAGTGCATGCAATAAAGTAGGCAGCAGGTCAATATCCGTAACAAATACACATACGTATCCAGTATCATGACATGAATGCTCCGAGGTATGAAGTATGCAGTAATGAAACAGTTGGGTTATTTTTATTATTCGTGTTTAGAGGATTACCACTTAATACTGTGGATTTGGTAATATTATAAGAATAGTTAGTTTAGTATTAGTAGACTGTAAAAAAAATATACTTCTATACTAGTCTATGTATCTAAGAGTACCTATCCATACTAATATTATAAAGAGGAAAGATTAGAGTTTTTGCTTGTTTGTTTGTAATGAATAAACTCTGAAAATACGGGACCGGTTTTAAAATTATTTCACAATTATGAAGCTACATTATTCCTGAGTGTATATATTATCCCGATATTCCCAGGGGAGTGGTATCACGGGGATAAAACTGCAGGGACCGGCTAGTCTAATGCATACAAAATAATTATGCACTTTGAGCTTGCTATGCGTTTTTTGCGTATGTTTCATGTATTTTTACATTCGAAATCTTTGATCAACGATTCCACAAGATAACGATTCACGAACTGAAACAAAACTCAAATATGGCCCTACTATAGATACTATATATACATACATACTATGTATATATATATACTATAGATACTCAGATATGACTAATTATTTTTTAAACGGAGAAAAAGGTTATGAAAGATCTTAAGTAAAAATGTCAGGAAGCGATAAGAAATAAGAGCGCACCTTTGAAGTGTGCTTTATTTTCTCGGCCGTTTTTGACACCCCAACCGGGTTATCTAGAAGTCTTGTTGATCGCAATAATTCGCAATGCTATTTTTTAAAGGTTATAGTTTAACTAGCTTTCCGCCCGTGGTTTCGCCCGCGTGGACTACATGACGTTATCCCGCGGGAATGTGATCTTTTATCGGGATAAGTGTAGCCTATGTTTCTGTCCAGGCTACAAAATATCTGTGTCCCAAATTTCAGCCAAATCCGTCCAGCCGTTTTGGCGTGATTGAGTAACAAACATACAAACATCCAAACATCTAAACTTTCACATTTATAATATTAATAAGTAGGATTTCTAGTAAATATGAGATTTATCTGATCTAGGTGACGCTTACATCCAGCCAATTAATTCTGTTATTTGTAGGTGGCACGCTACTTCTTGCAATTAATTAATTAATGATTAAACGCGGCATCTGTCTGCCCTTGGCCTAAGATTGAATGTGGTTAATGATGGAGATTTTCAGAACTAAAAATTACTGTAGCCAATTTATAGGGAGGATTAGTAAGTTTATAATTGTCTTATACCAATTAACTTAGTTAGTCTTAGCAATATTCTGCTGAGCCAGACGATTATTTTAAGATAGGTACTGATATAAGAGATAAGATACTGAACGGATTTGTCTGAAATTTGGGACACAGATACTTTGTAGCCTGGAGAGGAACATAGGCTACTTTTTATACCGGAAAAATATCACATTCCCGCGGGATAACGTCGTATAATCCACGCTGGCGAAGCCGCGGGCGAAAAGCTAGTTATTTAATAAATCTTTTAATGCAGTTCGTCTTTTTATTAAAAAAAACCTATTTCAATAAAATATTTATTGCGGTATCTATTGCGGTTATCTATAATCTTCAGTATTTATTGCGGTATTGCCACCATGTGGCAGGCATAGTCATTGGACGCCCTGGGGGCGTCCCATGACTATGCCACAAGACCGCGCCAAATTATTCAAACATTTTTAAACCAATCGAGGTGGTGTTACTTAACACATTATAACTTTATCAAACACTTATGATTGGGAAATTAGGTATAAATTGCTCCAATCTTCTGTCATTAGTAATACATTGAAATGTTAAAGTGTTGAGCACGACAGTCACAGAAAATAGTCTAGTGCAGTTTTGTGAAAAAGTCGTCTAAATCGTGAGTTTTAATTGCCACTCCTCTAAATACCAACGACTGGTATCGTTGGATTCGTCGTGGTCTCCAGATTACGAAACTGTGAGTCGTAATGTAAATTTTTGGTGGAGGGGGGAGGTAGGGGGGTTAAAGATGGCGGATCAGTACTTCAGTTAAAACGCTCTAGTCTGAGAAATACTGTACCGATTTCTTTGTTTTTGGTCTCATTTGAAAGAGGATAATATAAACTAAAACTCATTTATAGACATTAAATACTGTACTGCACTGGTTGAGGCGCAATAAAGGAAATCATATATTTTTTACTTAATTACAATTTTTTTATTGCGAATAATTCAAAAAATAGTAAACTTTCGTTGAAATTATGTTACATAAAAATGATAGGAAATTTAATAACCTGTTCAAAAAGGTAACTATCTTTACTCTAAACATATGTACGACCATTTAATAGGCTTTATAACGTAACACGGCGCAGCATATCCGAGCCACCGCGACCGGGAAGCCGCGGGTCTATGTCTTAATTAAATAGCTTTATTCTAAAAAATTCTAAACCGATTTCTTTGATTTTTATATCATTTGAAAGAAGATAATATAGACTAAAACTCGTTTATAGACACCAAATACTGTACTGCACTGATTGAGGCACAATAAAGGAAAACATTTTTATTTTACTTGATTACATTTCTTTTATTGCGAATAATTAAAAAAATCGTAAATTTTCGTGACAATTATGCCGTATGTTTTTTTTAAATTTAATAACCCATTTAAGAAGGCAAGTATCTCTACTCTTACATTATATACGACCATTTAATATATTTTATAAAGTAACGCGGCGCAGCATATACCGAGCCTCAGGCGACCGGAAAGCCGCGGGTAGTTGCTTTAATTTAAACGCTCTATTTATTAAATATTATAACTTACTAATGAAATATTTTTGTAGACAAATATCTTAACTAGGTACTTACTTATTTAACTGTCCAATGTATTGTCATAATTATTATATTGACTGTGATACATACGTCTTGATCAACGTGACAAACACCTTTCATAAAAATTTTTTCTTATTTTTTACACAGCCATATCTAGCTGTTCGGCATCCACTTTTGCACTGGCATGCCACCAACTCTAGTCCTTTAATAGATATTCGAGACTGGAGGCTAGTTACTGTTATCAAATTACCCTCTCTTAAATGCTAACCCTAAAGTTCTGGTGAAGGCAACATTTGTAATGCATTATCAGCAATTTTCCAAATGAATGTTTGATAGTTTGCTCTTTGTAGATGATGGCCAAGTGCTTCGGATCTGGTTGGCAACTTTTCTAAGCTATTTATGTTTACAAACATTGCAGCTCTAAGTTGATCGATTTTATTTATCTCTACTAATATTACACAGAGGAAAGATTTGATTGTTTGTTTGTTTGTTGGACCGATTCAGAAAGTCCTTTGACCATTAGACATAGGCTATATTTTATCCCGATATTCCCACGGGAACGGGTACCACGCGGGTAAAACCGCGAGGATCTGCTAGTACTTAATAAATAAGTAAAATTTTATCATTATTTTGGGTGACACAGTATTTTCTATACCTATATATTTTCTCTATAAGTAATTTGGTTTCGTATGAGTGTACATTTTTAAAACAAATTTCGCAGCATTCTCTATTTCATCATCTTAGAGGTGTGTATTATTGCCGAATGTTTTTAAAAGCTCATAGTGTTCCAATAAGACAGGCTAACAAGCTTTTTTTGACAACCCAGCAAAAGAACTCGTATCATCACAGCCTGTGATGGCGTGGTAAGCAAGCAGAGACTGCTTTTCAGCACCAAGACTCCTGCTGATATCGTGCACAGGAACATATTTAGGTAATGTGGCTATGCCACATTAAACGCATACTTTGTTTGGTAACTTATCGATATGATGAATCAGCAAAAGCAGAACATTAGTATGACGACTCTGAATCACTACTGTTTCAAATCCTCGCTGGGCAGCGTCTGCAGCATGTAGTATGATCCTCGTGTCACCTTCCTCGTGATCAATTTGCAAATGAAAAGTTTATTTTTCAGTGTTCGTGGAAACTGTTAATAGGTATGTCTTTGACACCACCTGCCTGCATTCAAAAGTATCGCTAATTCAGATACGACCTAAGAAATGGGATCGCTTCATTCATCATTCAAAAAATATCTATCTATCGTCTATAGTATAGACGCTGCCCAGCGAAGATTTGAAACAGTAGTGATTCACAGTCGTAATACTGATTCTGCTTTTGCTGATTCATCAAATCGATAAGTTACCAAACAAAGTATGGGTTCAATGTGGCAC
The DNA here is from genome assembly GCA_949710035.1 of Crambus lathoniellus. Taxonomy (NCBI): domain Eukaryota; kingdom Metazoa; phylum Arthropoda; class Insecta; order Lepidoptera; family Crambidae; genus Crambus; species Crambus lathoniellus. The sequence goes on from OX453317.1 coordinate 1,618,590, forward strand.
AATACCTAAATATTATGTTCCTGTGCACGATACCAGCAGGAGCACAGAATACTAAAATAGTACAAGTCGAAGGAGTCTTGGTGCTGAAAAGCAGTCTCTGCTTGCTTACCACGCCATCACGGGCTGTGATACAACGAGTTCTTTTGCTGGGTTGTCAAAAAAAGCTTGTTAGCCTGTCCTATTGGAACACTATGAGCTTTTAAAAACATTCGGCAATAATACACACGTCTATGATGATGAAATAGAGAGTGCTGAGAAGTTTGTTTTAAAAATGTACACTCCATAAATTAATAGTGAAATAAATAAAATCGATCAACTTGGAGCTGCAATATTTCCAAACATAAATAGCTTAGAAAAGTTGCCACCCAGATCTGTAGCACTTGGCCATCATCTACAAAGAGCAAACTATCAAACATTCATTTGGAAAACTGCCGATAAAGCGTTACAAATGTGGCCTTCACCAGAACTTTGGGGTTGGCATTTAAGAGAGGGTAATTTGATAACAGTAACTAGCCTCCAGTCTCCAATATCTATTAAAGGACTAGAGTTGGTGGCATGCCAGTGCAAAAGTAGATGCCGAACAGCTAGATATGGCTGTGTAAAAAATAAGCAAAATTTGTATGCAAGATGTTTGTCACTTTAATCAAGACGTATGTTTCAATCAATATAATTATGACAATACATTGGTTAGTTGAATAAGTAGGTACGTACTTAAGTAACTAGTTAAGATATTTGTCGAAAAAAAAATTTCTTAAGTAAGTTATATTATTTAATAAGTATTTAAATGCTGTATTCTGAAATACTTAGAGCGTTTAAATTAAAGCAACGACCCGCGGCTTCCCTGTCGCCTGAGGCTCGTATATGCTGCGCCGTGTTACTTTATAAAACCTATTAAATGGTGGTATATAATGTAAGAGTAGAGATACTTACCTTTTCGAATAGGTTTTTAAATTTTATAAATTTTTATACACTATAGTTTTCACAAAAACTTAATAATTTTTTAATTATTCGCAATAAAAGAAATGTAATCAAATAAAAAAAATGTTTTCCTTTATTGTGCCTCAACCAATGCAGTACAGTATTTGAAGTCTATAAACGAGTTTTAGCTTATATTATTTTCTTTCAAATGAGACTAAAAACAAAGAAATCGGTTTAGTATTTCTCAGAATAGAGCGTTTTAATTATGGCATAGACTCGCGGCTTCCCGGTCGCGGTGGCTCGGATATGCAGCGCCGTGTTACTTTATAAAGTCTATTAAATGGTCGTATTTATGTTTAGAGTAAAGATACTTACCTTTTTGAATAGGTTACTAAATTTCCTATCATTTTTAAGAAACATAATTTTCACGAAAACTTACTATTTTTTGAATTATTCTGAATAAAAAAAATATAATTAAGTAAAAAATATATGTTTTCCTTTATTGCGCCTCAACCAGTGCAGTACAGTATTTGATGTCTATAAACGAGTTTTAGTTTATATTATCCTCTTTCAAATGAGACCAAAAACAAAGAAATCGGTTCAGTATTTCTTAGACTAGAGCGTTTTAACTGAAGTACTGATCCGCCATCTTTAACCCCCCCTACCTCCCCCCTCCACCAAAAATTTACATTACGACTCACAGTTTCGTAATCTGGAGACCATGACAAATCCAACGATACCCGTCGTTGGTATTTAGAGGAGTGGCAATTAAAATTTTTACCCTTAGTACTAGGCTGAACTAGACTAAAAGGCTAATATCCATAACGCTGGACAAACTTGTTATTCAACATTAAATGTAAATTTCATAGTCTTCCTTTTATTTAAAATGCTATGTTACTTAGAAGAAATGCTTAGGTATAATCGAGCCTTTCGATCGGTACAATAAAATAAAAGTTTTTTTTTTATTTCAGTAGGTTCTATTCCCAGTTCATACAGACGATTATTTAAAATTCTTTGAATGCAGTTCCTATTATTTTTAAAATAAAAATGAAGTTTTCTTTCAGTAAAATTGTATATCTTCGGGATTTAAGGTACTTTCCCTCCATGTGGCATAGTTTTGGGACGCCCTGTTTATGGCGGGTATAAGCAGTGCTTAAATGTTTTCTCGATGTTATAGTCTCACCTTTAATTTTTAATTGAGCACACATAGATTCTAAATGAAAAATCAAGAAGGAAAAGTAAAAAGCACTTTAGCAGAAATTTTAGTACTAAGTAATTGTTATAAGTACTTATACATAAATATAAAACTTTCATAAACTATTCAAGATAGTTTAATCGAATAATAAACTACTCGGTAACACATCCACACCGTAAAAATCAATATTTTTTCATGACTGGTGCATTATCGTAAACTGTCATCTATCCTTTCACTTTTCAAAGTTGCGTGAAGTTCAAGGTCAATAGTAACTACAGTGCCACAAACTTTGCTGTGCCGGTGGCCAAAATGTGAAACTAACGTGATTTTTTTTAATGTCATTTTGCTGTCAAGTTGATGTCCAACCATAGCGCTGCTGGCGGCTGAAGTTCTTAGAAGTCAGGGCCGGTTAAATTACTACAAAAAAAAGAAAAACGTACGTAGCGCCGCTGTCACCGGCACAGAAAAGGTTGTGGCGCTGTAAAGCTTGTCATTGCATTTTTACTGTTTACTAGCTGCGCCCCGGGGCTTCTCTCTCGTAGTATTTCGGGATCAAAAATAGTTTAACGACATATTGTCAGACAGACCTATTCGGCAGGCCGAATATACACAAAAAAAATCATAAAAATCGGTCAAGCCGTTTCGTTTTGAATACAAACACTGTGACACGAGAATTTTAGTTTAGAGATTTACACTAGTGGTAGGTATGTAACCTGCAAGCTTATTAGTATAAATATTTGATAAAGATACTTAGGTAGATACTAAAGAATCGGACTTCATCTAAACATTTATAAAATAACAAATTAAGTGGATAAAGCGTTTGTATTACAATAACCAATTACAACAATTAAATACTAACTGACTGACACGCAGTTGCAGAAAGCTCCATTAAAGTTAATGCTTCATTAAGTCTATTGCTGTCACTTTTCACTGAATACCCGGATCTATAAAATAAACAAATTACGGCGAGAGCAGCCATTTTTTTCTTTAGCCCCACTAGAAAAAGTTCAATGTGACTTGTGAAAATTGCCAATACACTTTTCACGATTCGTCATACTAGGTCACACTCACGGACTCACGTGGTGGTCACGGTCATAAATTATTATGATGCATGGGCAATAAAGCTCTACCTAGAGTGCGCGCCAGCTAAGTCTGCGCGCGGTCAAAATCGAATACTAGTCTTTTCCATATGCTTAGAACTAAAAATTGTGCTGTGCCACTAGTGCCAAAAACGCCCCAGTCACGCGCAGAGTTATCTGACACGCACTTTCTATAGAAAAAATCGTTCAAAAGAGTTAAGGAATGCTCGCTTATTCTGAATATTTTTTTCTATTGCAAACTAGTGACTTCCCGCGGTTTAACCCACGTGGTACCCGTTACCGTGGGAATACCGGGATAAAATATGTCCCATGTCACTCGGAAAAAATGTAGTTTTCTAATGGTGAAAGTATTTAAAAAAACGGTGCAGTAGCTTTTGAGTTTTATCCATTGCAAAAATAATCAAATCTTTCCTCTTTATAATAATAGTAATATGAGTAGGTATAGATGAAATATCAGAAAAAGTCGAAATAACTCCGCCGGTAATCGAACCCGGGACCTTTCACTGCCCGGGCGTTGCTCTGACTGCTACGCTACGAAGTCGTTAGAAGAAGTGTCGAATTTAGCCAGCGTTTATATAGGTATTTTTTTAATTTAATAATAAATAAATAAATAAATAACTTCTTACATTCACACCAATTATCGAAGCCCATGTTAATTTCATTAAGAAACTGTATCATGGAAAACTTGATAACGGATAAATATATACTTAAATACTTTTTGTTTGTAAATACATACTTATTATACATAGTTAACACCCAGACCAAGACAAATAGACATGTTCATGCACACAAATATTTGTCTTGTTTGGGAATCGAACCCGAGACCACTGGCGCACAAGTTGGGTAGCCTACCGCTGCGCCAAATCGGTCGCCAAAGTAACAAAGTTAACATCACATACGTATTTAATGATGATTTTTTAATTAAACTCTTTTTACTTCCTGTAACTAAAATATCAATACTTATACTTGAGAATTATAAATTACCGAGTTAACTATACTAATATTATAAAAAGGAAAGATTTGATTGTTTGTTTGTTTCTTGAATTGAATAGGCTCCGAAACTACTGGACCGATTTAGAAAATTCTTTGACCATTAGAAAGCTACATTCATCCCGAGTGACATAGGCTATATTTTATCCCGATAATTCCACGGGAACGGGTACCACGCGGGTAAAACCACAAGGATTCGCTAGTTAAGTAAATAGATAAATTGTAAGACTTCAAAACCTTGAGACCTTTTACTTCATAAATAATAAAATATTCAAATAATCAATATTCAAAAACTGGATCAAATTAATAATCAAATTTATTGATAAATAAAACGAACCTTAATACATGTAAGTAGGTCAAACAGCCTACTGCTTCTGATATATTGGGGTATCGTTACAGAGCAGTTCTAGTCTAGATAAATTGTAAGACTTCAAAACCTTGAGACCTTTTATCTTATAAATGATAAAATATTCAAGTACGTATCAATATTCAAAAACTGGATCAAATTAATAATCTTTATCCATACTCCATACTAATATTATAAATGTGAAAGTGTGTTTGTTTGTTTGTTTGTCCATCTTTCACGTCAAAACGGAGCAACGGATCGACTCGATTTTTGGTATGGGGATAGTTTGGGAGCTGGAGAGTAATATAGGCTACTTTTTATTCCGGAAAATTATAAAATAAAAATGATTATTTTGCATAGAAAATCGATAACCTGTCGTACTATACAAAACTGTCATTTCTTCCATAGCCGCTTCCAAAGAGGTATGTCAAAGAGTATTGTAATCACTGACGTTTTAGCCGCTTTGGATTACCTACTTTTTAATAAGTGACATTTGTTGCAGGCAGTGTATAAAACTTCTTCGCGATCATTTATTTTCATCTGTCTATCTATAATAGATGTTGGTGATACGAAGTTTACCGGGTCCACTATAATTAATATGGCAAAACAACGTTTTCCGGGTCAGTTAGTTGATAAATAAAACGAACCTTAATATATGTAAGTAGGTCAAACAGCCTACTGCTTCTGATATATTGGGGTAACGTTACAGTGCAGTTCTATTGAACGCGACGTTTCGTACACGGGGCTTCAATGAAAATCGATGTTTAGGAAATAGACATGACTTTGAATAATGAAGTGCAACGTAAAAAATAGAAGCAAATAAAAATAACGTTAGTTTTGTATTCACGTTTTTAGCGTTCATTTGTTTTTTTTTACTTGAGCTGGCATGTCATGCATGATATAATAAGAGACTCCAAAATTATTAAGGATTTTTTTTTACTGCAGCTTTACCATACCCACGCTTTCTTTGACCAGTATCAGCGGAAGCACAATAAACTTAGGAAAGATTTTCTAACATATTTGAAGAAAGTTACGTTACGTTTAAAATACTTTTTTTTTTATTTTGAGGTAAAAGCTTTGATTTTTTCTGACTTTTCTTTATTATTGGTTTTAAAAGTTAAATTTAAGTTTAATTTAACTTAACTTTAGTTTGGATAAAATTAAAGGAGGTTTTAATGTGCATCATGCATGTGCTTAACTGACCCATGTAGTTAACAAAAGAGGCTAATATAATAAACTAACAACGCATAAAATTTTAGGTTTCATGCTGATTTTTCAATGCCTAGCTAAAACTATTTGTCTGATATTGTTTTCTCTTGTTTGGAGATAAACATTCACTTTGGTTGGTTATTAATTTAACTGACTGATAGCTATTAGCCGAGGATTGAAAAATCAGCCCTAAGTAAAATAAAAATTACTCACCCAAAGATTGCAGCTTCAAAAAAAGAAGAACAATATTTTGAACTTGTAACACCACGAGATCGCAACTACATTCGCGCGCGAATTCACGTTCGACTTTCAAACTTATTCGGAACTTCGAACTTTTTTAAATTGCAATATTGTTTTACAACCTCTAACGTTCATCAAAAGTTGTTTTTTTTAATTAAATATTTTACAACCTCTAATGTTTAAAATAGGTTGTATTCGTTAGGCGCGTGCGCCGCTCGGCTCTCCTCGACGGCTACTAGCTAGCATCGCTCCTTGCTAGCCTTGGAAGCTTTCAGCCCCCGCCTTGCGCACATTTTATCCTAATTGGATCATTCGTGTCGGTCCTAAGTTTTTGCTGTTTGGAAAAACTATGTGGTATGACGGTGATGGTAAATAGTAGGGTGATCTAGTTCCATTAATTAAGGGTAATGGATTAAGACGATGTTGTAAGGTGATGGTTGTACGAGTTACAAACTCAAGAGTTAAGCTTTCATGACCTGTAGGTAATATTTTGTCAAAGAATGTAAAATGTGAGAGAGATAAATTCGAACAAATATTTAAACCTGAAATTGTTTAGATTCTACATAAAGAGACCTTTACATCCGGTATGCAAATTAAAAACTGTTTCATGGACTGGTTTCGGGATTTGTAAAATTTCTGTTGGCCTATGAACTAGGTACTCATTTCTGCGTATTTCCCTTAACCAATCAAATAATAAAAAAGAACTGTTTCAAAATACTTACAACAATCTTCTTCCGACTCCGACCGCTACTTCCTTCGCGCAAATGCGTGACAATAATGTTTTCATTCTGTTAAATTTTCATTAATCAAGTAATGTAACAATTCTCATTCATTTTTTCATCATATCTCAAGTATGCGACTTAGATACTTTGTTATCATTCTAGTGAAAATGGCAGTCAAACACAAAGTTTTAAAGTTGGAATAGAAATATTGATAAATAGATAATTCACAAAAAATAAAATTTTATATCTTTCCTATATAAAACCGTATTACTTTTGTACATTATTTATTATTCTTCATCAGTCTCATTGTAACTTGTATTACTTAGTCTCTTACTTTATTATACCTAACAACTAAAAAGCTAGTAAAATAGAACATTAGTATAAGCTAGTATAGTATTATATTATCTGTGGTATAAGACAATTGCTTCTAAAAAAAGAAAACATACAATCGTAGTCGTCAATCAGTCTTATTGCTTACGTGATACCAAAGTTCTCAACATCTTGCATCTGGCGGTGCATCTTGCATAGTGTGTTTTTTTGCGGAAGTGAGCTATACATATATTTCGTTTTTCACAATAGTCTTTTGCTAGCAAGTGTCTCGTACCCAGGTTTTATAACATATAGCTAGGACTAAGCATAGCTTTTTGCTCTCAAATAGATCACGTATTAGGATATTAAGCAACTGCAAGAATTAGTTTTTCTTGTGTACTTTTATGTAATAGTCATTTCACAGTAACAATTTTTTGTTGAACTACTTTTTCTGCAAAACTTTGTTGTGCTTACATTTTTCGCAAAACGATTTAATTCAATTGCAGTTTTTGCAAGATGCGGAATATTTTTACTGGGAGGAAATTTCAGTAGGAAGCTACGCAGATTTGTTAGTTATTTGCAATAGTTAACGAGAGCTAACTGCATTTTCACTGAAGGTTACCTATAACTTTAATAATGAAATATGGAAAACCCGAAAAAAATAGTTTTTTCAGTAAGAATATCTGAAAAGACGGTTGTTTGCCCAATTATCGATGTAAATGAATAAAGTATCGACTCGAGAAATGTCCGATGTCATTCAAGATATTTTTTCTTTTATCCTACTAATATTATAAATGTGAAAGTTTAGATGTTTGTATGTTTGTTACTCAATCACGCCAAAACGGCTGAACGGATTTGGCTGAAATTTGGAACACAGGTATACTTTGTAGCCTGGAGAGGAACATAGGCTTCTTTTTATCCCGGTTTTATCACATTCCTGCGGGATAACGTCGTGTAGTCTACGCGGGCGAAGCCGCGGGCGGAAAGCTAGTTACCTATAAAAGAAAAAATATCTTGAATGACATCGGACATTTCTCGTAGTAGTCGATACTAGTTTTTCGGTGTTGTTTTATAGATATTAGTTTTTAGGATACTGTTTATTATTATTCTGTAGTTCTATATTAGGAAAATATTGGGAAAAGGAAAACCACTTAAAAGTAGGTGGATGGTCTTTGCTTAGGATAAGTAGGCAAGGCTATACTGAAAGAAGAAATGTGTAAAATCGACTGGAAAATTAAGTACTTAGGTACTTAATTTGGAAAGAGGCAGGCAATATTTATGCATATGCTATGTACACTCGACAGCACATCAAGTTAAACAGTTAAACTGCGATAACAGCTTTTATTACGTAGGGCATAAAGGCGATCTCAAGGTCAACACGTAGGTATAGTCTGATGTGCCGCCGTGTATTTATTAGACGCTTCTGTACGTATTTTTCACTTTAATAATTATTTGCTTTTAATAAGGTTTACTTGAAGTGTTAATCCACATAATGAGCTGCTTATCATATTTAGTAACTTACCTATACAATGGCGAGAATAAAAATTCTTTAATTTTTATTATTACAGTAAAGTTATAAACATGTATGTGATGTATTTTGAGTATAAGTTTCGTCAGATACCTACCTATCTAAATTTTGCATTAATAATGTCATATATTTAACGCAAATATTAAACATATTTAAAAACAACCAATATAAGCAGTTTTTAGATAAGTAAGGCTGTTGTTTTTCTGGTAAAGGTATATTAATAAATAATTCATCATCATCAGCCATTTAATGTCCCCACTGCTGGGGCACTGGCCTTCCTTATGGATGGATAAGGAGAATGAGCCATGACCCACCACGTGGGTTCAGTGCGGATTGGTGGGTATTAACGACTGCAAGTGCAGCCGGGACCAACGGCTTAACTTGCCTTCCGAAGCACGGAGGAGCTCGAGATGAAAAGTTTTTGGTCACCCATCCGAGGCCGACCATTGTGAACGTTGCTTAACCTCAACGATCGCAGGCCAAGCGCGCTATCCACTGCGCCACGGGCTCTTCAAATAATTATGTAATGGTAATAACAGTCCGCTTTTTCGTACTAATGTAGAAATAATAATATTTACTTTCTTAACTAAAACTAAATAATAACTCTTTAAAATTGAGTTTAAGAAACTATAAAGAAAGTAAACGCCTAGTTCTTTACTTAATTTATGGATTAATCTAAATAACACTAATCCTCCCTAGTATTTATCGTTATTAATAGTTACCGTTATAAATATTTACTTACCGTTTATGTTGATAGTAGTTTAAGTTAATCAACTTATTTTCCAAGGTTTCCCCGAGCCGTTAGGAATTCCAATAAGTTCTTATCCTTGATTGAGATTCATATTATAATATTGGTTGTTCAAGTTCATTTTGCTTTCATCATAAACATCTTCGTCTTCTGACATGGTACTATAATACTAAGTAATACAACAAGTAAAGAAAGAAAGAAAGAAAGAGTTTATTTTGACATACACAACGAGTACACAGATTCAAGATTCAAGATTCAAGATTCAAGATTCAAATTTGTTTATTCGATTTAGATTGTTATTTACAATACTTGTGAACGTCATAGAAGCTACGCCATCGGTTCGCAAACCCTACAGCGGGAGGCCTTGGAGAAGAACCGGCAAGAAACTCCAAGGGTTGTTTTTTTCTCCCTGTTTTATTTCATACAGAGTCGTCAAATTGAAATATGACCTTAACATGGTATGACTAAGGTCAGTTTCCATCACAATTACACAATGGGTTATGATAAATACAGTTAAGTATAGGCGAACTAATGATCACAGCGGTGAACAATTTTCAGTTACTTAGGAATTCTACTTAAAGCTTTAATATTAGTTAAAAACAAAAGACAATTCTACTATATACTGCAAGCTGCGCCATACATGTTTCAAATGTAATTCTTAATAAAATGAATAAAAACAAAAGAAAACACATTTTAAGGCAAGCAGATAAGAGCAGACCCATTCCCACTGGCAGCACCCGTTCACGAGCATGACGCATGAACCAGCCATCGCTTCGTTCAACCATATTTTAGGGATCGTAACGACCCGCCTCAATATTACACAAAACATAACATAGACACTGTGTATCGTCGCGTGATGCCAAAATTGCACCCAACTCAGTAGCAAAGTTTACTGCTCTGGTTTTCAGTTGAGCACGTTAGTGACATCAGAAGGGAAACAACAATAAAAAATATTTAAAAAAATACAAATTTTACAGACAAAAAAACTTGAACAAACAAATTCGATCAAAGATCATGCCAAAATACCTAAAGTTCAAAATAATCAATTAAAATTAAAAAGCTTGAGTAGAAGAATCCGAAAGTACTTAATTAGGAACCTAAACTTAATAATAAATAAGTAATTTAAAGGGTAAATTACTGTGGAAAAATAATATTATCGTCATTTTCTATCCTATTCTATTGGACCATGGGCGTATCTGTTTAGATAAACAAAATATTGATGTCGGTGATTAAGAGAAGGAAAATTTTGATAGGGAAATGTAAAAAATAACACGTGGGCGAAGTTATAACAAAACACGGTAAACCGCACTAAAACCAACACAGTTTTGATATTAAAATATCAGTCTTAGGATTAAATATGACAGAGCTTACTTAAACTTACTTTAATTCTTCTACATTATATTTAAAAGCCAAATTTCCATTTAGTTTGGAATATAAAGTTTTTAATTATCATTGAGCAAGCATATAACTTCCGCGTTCATAAAAGATTAGTTTTAACTTGTTGTCCTTCAAAAGTTTAAGTCCCAATGTTAAACGAGCGATTTAAATGTACTGTCAAAAGCATATCAGGCTAACAGCTATTTTATGAAAACATGTCTTACTCATTCACACGGGATCGGTCAATGAGAAAATAACACGTAACTAACTAACTAACTAAAGTAGGTACACTACCTAAATATTTAGTTAGAAAGTTAGAAAAATTGATCAATTTAGTTAGTTTTGTTGATTTCTAGATGCTGAACAAATGACGTTGTTTGCTGATAAAATATACCTATAATAAAGCTGATCAGAACCTCTTTTATTTGCTGATCGATTAAATGAAAGCCGAATCCAAATAGCATTACCGTCGCGCCCCGTCAAAATACGTATAAAAATCGTGAAAAAAGACTCTTCGTCCAGCAACGTGTCGTCGTGTAAATGAGCCCTTCAACTTCAACTAGTAATGCTGGGGCCACACTATGGGGATCGGTCGCGTTCAACTTATATGACTTCTTGATGTAGGTACTGTGAAGTGTTACTGTTTTAACTCTTTTCCCCTTGCCACTGAACCTATTTTGATGAAATTTTAGCTTGGTTTGGTTTATGGCATTTTTTCTTCTTATTGGACTTATAAAGGCGAGTAATACCAAGTTCAAAATATGCATGATTAAACACAACGTGTGAATTTCAAATGTTTTAAGTCGAACATCATTTATTCAAGTTATGAAGTGGATTCCTCCGTGAAGATACTTAATAAAATATTTTATTATGAAACCATTTAGGTATACAGCCATAAGCAACCAAATAACCATAATCCATAAGCATAAGCAACACACGTGTGCAATTTAATGACAGTGTTCAGTACACCCCTGCCTATACCGCGGAGCCGGCATGGCGCAGTGGAAGATTTATCATGAGTAGACTCCGGACAAGAACTAGGTTTCAGCGGGGATGTAAACTGAACAATTGGACTGCGATACACAGCGGATAGAATTTGTGAAGTAAGGTGATTTTACATACGGTCTGTGCTGTAGAAAGTCCCTGGGCAGCGTGGGGAGAGGGGAGCGCGCGCGCCCCCTGGTAATTCTTCTTCTTCTGCAGACCTTACCAATTAGTCACCTCACTCACAACACAAATAACAGCGTTCACAAGACACTGGGCGTTTCAACAATAGATACACAATAACACACGGAGGAGCCTTTTGTCAAGATATATATTGCCCCTGCAACAACACGTGTGGTGGATGATTATCCTTCAAAGCATCGCGACCGGCCACTCATCAGGATGGCATCAAAATCGTGGTCGTACAACACGGGATCGGCAGGATAATTTAAGATTTTTCAAACTCGATATGCCAGGCACATTCAACGCGAGCGATTTTTAACAAATTCAGCAAAATTATTCCGACATTTTTCCAAGAAGAATTCCAATCAAGTGTCCCTGTCAACTTCAAGTGACAGCTAATGTCAATTTGACGTGACATTAGAGTTGCGTTCAGAAACGTCGATCTTTTCCGAACATCCCCCCGCCCCGGACCGTTAAGAACGGTACGTCAATCTACGGGTAATCGGGAGAGCCCACTAACTGCTCTCTTCAAAACCGAATCTCGAACCAAAACCTCAGCAAAACGAGGAACTCCGTCAGTTCCGGGGTAGAGTTTAACAATGCGCCCCCTTCGCCAACATAGGGGCGGCAGGTTAGCATCCTTAATCAACACGAGGTCGCCAGTCTGGGGTGGGGTGGTTTTATCTGTCCACTTCACGCGCTGTTGTAGGATATGCAAATACTCCATCGACCAACGTGCCCAGAAGTTTTGGGACATCTGTTTCAAAAGTTGGTATCGCGACAAACGATGGGATCCTACATCCTGAATCGGATATTCAGGCAACGCCAAAAGGGGCTGTCCGATCAAGAAATGACCTGGCGTCAACGCTTCCAGGTCATTCGGGTCCGAAGACAACGGGCACAAGGGTCGCGAGTTGAGGACGGCCTCAATTTTACAAAATACCGTATCAAGTTCCTCAAACGTGAGAATAGTTTCTCCAATCACGCGACGCAAGTGTGTCTTGGCAGCCTTTACACAAGCTTCAAAAATTCCTCCCCAGGTCGGACAAGCTGGAGGGCTAAACTTCCAGATTATCCCACGCCGGGAGAGGGTGGTACCAATGTCTATTTTATTATCAACAAAAAACTTAACTACTTCCTTAACCCTAGACACCTAACGTTCGAACGTACCCCTTTATACCTAACCATTCGTCGAATCGACGACTATTTTTGGTGGTTCAAAATTATATATATATATACATTATTCTGTTACGTTTAATACATACATAGTTTAATAAGGTATTATTTTAGTAAATAAAACAATAAGTAGTGTTTCAGATCAATATATTTATTTAAGGTCAATTTTTGGTAAGGCCCTTATGAAACTAGGCCACATGAGATCACTTACTTAAAAAAAAATTAAAAATAAATCAACAAAAATAGCCTATTCTTCTTTGGCGAAACATAATTATAATAGTCTTCTTATTTATAAGAAAAAATAAAAACTAATTTTTTGAAGCACATTCTTTAATTTATGCAATGAGCACATACTTTAATTTATGAGTATTTAAGCAATTATTCTAAAAACAACGCACTTACCTGGGCGACACGGCCACCTCCGGAAAGAGCTCGGCGAGCACTGATTTAAATAGCGACGGCACGACGATCGGCGCTCTCGATAAAAAGATATAGCTATATTTCCGACGGGTGTTCGTCGATTCGACGAAGGTTAGGTGTCTAGGGTTAAGATAATTACACGTTCCCTTATAATTAGTACCACAATCGGAACGTATCAATGACGGCAGTCCTCTACGGGAAACAAATCTGCTCAAGGCGGCGACAAAGGCTTCGGTAGACAATTCCGAGACAATTTCCAAGTGGACAGCCTTGGTGGACAAACACACAAACACGCACAAGTACGCCTTATAGGTTTTAGCATTACGCAGTCTCGAAGCCTTTACAGTAAAGGGACCGGCGAAGTCGGTGGCGACTCCGGCAAAAGCTCTACATTCCGTGACGCGATCAGCAGGCAAATCACCCATCTGGGGCTGCATGGTCGCGGCCTTCAATCGATAACAAGGCAGGCAACGGAAAACCACAGTGCGAATGGCTCGACGAGCAGACAAAATCCAAAATTCACGCTGCAAAATGGCCAACAAAGCATTGCAGCCAGCATGTTGTGCATTCACATGGCGATCTGTTATTATCAGTTGAGTCAAATGTCCGGCTTTAGGTAACAAAAGGGGGTGACGAGCTCCATACGGCAGGTTCGCATTTCGAAGTCTTCCGCCGACTCGCAAAAGCCCACTCTCGTCCAGGAAGGGATTCAATCGCGATACCGCGCCCTTCAACTTGCGACGGCCTAAACGCAAAATTTCAATCTCGGACTCAAAACTATCAGCTTGTACTCTCCGGACCCAAAACAAGAGCGCGTCCCTACGCTCGTCCGGAGTGAGAACCGACGAATCACGCCTCGCGCGTGGGTTTCTGCAATTGTACACAAAACGTCTGATCCAAGCGGTAACACCAAGCAGCTTCTGTAAGGAGCTGTACCGATCCAACAACAAATCCTTTTCCCCGGCGGGGTTAGTCTCCAGGACGCATGCCCGCATATCAGGAACGGCTACGTTCGACAACGCTGGAGAGGGCGGCCACTCCGACTCAGGCCGCATCAACCACTGTGGGCCCCACCAGAGGGGGTGGTTAATTAGGGTTGGGGCTACACAACCCCGAGACGCACAATCCGCGGGATTCATGGTTCCCGGCACGTGTCTCCAAATCAACTCGATGTCGGAATTACAAATCTGCGACACTCGATTGGCCACAAACACGTCCAAGGTGTGCGCCGGAGCCTTCAACCAACAAAGGACGACCTGACTGTCCGTCCAAGCATAAACCTCTTGTATCGCAATAGATCGACCTAATGTGAGCCATACGTGGTTCAACAAACGCATTAGGAGGGCAGCTCCACACAATTCCAACCTCGGGATCGTATGACGAGTCCGAAGGGGAGCGACTTTGCTTTTCGCTATCACCAGATGCACAGCAACAACTCCGTCAACAGTAACGGTGCGGAGGTACACGGCCGCAGCAAATCCACGTTCGGAGGCATCGGAAAAGCCGTGAAGAGTAACTTTACAATTTTCAGAAGGGAGGAATAGCCTCGGCAAATGCACTTCATTAATCTCGGGGAGGGATGAAACGAAGCTCGACCAATCTCGGAGTAACTCGTCCGAGAGGGGTTCATCCCACGACACACCCGAAGCCCATAACCGTTGCAAGAAACACTTGGCCATAAACAGCACGGGGCAAATCCACCCATTGGGGTCAAAGGTACGTGCGACAGTAGACAATACTAAACGCTTGGTCCAGACTTTCGGTGGTCGTAAATCCACACAATAAGTGAAAGTGTCAGAGACCGGTTTGTACTGTACGCCAAGGACGGTCACCACATGGGGATTATCAACATTTTCGAACAGGTGGGGGTCCTGCTGGTGCTCTTCGGGCAAACCTACCAGTACATCAGGCGAGTTGGATATCCATTTCCTCAACTCGTAACCTCCCGACTTCAAAAGGGCGGTGAGTTCGTCTCTCAGGACAATCGCCTCTGAGACAGATGAGGCGCCCGTGCAAATGTCATCCACATAGACGTCACTGGCCAAAATGGCGGAGGCGCGAGGGTATCTCAAGCGCTCCTTCTCGGCCAACTCCAACAAAGAACGAATCGCAACAAACGGGCTCGAAGCCAAACCGTACGTATTCGTATTCAATTCATAGATCAACAAGGGGTCCCTAGGACTCTCTCTCCACAAAATCAATTGGTACCTCCTATCCTCGGGATGGATGACCGTTTGTCTGAACATCATCCGGATGTCAGTCATAAATACAATTTGGTGCCGCCGGAAGTTGGTCAAAATGTCTGAGATCTCCGTGTGCAGCTTGGGACCTACATGCAGACACTGGTTCAAGGACGCTCCAGTAGAGGTGGGAGCCGAACCGTCAAAGACCACCCGAATCTTTCCGGATTTCAAAACGGCGTGGTGCGGCAAAAAGAAGTGCTCAACGGAGCGCCAATCCAAATCGCTCACGGACATGTGCCCTAACTCCTCATACTCCCGCATGAATTCAACATACTTCTGGCGGAAGACCGGATCCTTGCTCATGCGACGCTCCATCGCCACTAGCCTACGTTCCGCTAGCGGTCGGGATTCGCCCAGAGGAGGTCGGCCGGCACGAAAGGGGAGACGGGTGATCAAACGACCAGAGCGGAGGCGACCAGTGTTATTCTGGTAATACAACTCGCATTCATCCGCTACTGGGTCAACCCGCGGGGCTGGTGGAGGTTCCTCAACCTCCCAAAACTTCTGCACCACTTCGGAGAGAGACACATTAAAAACAAGACCGCGATCCTCATCAAGGGAATCCAAAACGCGGCGAGCAGGGCCCATCACAACTGTACCGAGTGTCGTCTGCAGAGCTACCAAGCCATCTGGCTGCAAAACTCGCTTCCCCGTCAACAAAACTCGCCCCAGGACATCGGCTCCAAGGAGAGCATCAATCGGGCCTGGGCGGAAGAAATTTGGATCGGCGAGTGGGGAATCAGACACCAAAGACAACATACTCGGTCCCAAGTCAACTGAAGGTTGACGGCCAACAACTGTGTCCAACACAATCGCCGAGGTCTTAATGCCTGGCGTGGACTTATCACGTGATGTAAATGTGAAGTCAACCTGCCCTAACAACCCGGGGACTTTCACATCGCCAACACCTCTCACGCCTTCCGTGTGGGGGTGCACCTTGAGGCCCAACCGCCTAACTAACCAAGATGACACAACACACCCCTGAGCACCGGAATCCAACAAGGCGCGAACTTCCACAAGGTCGCCATTCAATCCCCTGACAAGTACAGAGGCCGTGGGCAACAAAACGGTCTCTGGAGGGGTGGCTACAATCGACCGTAAACACGTTGATTGCTAGTATGTGGGGTCCCCAGACGTCCCCCCATGGTAAGGGGGTCGCTCATAGCGATCCAGTGGGTCCCAATCTCCCACATACTGCCTACGTCCAATTCGCCCGGTATCAGGCGGGTTATATCTCCCGGCCCCTTGAAGACGGGGCGGGCGCCGCTCCAAACGCGGGTATTCGGCGAGCGGCGGCGAGAATCGGTGCCTATCATCCACCGTGTACGTCGCCCCATAGTCGCGGGGGCACGGTGACCGATTTTCAGAGGGGGGGTCCCGGGGACCCCCGCCCGTGCGAGGCTCAAAACGTCGCGGGGGGCTTCTACGACCTCCCGCATCGCTCGCAACATCGAACCCCCTAGTTGGGGACCGATTTCCCATGGGGGGGTCCGTGGGACCCCCGACCGTGCGAGGCTCAAAACGTCGCGGGGGGCCTCTACGACCTCCGGCAACGCTCGCATTACTCATCCCCATCCTTGGGGATCGGTTTCCCATGGGGGGGTCCCTGGGACCCCCGCCCGTTTGAGGGTCCAAACGTGGCGGAGAGCGTCTGGGGCCACTCTGGTGGCCACTAGAACTGCTGCGGGATGCAAACACCGCGGGGGGTCCGAGCCCCCCACCCATACGAGGTGATCCTGCAGCGACGCGCTGCGGCGCTCCGCCGCCCTCTGGGCTGTTCATGCAGAGGAGGGGATGGTGGTTGCCCTTACAAAAGCGGCATGGGTGCGCTTGGGTACATTCGCGCTGCATGTGCAGGCCCAAGCACGAGTAGCACCATGTCCGTTGTCGCGCGATCGCTCGACGGCCTTGGACGCGCTGGTCGAGGAACTTATCACAACGGGTCGTGCTATGACCCGGTTCCCGACAGTACAAGCAGCGGGCGGTCTCCTGGACGGCGGCATAGCGGCCGGGCGCGCGAGGGGCCATACGCCCCCTTCGGGGGGGTCCGGTGGGGGATCCACTCTGTGGCACAGGTCGTTCGGGTCCCATAGGACCGGCCAGAGAGGAATTATCTGCCAGTCTACTTTCTCCTTCCAGGAACGTCAAGAGGTCCGAGAAGGGTGGCAGATAAGTCGCACTATCCCCACCATACTGCTGCTCAAAACGGACCTTAACAGAGTCCGGCAACTTTCCCAGGACAATGTGCAGTAACAAAAACGACCACTGCTCCACTGGGAGTTTTAAGTTTTTTAATGCGTTGTATGCCACCAACAGCGGATTCAACAAAGCCACTCTCAAGTGCATCACGCTGGCAACGCGGGGTAAATTCAAAATGGCGGCAACATGGTTGTCCGCCAGACGTCGTACGTTCTGGTACCGACGGGCAATCAAATCCCTAGCAATAGGGTAGTTTTCATCCGAGGGGGCCAAATGTTGAACCGATTCAAGGGCCTCCCCTTCCAACACGGATAATAAATAAGCTAACTTCTGGCCCTGGGTCAAATCATCCCGGGCATGTACCAGACTATCAAAAATATTAATAAAGCCCTCCCAGTCCTCTAGACGACCAGCAAAACGCCTTAAATCTAAGGGAGCCAATCTAGCAAATAGAGGGGGCATACTTTTAGATGTGGCCGGGGACGGGCTCGGTTCATTCTCTCTTGCCACTTGCAAAGGCCGGGCCACCTGAGTAATTCTGTCCGCAAAATCATAACACTGGTCCACATCCAAATCGACTTCTTGTCGCATTTCCACATCGGCCTCAACAGTCCTTTCCAAAAATAAGGCATACTGTTCATCAACAACAGCCAAACGTACGGGCAGATCTACGTATCTGTTCAACAAGGCCTCCGTCCTATCAGGTCGATCCAACAATGCGACTGCAGACGCTAACCACCGTAACTCAGAACGTATTTTGGCTTTAGCAGAGGAGGCCGTCATTGTAACGTCACAAATTTATCAACAAAAACAACAAATTCAAAATATTCACTATAACACAAAATCTCCAATATTTTGAGGTTATTGATAACCACAAAATTCCAATATTACAACAACAAAGTATTTATAATGACACAAACTCTTAAATATTTGGAGGTTATCAGAAAACAACAAAACTCAAGTATATAATTATAACTCTAACTCTCAAGAGGTTATAACTTAGACACAAACTAACTTTGACTTTGTAAGTCAAAAGTTATTCAGTTCAAACAAATCACTGACCATTGAAATTCACTTGGATATCGACATAACATACTGTTACACAACAACAAGTTAATTTTAATTATTTCAAAGCACAAGTTTCAATGAGTTTCAATGTGTAAACAATGTCTTAAATCATCTAAGTTTCACTAAGTATTGAGTGCAAACTTATTAGCTAACCTTTTATTAGCTATTATTTTAGCAACAAACTTGTCAATATTCACAACTCAAATTTGCTAACAAAACTGAATAATAATTATTATGAGCAAAGAAAGGCATCTGTTTACAATTTGGAACTTCAATACATGACTTCAATACATTAATTACAAGACATGGAACCAATAACAAAGGAATGCCCTTTACTTTTCAAATGCAAGTTAATTACCATTTACAAGTACAAATTAATCTAGTCCGGACCAGACTGGGTCATCAACACGGCACTGATTAATACAAAGTTTTGGCGTGGGCCTCTCAGGCCTTCAAGCTACGCTCTTGGCTACCAAGAAATGTTCAGTACACCCCTGCCTATACCGCGGAGCCGGCATGGCGCAGTGGAAGATTTATCATGAGTAGACTCCGGACAAGAACTAGGTTTCAGCGGGGATGTAAACTGAACAATTGGACTGCGATACACAGCGGATAGAATTTGTGAAGTAAGGTGATTTTACATACGGTCTGTGCTGTAGAAAGTCCCTGGGCAGCGTGGGGAGAGGGGAGCGCGCGCGCCCCCTGGTAATTCTTCTTCTTCTGCAGACCTTACCAATTAGTCACCTCACTCACAACACAAATAACAGCGTTCACAAGACACTGGGCGTTTCAACAATAGATACACAATAACACACGGAGGAGCCTTTTGTCAAGATATATATTGCCCCTGCAACAACACGTGTGGTGGATGATTATCCTTCAAAGCATCGCGACCGGCCACTCATCAGGATGGCATCAAAATCGTGGTCGTACAACACGGGATCGGCAGGATAATTTAAGATTTTTCAAACTCGATATGCCAGGCACATTCAACGCGAGCGATTTTTAACAAATTCAGCAAAATTATTCCGACATTTTTCCAAGAAGAATTCCAATCAAGTGTCCCTGTCAACTTCAAGTGACAGCTAATGTCAATTTGACGTGACATTAGAGTTGCGTTCAGAAACGTCGATCTTTTCCGAACAGACAGCGATTCATTATTTTATGTTATAGGTACTAGCTGCTCCGCGCGGTTTTACCCGTGTCCTACCCGTTCCCGTAGGAATATTGGGATAAAAAGTAGCGTATGTGTTATTCCACCTATAATCTATCTCTGTTCCAAAATTCATCCAGATCCGTTCTGTAGTTTTAGCGTGAAAGAGTAACTAACATCCATAAACACAAACTTTCGCGTTTAAATTATAAGTAAGGATCTATTATTATCATAATTTTTATTTACTTGTAACTTTGGCTATTATTTAGAACTAGCCTTCCGCCCGCGGCTTCGCCCGCGTGTACTACACGACGTTATCCCGCGGGAAGGTGATATTTTTCACGAATAAAAAGTAGCCTATGTCCTTTCTCAGGCTCTAGACTATCTTTGTACCAAAATTCATTCAAATCGGTTCAGTAGTTTAGGTGTGATTGTGTAACACACAGACAGACAGAGACGCATTTATAATATAAAAAAGTAAGGATTAAATTTCGCCAAATGGATTTAATGATAAGGCCAAGTGTTAAACTGCCCACAAAACATGTCAATTGACTGCCTAAGACCTACAATTTTCTCAAACATGCAACAGTACAGTCTTCATTATCTAGCCCAAGGTAAGATTTATTATAAACTTTTTGTAAATACAGGGTGGCGCATTAGAATGTACTAATTTTAAAGAACTTGTAAAAAATAAATATATGAGCTATGCATGGTTAATATAAAACTATGAATCTAAAGGTAAACAAATGCAGTTTGATGGCCCTGCCTGCGACGACACTCCCCTGATCGTAAGAGCAAAAATTTTCAATAGTGAAAAGATCTCATTGATTGATTTATTTTCACTGTTGTCTGGGGTTTATGCGCCCCCTCATATGGGGATGTGCACTCGCCCGCTATATTATCCGGGACAATGGTCCCCCCCGGCTTGGAGAGAGGGGGGAGCCCATAACTAGTTTGCTCCCACAGTGGGACAGAACCGCGGACGGTTCTGCTCCCTACCGCGGCGGTCCGCGTATGGGGTAGTGGGGGGCAGTTTGCTACTGTAAGAGCCATGTTGGACTCAGGGGCTCAGAAAAGTTTGGTTACCACTCGAGTGGCACTTAAATGCTATGCTTCAGGTACCTTATGCACGCACGAATTACCGTCATAACACTTTTATGATACGAGGTTGTGATACCTACGTTAAGTATAGTACCGAGCACGACTATGATCTATTTTCTACCAGCACGGCAACTATTAGGCGATCTATTGGTCAGAACTTTTTTGAATAATGTTATTATCTTTTGTATTGTTTGGACTGGGAATGGTTCTAAGTGTGATATGGGTTTATGAAATACTTTAAGATTAAGATTGTTTTATTATAGTTTGTTGTTTGTTACATAGTATTTATATGTGAGGGTTTGTAATTGGCTTTGAGGTGTTAGTTTGAAATTATCTGTGCTTTTGATAGCTGTAAACCTTCTTTAAAAATAAAAAAATAAAATAAAAAAAAAATAAAAAAATTAGGCCTAGCCGTGGAGGACTCGCCGGTGCCACTTCTTGGGGTTGGTGGTATACAGGTGTTGTGGTTTAAATTTTAACAGTCTTTACAAACGCTGAATAACATTATCAAATTTACTCACGGGAACTTTACAAATTTGCTTTCATCCGGAGTCCCAAGGTTTAAAAAATAAGTATTCTCTTCTCGTAAAAGGTGCGGACACAAAATAAGTACGCGATGATTTCCGTTGAACTGATTTAAGTATCTCCGCAGAAAAGCATGCATTTTGGTCTGACACAGCGCAAATAAGGTTTGCTATTGACTCGAAAACAGATTGAAAAGAAGAAAAATAGGTCTCCAAATAATAACTATCTCGTGGCTGTGGTGGGACTTCACCGTTTTTACAAGGTTTTATTTAACTTGCAGTGTATGTATGTATGCAATGTATAGGTATGTCCGTTCGGGTCAAATCTTGCAACCTAAATTTGACCCACTTGCCAGTGTCCGATTGAGCTCAAATTTTGCATACGGGCTTGGTATGGATGACAATACAATATTAAAGTAAGGTAACCAAAAAAACCGGTCATAAAAATGTTTTTTTTACAAAAAACTTATTTTAAAATATCCCTGCCTCTCCGTCGGCCATGGGGGAAGGTTGTGGTACCTACGCTCCCCTCGTCACGACTTCACCTGTGTGGAATTCGGTTATTTTGTGTTCGTAATTTTTGCGGTCTCCTTATTCATCCATAAGGAAGGCCAGTGCCCCAGCATTCATCATCATCATCATGTCAGCCGAACGACGCCCACTGCTGGGCATAGGCCTCCCCCAAGGATCTCCACAACGATCGGTCCTGCGCTGCCCGCATCCAGCGGCTTCCCGCGACCTTGACCAGATCGTCGGTCCACCTTGTAGGGGGCCTGCCCACGGAACGTCGTCCGGCACGCGGTCGCCATTCAAGAACCTTTCCGCCCCAACGGCCATCGGTTCTCCGCGCTATGTGTCCCGCCCACTGCCACTTCAATGATGCAATCCTTCGAGCGATGTCGGTTGTTTTAGTTCTCCTGCGGATTTCATCATTTCTGATTCGATCGAGCAGGGAAATACCAAGCATCGCTCTCTCCATTGCTCGCTGGGTGACTTTGAGCCTTCTTATGAGACCCATAGTAAAAGACCACGTCTCACTTCCATAGGTCATTACTGGCAACACACACTGGTCAAAGACTTTCGTCTTGAGACATTGAGGTATTTCGGACGCGAATATATGTCGGAGCTTCCCAAACGCTGCCCATCCGAGCTGGATTCGACGAGAGATCTCCAGCATTGGGGACATTTAATAGTTGATAATGAGGATGATGATGGGTCGTCGTCAGCTTTATCATTGTCCTGCTGTGCTTCATTCCGAGTCTTTTAAAACGACACATAAACCATCCTAGGTATTAAACGCGCTTCTTATTAAAACACTACTTACCACAAATAATACCGAGATCTAAATTGTGTTACCTATATAGAGCCGAGCGTTAAATCCATACTAATATTATAAAAACGCAGAAACGGATCAATGTGGTTTTTGCTTGGTAACACACTTAGGGATAATTTGGGAGCTGGAGAGTGACTACTTGTTAACCCTGAAAAATATCACTTTCCCGCGGGATAACGTCGTCGTGTAGTCCACGCGGGCGAAGCCGCGGGCGGAAGGCTAGTGCAGTAATATATCGCTCAACACATATCCGAAAACGCTTAGTATTAATGAATGAATAATATATGGAAGGAAGTAATGTAATACAACTTGACAGTTTTATTTATTATACGTAGCTTAGTTGCAACTTCACATCGTCGAGGTCTTGGTTTTGCCTAAGCTAATACAAAGTTACAATGTTGTTCAATAATTATGTAAGTAGTACTGTGGACATAACAACAGTGTAACTAACAATAGCTTTATTAAAGTCGCTCATAGTAATAACGAGATAAAGGCTATTTACTGGTGAAAATGACAAGTTTAATGTATAAATATTAATCTCACGATACCACCTGGTAGCAATTATTATATTGTATGCATTTGAAACTTGTAAATTGCAGTCAATTGAATGCAGATCGGCTGCACGCTTATAAAATGCATTTGTTTCCAGTGCACTTAGTCGTTTCATTAGTGGTTAAAAATGACTCGTTTATAAATTATTTTTAGTTTTTTACATTCACAATCACAATGCAGTTTTTATTGTTGAAAATTCAATACTAGAATTAATCGACACCTCACTACTAGCTCCGATGGGACTCCACGCCCTTTTACTGTCCGGGCGAATGCTTTGACGACTAACGACTCCGTAGCTCAGTGATCAGAACTTCGGCCGGACACTGAAAGATCGTAGGTTCGTGGGTTCGAGTCCCATCGGAGCTAGTAGTGAGGGGTTGACTTTTTCTTAAATTTTATTTACATTACTCGTAGTTATTGAAGTACAATATTCATTGGTCGGTCTGATAAGGTACAACGGAAGGTTTTAATATCATGTCTAGGTACTGACACAGATGTCTCCAGTTCGAGATCTGCTTAAAATAAACCCAAGTGCGTAACTAGGCATATAAATAGTTAAAATAGTTGTATAAAAATATTAATAGCTGAATTGCGTTCTTTCTAAAACAGAAAAGTAACACAAATATATAAATTGATAAATAGGAAAACAAACTATGGGCAGATTTATTACTGCGAGTAATCTCGCACCAGATTCAGGTCCTTGTCAACCGTTGCCTACGCCATAGGTATAGCTGTTCTTAAGAGATGGTCTCGGTATGGTCTGATACCATCTCTTAAAAACAGCTACTGGAGCTCTGCGATGAATATCCGATCGACTAAGATAAGATAAGATAAAAATATTCTTTATTCACTTAGACATAATAAATATGTACTTATGAATCGTCAATATTTTCCTACCACCCATTCAAGACTTTTTTAACTGACAAGAAGAATGGGCGCAAGAAACTTGCCAGCGTTTCTTAGTTAGGTAACGACATTTACAAAAAAAAACATATCGTTACTAATACAACAATTGCTTAGTATAAAAATACATCAATTTAAACAGTGATTATGTTATGTGTTACATCATGACCATGCATTGCGGTCATTCAAATAATCGTCTACTTTATAGTATCCTTTGCTCATCAGCGACTCTTTAATGTAACATTTAAATTTATGCAATGGTAGTTCAATAATATGCTGTGGAACTTTATTAAAAAAGGATATGCTTTTCCCCAGAAATGAGGCTCTGGATTTTTCTAGCCTAAACTTGGGAACGACAAGTTTATCTTTATTTCTTGTGTTAAAGCGATGAATATCGCTCTGCTTTACAAATGTATTATAATATTTTTTCACATAAATAATATTTTCATAGATGTATTGTCCTGCAACAGTTAAAATGTTTATTTCTTTAAATAGATCTCTTAAAGAATCTCTCGATCGGAGGTTGTACATGGCGCGAATAGCCCTTTTTTGGAGCACGAATATACTTTGGATGTTAGCGGCTGAGCCCCACAACAAAAGGCCGTAGGACATAACACTATGAAAATAACTAAAATAGACTATTCTAGCCGTTTCAATATCGGTTAAGAGCCTTATTTTCTTTACTGCGAATGCGGCCGAACTGAGTCTACTCGCCAAGGCTTCGATATGAGGATCCCATTGTAGTCGCGAGTCTAATATAATACCTAGAAACTTTGTATTGTTAATGAATTCGACCATATCGCCGTCTAGTCTTATATGAAAATCAACTTGTCTTACATTAGGTAACGAAAATTTTAAACACTTCGTTTTCTTTGAGTTTAATGATAAATTATTACTATTAAACCAATGTGACACTTTTGAAAGAGCACTATTTACTTCGTCAGAACAGTCATCACCTCTATCTACTTTAAAGACTAGAGATGTATCATCTGCAAATAGCACTGTCTCACATAAATTCTTCGCGTAGTAAGGAAGGTCATTTATGTATATTAAAAACAACAGCGGGCCCAATATTGATCCTTGGGGTACGCCCATAGTAATGGGAGCTCCGGTAGACTCAGTTTTATTAATAACTACCTTCTGAGTTCTTTCATACAGATATGAATGCATAAGGCTTACTGACATTTCAGAAACACCATAATGTTTTAACTTCCTTAATAGTGTTTGGTGATCAACACAATCGAATGCCTTGGAAAGGTCACAAAAAATAGCGATTACATCCTGCTTGTCCTCCCAGGCATCAAGTACATGTTTTAGAAATGCAACCCCAGCATCAGTTGTACTTTTACCTTTTGAAAAACCAAACTGTTTCTCATGCAGTATACTATTTAATTTAAAATATTCTAAAAGTTGAGCATAAATTAATTTCTCAAATATTTTACTTATTGCTGGTAGTATGGATATAGGTCTAAAATTTGCTGGGTCACTTTTGTCACCAGCTTTAAACAGAGGAATTATTTTACTATTTTTCATTAAATTAGGAAAGACCCCTTCACTTATACATTGGTTAAAAATTATTGCTAATGATGGAGCTATCACATCAATTATTGATTTGATGATACTTGTAGATATGCCCCAGAGATCTTCTGTTTTCTTAATATTTATTGCTTTGAATGCTTTAATAATATCTTCGGTAGTGACATAGCTAAAACTAAATGTTTCCTGGCACTTGTTCACACTAGATTCCATAAGAGAGACAGCGGTGTTGGGGCAAGAGTTAAGTCTGCTAGTAGTTTCTAACGGAATTCGAGCAAAGTAACCTTCAAAAGCACTAGCCACCTCAATATCTGATTCAAAAGTCTGATCACTAATTTTTAAGTTAAATGAATTAATTTTGCTTTTTATTTTGCCAGTTTCTTGGTTTATAATACTCCAGGTAGCTTTTATTTTATTTTCAGATGATTTAATTTTATTTGAAATATACCTAGATTTTGCCAGAGCACATACTTTCCTAAATGTTTTTGAATATTTCTTGACATATTCAATGAAGCTAGGATCACAGGAAGTCGTTTTTTGGGCATAGAGTTCAAATAACTTTCTTCTGCTATTATAAATACCAGGTGTGGCCCAGTCACTGAACTTCTTACGATCATTACACTTTATAACTTTTTGTTTAAAATTGTTACTAAATTCTTTTTCAACAATATCAAATAATGATTGATAAGAGTTATTAGCGTCAGCAGAAGCTGGCAAACATTGAATTTTATCTTGTACATTATTTCTAAATTTAGTAATACCACGTTTCGGTATTGGCCTGCAAATTACTTCGCGTTTAGGAGTAACATTATAGTGCTCAAAAGAAGCTAGTTGTCCACTGTGGTCGGATTTAATAATATTAATTACCGAATTCTCAATTAAGTTACAGTTGGAAAAGATGTTATCTAAGCAAGTAGCCGATGTTGGCGTAATTCGCGTTGGTTCATTAAAAGTGTGAAGCAAATTAAATGATTTAAAAAGATTAAGGAATTTACTGGAGAGTTGTGCTAATTTAATATCTAAGATGTCTATATTAAAATCTCCACAAACTACAATTTTTTTATTCTTACGACAGCATATTTTCAAAACATCCTCCATAGTGGACTCAAAGACTGTGTAATTTGCTCCAGGGGGGCTATATACACAGATTATAATCATTTGTTCAAGTTCCACGCATGATATCTCACAAATTCGTTCAACAGAGAGGGATACTATATCCTTTCGCTCTTTATATTGTGTGTTATTAGGTAAAATTATTAAAGAACCCCCCCTTACTGCAGTTTTTCTATTGAATGAACTTACAACACTATAATTATCCAAATTTAACAATAATTCATATTCTTTTAACCAATGTTCAGTAACACATAACACATCAATATTTTCACAATTTAAAAATAAACTTATTTCTAGGTCTTTGCCAGCAGAAAAGCCTTGGATATTCTGGTGTACTATTTTTAAACATTTAGGCCTTCCTCTTGTCAATACTGGGCTAGAGTATGCCTCCGTTGTCTCTAATGGTAATTTAAATTAACCATGTCAGTATTTGGATTCAAAAGAATCGAATTATTTGGAACAGATTCCAAAGTTGAATTAGAAATGTCACATTTTAGCTGCTCAAAAGAAGCAGAAGTTAGAGTAGCCAGATTGTTGGCTAGTTGATTAAAATAAAAAGATAGCGATAATGCTATTTGTCGCTTATGATAATTATGCAGATAGTATTTATCTTTCGTCAAGTTAAGATTACATAACAGGGTATTTATGTCAATTATTTGTATCTGACTATTATGAGATGCTATTGTGCTTAATGTTAAATTAAGATTATATCTTAATTTATTCTCTAATTGTGAAAACCCTTGACTATAGGGAAATGTAAACATAACAACTTTTCTAACATTTAGAGAGCATAATGAGTTACAGTATGATATTAAATGGTTTTTGTTTATACTATCTCTATTCCCGATTAAAACAATCAAGTTTGTGTTTTCACTATAAGATTTTTTTACAATTACTTTCATAATCTCATTTATGCTTGATCCAGGCATACAATAATTAGTAACACTTTCCTTAGAATGTTTCTGGATTAATTGGCCCAAGCCCTTCCCAATCTCATCGCAGAACATAATTGTTTTAGCGTTACTTATTCTTGTAGGTGGGTTATTTTCATTATTCAGTAATATACTATCGGGATTGTTAGAGGTGTCAGAGTTTGTTGGTATATAAACCTCCTGAGCAGCCCGACCTAATGTATCAGTTTTACATAAATTGTTGCTCACTTTGGTACAATTGCAGCTGCGTTTTTTACCTAGCGATTCAAACCGGTCTGAATTAAAATTACAAAGATCAATCATATCATAGGCAGCCATTTTTTGATTATTTAGTTGCTTATGAGAAAACTCACACAAGTTAGTGTACATTTCCCTTAGTGATAGTTCCAAATTGTCAATTTTGTTACCTATTTGACTACCTATCATTTCACTTTCTTTATTTTTATTACATGTTTCCATGTTTATCATATTTAATTGTTCTAAAAGTACCTTACGTTCTCTCTTTAAGTGACTGTACTTATTATAATAATTTTGTCTTTTAATTAACTTTTGTGTTTTCCTAATGTATCTATTAATTTTAATATATTTTTTTAGTTTCTTTCCGCTACTAAAGCCACAAATAGTATCATTACTAAAGAATGGTTTATCCACATAGTTGACACATTCCGAGGTTGAATTATCAAGTGCTGCCGAATTACATAGCGTTAACTCACTAAACAGGCTTTGAGAATGCTTATCTTCTAATATACTTTTATTTTCTTTTTCTAAATCTAGTACTGTTTTCTGGGCAAGGGAGAGACTAATTTCCAGGTCTGTTATGCGACTCAATGCCTGTTCATGAGTATCAGAACAAGCCCTAAAAGACTCAATAAAGTCTTGCATTTGGTTACACTTGTGTACGACTTCTGAGTATTTAATGTGAAGTTCAGCGAGTTCATTCTTAAGCTGAGTATTGCGGGTAATGTTCTTGTAAATCTCCTGCTCACTTTCCTCTCTTTCCCTCATTAAAGATTCATTGAGATCTTTGGCTGCCTTCAGATCCTGCAGAGTATTCTTAAGTTGTAGCTCCACATCCTTTGCCGTTGTCCTCCGGGTCATCATAATTGTTTATTAAGGTTCTAGGTAACTACCTCTGAAATATATACAAATGTGATCAATAACTGATTACAGTAAAGCTTTGAATTACAGATTTATCTATCTTAATAATTAGTAAAAGGTAATTTTGAACTACCTTTTCTATTTATTATTTTGTATACAATGAGCGGTTAAAAAATTAAATAATAATTAAGAGTGTCAGTTGTAGTGAATAACAATAAAGTTATTAAAGAATGTTAAGTAGATATAAATGTCACCATCAACTTTAATTTGTGCAATATAAAGTGAGGCAAACCAATTTAAAAAAAGTGTGCGTTGTTAAATTAAAGTTTATTGTACTAAATTATTAATGAATATGACAAATTTGTTATAAGACAAATTTGTTATAAGTAGTAGCTACTGGTGACAGCTGATGTCACCATAAAATTAACTTTTATTAAAGTAGGTTGAGGTACTTAAGCCTTTCTGTAGTATTCTGTTAATTTATTTGACCATGTAGAAATATCTTAAGATTCAAGTTACAAACTAGTTTCACAATCTTTAATTGAAATGATTTGGATGTCTCTGTATAGATGTAGTGTTTGGAAAGTGTAGCAGTAAGGTGAATGTCTGTGACAGTAGTGGTCACCGTCAGCTTTACTTCCACAGTTTGTCAAGTAAAGAGAGGTTGTCAACAATGCCAAATCGTAATGGATTGTGACGTTGCTCACTGAAAGTGAGCTCTGTACTAGTAATGAAAATTAGTGTACAGTGAATGTGAAACCAATTTGGCATTCAAATCTTGTGTGTTAGTTGAGTTTAAAAGTGATGATCAATACCTAACTAAAATAATAACAAAATATGAGGGTAGGTATTTTGAACTCAATTAAGGTTTCAAAAAGTGTTCTTTATAGTTTTCTCACTTTATTACAAGAAATTTAAATACTGCAAGTAGTAATTCAGGCTGTAAGGGAGATGGCAAAACCTGTAATAACTTAGTCTAATTTATGTCAAACATTAACTACCTACTTATATATTTTAAAAGATTGAATGTTAACTATAGGTAACACAATGCAAACAAATGATATTCTTAATCAGAAAACACTTGTTGTTGATAATAGCATATAGGTAAGTTGTTGGTCTAACAAATTATTGAAAATTAACAACTAAGTACAAATACCTAGTTGATTACATTGAGTTATAAGTTGGTTAGTTAGTTTCTTATCAAGATTGTCAAGATGTATTTGTCGGTAATATAAGTTTTATTGGTCTGAGAATGCAATGTGAGTGATGTAAATTATGAAAACAATACTCCCCAGGTTTAAGTAGAAGCAGTCCACAGTATTTATATCTTTTCAATTTGAATTAGTATCGTCTTCTTGATTGACAGTTGGGTCAATTTTTCCTCGCTTTTAATTCAAAAGTTTGTTCATTAAACTTGCTGATAACACTTCCACTTGTTATTTAATACGTAATTAAGCTAATTATAACAAATTATTTGGAAATTTAAAGAGAATTACTAATAAAATTAATTAATTAAAATTACACAGCAAACTTTTAAGTGTTGCTGCCAGTGTTGCCAGCACAAAAAAAAACTAGTAAATCAATTGCTGGAAGTGGCGACGGATCGGCCACACGCTCCGGAGAGATTCAGATCATATTCCGAAGCAGGCACATGATTGGAATCTCCAAGGAAAAAGAAGATGTGGCCGTCCTGGGCCAGGACTCCTGGCCAAAGCTGGCGTCGTCGGTCGCACCGTACTGGCAGAGGGCAAAAGCATTGGTACGTTAGTAATATTATAGTATTCTTTGGCATTAGGTAGACGTGGAGCTAATTGAAACGCGATGCTCAAGACCGACCGCGGTGGAGATCTACTGTGGACGCCCTTTGCCCCATCTATTGTTACTCAAGTCATTGTTACCTAGCAATCTTTTCCACGCAACCTTTTTTTTAATCTGTTTATTTCATGGATAAGGTAGACTTTGATGAAAATTGTTTTTTAAAAAAGCAAACAATAAAGGCGAGTTAAATGAATTTAGTATCTTATTTTAATTTTTAGTTTTTTGCATTCACAATGCAATTTTTATAATAGAAAAATGGAAAATGAAGTATTTAGAAAAAATCGACCCGTCTCACAACTAGCTCCGATGGGACTCGAACCCACGACCTTTCGCTTTCCGGGCGACTGCTCTAACCACTGAGCTACGGAGTCGTTACAAGAAGCGTCGAATTTATCCAATACTTCTTACACGCTGTATAGTCAGCGTTAATTTCATCAATGTGGAGATATTACTACCCTCACATTGATGAAATTAACGCTGACTATACAGCGTGTAAGAAGTATTGGATAAATTCGACGCTTCTTGTAACGACTCCGTAGCTCAGTGGTTAGAGCAGTCGCCCGGAAAGCGAAAGGTCGTGGGTTCGAGTCCCATCGGAGCTGGTTGTGAGACGGGTCGATTTTTCTAAATACTTCATTTTCCATTTTTCTATTATAAAAATTGCATTGTGAATGCAAAAAACTAAAAATTAAAATAAGTTGCAATAGTAATTTCATCTTTAGCGATTGCCAAATACCTGGAAAGGTATTTCTTTCGCGTGTGAGGGTAGTAATATCTCCACATTGATGAAATTAACGCTGACTATACAGCGTGTAAGAAGTATTGGATAAATTCGACGCTTCTTGTAACGACTCCGTAGCTCAGTGGTTAGAGCAGTAGCCCGGAAAGCGAAAGGTCGTGGGTTCGAGTCCCATCGGAGCTAGTTGTGAGACGGGTCGATTTTTTCTAAATACTTCATTTTCCATTTTTGAATTTAGTATTCTATAATTCAATACCTTAAGGCGAAGAATCCCGACCGAAATAGGCACACTAACGCTTGTTCGGCCGCGCTCTATACACTTCGCGCGGACCCAGCGGCAGCCGGCAGTTAACTGAGAACTCGCGAGCGCCCCGCGAATCGAAAATCACTTAAAATTCAATTAAAAATTAAATAATAAGAAAATTTTATTTATGACGGCCGGAACCCTTCGGCTATTCAAAGACAATTATTTTCATATATTTTTCATTAACTAAAACCAATTATACTGCAAGTAATATGATATTTGAATTATTATTAGACGGATGTTTGGGATTTTATTTGACACAGTAAAATATAACCAATTGAAAAAAAACGGCCGGAAGCACTAGATAAATAACTGTAAAATAACATATATTTTTTCCAAATTTTAAGTACCTACTTGTGATTTGCGAGTAATCCATAATTTAAGAGATCCCTATTTTAGGGAATCGGCGCCTTAATTCCTTTCCTAACATAATCAATAATGAGTCTAAACTATGAAGAATAATAGGTAGGAACTTGGATAATTGTAAATGGTCAATAAAAAATCTCTATGTCCAATCACTGTGGTAAGGTTCTGACCGGGAAAACCACGGTCGTCATTTCAAAGTCGATTAATTGCACAAATTCCGTGGGCCGAGTGGAGTCGAGACCGTTGACGCCGCGGCGCATAGAGAATGAATGGAGACGACCAAAAATTATAAGATTTATATTTTTGGATGGAAGCATATTATTTTTACTTTTTGGCATTCCCAATGCAATTTTTACTATTGAAAATGAAGTAAGTAATAGAAAAAATTTAGCCGTCTCACAACTATCTCACCATTGGGACTTGAACCCACGACCTTTCACTGTCCGGGCGAATGCTCTAACCACTGAGCTTCGAACTGAGTCGTCAAACAACTTGTGAGACGGGTCGAGTTTTTCTAATAAGTACTTCATTTTCAACAGGAAAGCTTATGGCGACTAAATCCTACTTATCCTACTAATATTATAAATGTGAAAGTTTAGATGTTTGTATGTTTGTTACTCAATCACGCCTAAACGGCTCAACGGATTTGGATGAAATTTGGGACACAGATACTTTGTGGCCTGGAGAGGAACATAGGCTACTTTTTATCCCGGAACAATATCACGTTCCCGTGGGATAACGTCGTGTAGTCCACGCGGGCGAAAAGCTAGTTATTAATATTGGAAATGTACAAGT
Organism: Crambus lathoniellus; assembly: GCA_949710035.1. Lineage (NCBI taxonomy): Eukaryota > Metazoa > Arthropoda > Insecta > Lepidoptera > Crambidae > Crambus > Crambus lathoniellus. The sequence goes on from OX453317.1 coordinate 1,651,812, forward strand.
TAATTGCAACATATCCTGTGGATTGAGCGTACATGATCGTTTCATAGCAAATTTTTGGTCAAATCCTATTACTGACCCGGCGCAATTTAATAATAATTATAACCATTTGAACCATAATAACATAACAATATAATTATTTGACGACCACAACTTTCTTGCCGGTTCTTCTTCGAGGTCTCCCGCCGATGACGTAGATTTTAAGACGTTCATAAGTATTGTATATCTAATCACAATCTAAATTGAAAAAACGAATTCAAATTTTGAACTGTAGGCCGAGCGCGCTAATATTACGCTTACAGGCTCTATAATTAACAAGGGTTTACAAGTAGTGAAACTCAACAACAACAAGTGTTCACTGACGGAATATTCATTCCATGTTATACTAAATAAAAAAACTATTGTTCGGTAGGATGCTAATGTTCCAGCTGATCGCAACAATAGTGTCTATTATTAGAATGATAGCAATTAGCGTTAGATTAGTAATTATGCTGCTGCGCAATTTCTTTGAAAAACAAAAGAAGCGCTTATAGTTAGTCTCATATCATTTTTGAGCAACAGAATCTGCAACTTAACTGCAACGGGACTATCAGCTAAAAATATGAATATGGGCCTGGGCTTTTGGCAATTTGACATTTGAAGTCCATAGTCTTCAAATGTCAAATGAAGTCCATGCTCATATCCATATTTTTAGCCAGTAGCCCCCCAGTGCGGTTAAGGAAATTAAAATGTATGAACTGAACTTAAAGTTCATATTAGCTCAAGCACCGCTAATCTCCATTCGCTTGCGGCGTCCGTTCGGATCCGTAAAACGTACCCATAGGGCGTTTGTGCACTACCACTGAATTTTACCGATCCGGAAAAAATCGGATGCTTGTATTTTAATAATTAATCATTTATATTAGTAATTAATTAAATACAAGCATCCGTTTTTTTCCGGATCGGTAAAATTCAGTGGTAGTGCACAAACGCCCATACTATGTTCTTCTACTAGGTCTAAAATATCTATGCTAATTATCAAAGTTACTTTAGTAGCTTTGGGGTGAAAAAGTTACAGATAGGCAGAGTTTTATTCTCATCTATACTATATAATATACTATATTACTATATTAATATTATAAAGAGGAAAGATTTGTATTTTTGTATGTAACGAATAAACTCTAAAAGTACTGGACCGATTTAGAAAATTCTTTTACCGTTAGAAAGCTACAGTCTTCCCGAGTGACATAGGCTATATTTTATCCCGATATTCCCACGGGAACGGGTACCACGCGGGTGAAACCGCGGGCGGCCGCTAGTATATAATATTAGTATGGATTTGGGAACTCTACAGCTTGCTTACAAGCTTACGGCATGCTGTCTTGCTTACCCCACTAAGGTGTAAGCAAGATATAGGCTCTTTTTAATGCGTCAATAGCGATAAAAGCCGCTCATGCTAGGCCGGCTGATATCTTTAAAACTTTTCTTAGAAATAAAATGTGTTGCTCTATGTATGTCGCTGTTCGTATTTAGAATGACAGTGACCATATTAGACGCTGTATATTCCAGATATTTAACGAGCTATTGATAACTTGGGCTTATACTGGCAACACTGTAATTACAATTAAGTATAGAACAATTGCACGAAACAGGAAGTTGTTTATTAGTTCCGATTGGAGCTAGAAACGGGCATCTATCTACATATTTATAGGATTTATGATTTTATCTAAGTATTGGTATAATATTATCAATTTCCTTGTTTATTTGCAATCGAAGAAAAACAATTAACGTTAGCACTGAATAGTTTTAACTTGGTTTTAACATATACTACTATTCTACTTACTATGTACCGGGACGGGAGCTACCGGCTATAAAAATTATGGATATGGACATGGGCTTCATCTGTCACTTGAATTCCTTAGTTTGATATTTTTTTGCTGCTTTGTTCTGTTATAATTTTTTACCTGACGTCACTAAACAGGGAACTACTTATTGTTTTTTTTAAGTTCCAAAAACCTAATTAATGCAGTTCATATCCAAAAAAGTTACGCGGTAGCGGTATTGGGGTCAAACTCTTACGCCCGAATTCTCGAACGCTAATTGTTCTTAGGGAGCGTCTCAAACATCATGGCATCTCTTTCATACGTTTGATATTAAAAGTGACAGGGCGATGTGTGAGACGCTCCCAAAGATAAGTAGCGTACGAGTATTCGGGCATTAAACTTCGTCGTCAAAACGCGTAGTAATCCGTAATTTCAAGCTAATGTGTATGGGTGTTACTACATTTACTATTTTAAATAAATAAATCTTACAATCACACCAATTATCTAGCTCCTGTGTTACGGAAATTAGATACTTAACGGATAATAGATACTTATACTTTTTTTTTGTAAATATGTATATACTTACTTAATATATATAGAAAACACCCAGACCAAGGTAAATAGACATGTCCATGCACACAAATATTTCTCTTGTTCGGGAATTGAACCCGAGACCTCTGGCGCAGAAAGCTGGTATCCTAGCTACCCCTGCGCCAAGTCGGTCGTCAATAAATGTAGGATTTATAAAGTGTGAACGAAGCGGAAAGAAAGAGATGGATGAATGAGTGAGAGAGCGGTTGTGGTTTTTTTTTTGGTGGAGAAAAAAGGGAGATGTCATGTAGACAATGGCGTGTCGTTTGATTTTATATTTTTATTATTTCTATATACAATAAATAAGGCGTATTAGAAGCAGTGTTTCTTTAACCGAACCACGACCCCATAAAAGTGGAGTCAGGTGTGGGATAGTCGTTCGCGGATGACTCGGATACGATCGGATGAAGAAAGCTAAGGGTATCCGAGGCACGCCATTTTGATGGATTTTTCTTAAGACGTAAGAAGTAGGTATGGTAGGTATGAGAACAAGAGGTAAAGACGAAAAGGTGAAAGACGTGGAGACGGAGTATCAGGTGCCAGAAGAAGAAAAAGGTGAAGAAAGAAAAATCAGTATGATGACGAAAGATGAGAAAAATCGCGAGGCTGCGTGGCTACCGATGCCGTTCGACACGATCCCTACGTTTAACGGCACCGACAAAACGTATACGGCGGAAAAATGGGCGGAAAACATTCAAGAAAATGCCGAAATATTCGGTTGGAGTGCGGTTCAGCAGCTTATCTGGGCGCGGAGATCACTTTCCGGCAACGCATTACTATGGCTAAAATCCGAAAAAACGTTTAAGACGTTCGGTGAACTGAAAGACGCACTTCTAAAAGAGTTTCCCGTCATAATAAATGTAAAAGAGCTGCATGAAATGATGGCCTCAAAGAAGAAAAGTAGAGAAGAGTCATGCTATGAATATATGCTGGTGATGAAGGAGTTGGGTAAACGCGGCGGATTACCCGACTACGCAATTATTCAATACATAATCGACGGCATTGTCGATTACGAAACCAACAAGATTATTTTATATGGGGCTACGAGCTTTGCGGCACTCAAAGAAAAATTACAAATATATGAACGTATGAAGAAAAAGATGAACGCCACCCCTAGAGAAAGAAAGCCTATGTCGGTAGTTATGAAGGAGTCTACTAGTGATAATAGAAGATGCTACAAGTGTGGTGAAGGTGGTCATGTTTCAACATCGTGTCCAAAAGGTGTGAAATGCTTCAAATGCAATTTGTACGGCCATATTGCACCTGATTGCCGAGGCCGAGCCGTTGACGAACAAGAACGAAGTCAGCGAGGTTCGTATGCAAAAGTTGGCAGCAGTGGCGCCTCGACGTCATCATCGGCGCGCGCAGCAGCTATGAGCGTGAAGTTCGACACGGAAGAGCACGAAGAACATGTTGGTAGCACTGACAGCAGCCATGTTACGGCGAGTGACACGGGTGGCAACTCATGTCATCATTGCTGTCATGTCCAAGACGGACGTCAAGATATGTTGAATGTAAACAAAAACATGAAGGAAAACAGTTCGTTGAAAATAGTAGAGATAAACGGTGCTAAAATTCAAAGTCTCATCGATAGTGGAAGCGACATTAACCTGGTGTCTTCAGATTTGTTTTTCGAGCTAAATGTAAACGCTTACGTCAAAGAGAAGATCGCACTAAATGGACTTGGTTCAAAAACTGTTTACACGTTAGGAAAGTTTGACATTGCATTAAAAGTTGATAATTTGTGTTTTGATATGGTTTTTTATGTTGTTCCGGGGAATGCAATGCCTTATAAGCTGATTTTGGGTCAACCATTTTTGGAAAGTGCGGTGGTCATTTTAAATGAAGGTAAAGTAAGTGTAGTTTCGAGAAAAGTGTCTAGTTTGTTCGCAGATGATTCACCGGTAAGTTACATGTCAGATAGTCAGATTAGGGAGACAGCGCAGAGCCTGGTGGATTCATACAAACCTATACAAACGAAAGAAGCTCCGTTTGAAATGCAAATTATATTGAAAGATGACATACCAGTCGCACAGAGACCGCGGCGTCTGGCTTTTACGGAACAAGAAGCAGTTAAAAAACAAATAGGTGAGTGGCTTCAAAGAGGAATTATTAAACCTAGTTTTTCAGAGTATGCAAGCCCTATAGTGCTTGTAAAGAAGAAAGATGGAACTATTAGACTTTGTATCGATTATAGGCGTATCAACGAGAAGATGGTAAAAGACGAATTTCCTTTGCCCATAATTGAAGATCATATCGACAAGCTTGCTCATGCAAAAGTATTTAGTAAACTTGACCTAAAAGATGCATATTTTCATTTAAAGATAAAGGAGGATTGTACTAAGTTTACAGCTTTTGTCACGCAGTCAGGACAGTATGAATTTATGAGAGCCCCCTTTGGTCTTACGATATGTCCTAGTTATTTCACCCGCTACATTACATTTATTTTCAGAGAACTAATTGATGAGGGATTGATCATGATTTACATCGACGATGCGATCATCCCAGCTCAAAGTTATGAACAAGGAGTACAACGATTAAAGAGAGCTTTAAAGATAGCAGCTGACTACGGATTGCAAATTAATTGGAAGAAGAGTGAATTACTTACCACTAAAGTTGAATACTTAGGATATGTGATAGAAAAGGGAACTATAAAGCCGACTACCGATAAAACTGATGCTGTCATGAAGTTTCCACAGCCAAGAAATATAAAGCAGCTCCAAAGTTTTATAGGACTCACGTCTTATTTTAGAAAGTTCATTGAAGGATATGCACAGATTGCTAGGCCTCTCACGGATTTGCTAAGAACGGACAGTGAATTTTTATTGGGTGAAGAAGAGTTGAGAGCGTTTGACATCTTGAAGAGTAAGTTGTCACAAGGACCTGTACTAAGAATATTTGATCCGGCATTGGAGACAGAGCTCCACACCGATGCTTCGCAGCAAGCAGTTTCTGCTGTGCTTATGCAAAGAGATCCAAATGATAAGTGTTTGCATCCGGTTTATTTTTTGAGTAAGAAGACTACAGATGATCAGAAGAAGTTTACTAGTTATGAGTTGGAAGCTCTGGCAATAATTGAGCGAGTTAAAAAGTTCAGAAAATACTTACTTGGAATACCTTTTAAGATTGTAACTGATTGTTTAGCTTTCGAGATGACCTTGAAAAAGAAGGATTTGGTTACAAGGGTCGCAAGGTGGGTTTTGTTGTTGCAGGAGTATGACTACACGGTGGAGCACCGAAAAGGCGCTCAAATGAGACATGTGGATGCCCTCAGTCGAAACCCTTATGTTAATGTTGTGACCAAAAGTCTTCATGACCAAATCAAGAGGGCGCAGGAAGCCGATGAGGGCGTTAAGGCGATTTCAGACATTCTTTCAGAAAGATCTTACAAAGATTACTTTGAGCAGAATGGAGTGATTTATAAAGGTGATCAAGGACAGCTACTCGTACCTAGAGGGTTGGAAATTGAAATTATTAAAAGGGTACACTCAATCGGTCATTTTGGTAAGAAAAAGATGTTAGAAATGATAAACAAAGATTATTACATTAAAGATGTATCTGCCAAGATAGATGGCTTCCTTGTAACTTGCATACCATGCTTGTTGGCGATGAAAAAAGAAGGCAAGCAGGAGGGTTTCCTTAATGCTATAGATAAAGGCGTTGTACTACTTAGTACGTTGCATATTGATCACATAGGACCGCTTACTGAAACCACAAAGTTGTATAATTATATATTAACTGTCGTAGATGCATTTACAAAGTTTGTTTGGCTTTTTCCAGTGAAGAATACGACAGCTAAGGAGACAATAAGTAAGTTACTTGTTCATCAGCAAACTTTTGGTAATCCTGATCGGATCGTATCTGACAGAGGCGCAGCATTTACCAGTAAGGAGTTTGAAGAGTATTGCAAGGATGAAAATATCCAACATATACTGGTTACCACCGGAGTACCTCGAGGTAATGGCCAGGTGGAGAGAATCCATCGCATTTTAGTTTCGGTCTTGACAAAGCTTTGCATAGAAGAGAAAAGCCAGTGGTATAAACATGTCAGCAGGGTGCAGAAGGCCATTAACAGTACTTATCAAAGAAGTGTTGGAACCAGCCCCTTTGAGTTAATGGTTGGAGTAAAAATGAAACAAAGAGAAGATTTAGAAATTTTGGGTTTATTGCAGGAAGAAAGCAGACAACAATTTATTTCAGACAGAGAAGGAATAAGAGCGCACGCTAAAATACAGATATTGAAGGTACAGGAAGAAAACAATCGAGGTTATAACAAAAAGCGTAAAGAAAGCGTTAAATATGAAGTTGGTGACTATGTTGCGATAAAGAGGACTCAGTTTGGCACTAGCATGAAGCTGAAACAGAAATATTTAGGTCCCTATGAAGTCAGCCGTGTCAAAGGAAAGGATCGTTATGATGTGGTGAAGGCTGACTCTGCAGCTGAGGGCCCAGGTAGGACTTCTACGTCGGCGGACTACATAAAGAGGTGGCCAGAGGTTAGTTAATAAAACTGTACATATTAGTCTATTGTTATTTTATGTTTCGGAGTGGTGACATGATGGTTGTAGGGCATTGCATTCGCTTGGTCCGACCTATGTTAAGTTGTATGTGTTACTAGCCACTGGGCTTATTCTTGTAAACTTGGTTGTTGTGTTAGATTATAAGTTAGTTTATAGGCTAGTTTATGGTTATTTTGTTTATTTGAAGCTGTTTAAGCTATGTTGTTAGTTTTAAGTATTGATGTTGGTTTGAAAGGGCATTTAAGTTAATAATGTTTGTTGTAATTTGTTTTTGTGGTGTCTAAGGAGTCTGTGGGCAGCCTCCACGCAGGATGGCCGAGTTGTAGGATTTATAAAGTGTGAACGAAGCGGAAAGAAAGAGATGGATGAATGAGTGAGAGAGCGGTTGTGGTTTTTTTTTTGGTGGAGAAAAAAGGGAGATGTCATGTAGACAATGGCGTGTCGTTTGATTTTATATTTTTATTATTTCTATATACAATAAATAAGGCGTATTAGAAGCAGTGTTTCTTTAACCGAACCACGACCCCATATAAATAATTAAATAAACGCCTGGTTTTCCATGTTGAAATATTTTTATAACAACTAATGCCTAATTTTTATGTTTTTTTACCGGAAAACAAATCTAGGACCTCGGTGTCTAAAGATAATTTTGTCACGAAGGTTAAAAATTATTAAATATCGCTATTATAATATTTTCCTTCTTCGTCGATTTTTTAGAACTTAACGGATAAGTGCGGCTTGAAAAACTGTCAATATTTATTGGTTATTCATAAACCAGTAACTTTTAACCGACTGACCATTTTAACCGACTTAAAAAAAAGTAGGTTATCAATTCGACTGTTTTTTTTTATGTGTATTACCTCAGAACTTTTTAGTTAATGAACCGATTTGGATAATTCTTTTTTTATTTGAAAGGTAACGCTTCTCGTGTGGTCGCATTCAAGATCTGACAAGAAGTTCAGGAGTTATCCGGAATAATGTGTACTAATAATGTGTGACTTTACTTTGGGTATATTGACGATTTCTTATTTTCATCTAATTTGGGAACAATTTCAAAATCAATTTTTTTTTCGAAAGTTGGTACTTCTGACCTGATTTTATTTTCACCAAGTCAGGACCTGGAGGGCTACCGGCTAAGAAATCTGGATATGGGTATGGGCTTCAACTGTCATTTGAATTCCTTATTCTGATAGATTTTTGCTGCTTTGTTCTGTTGAACGTTGCTAGCTAGGTAACGATATACCAGACGTCACAAAACAAGGGACTGGTAGCGGCTATTTTCTTTATAAAATTAACTTAAAGTTCCCAAAAACGTATGAAGTTCATATCCATAAAGTTACGCGGTAGCCCCCCAGGAGATAAAATCCCAGGAAAGTTGAAAGAAATTCCCAAATATAGGCAAGCCTTATGCGTTCCATTTATTTTTGAAGTTAGTCAAGTATTTGCATCTGGTAGTCATCATCTCATAGTGATGAGCTGGTGATGGAAGCTTCAACTGTTCAACGGTTAGGAGCTCAATAGTTATATTCTTTCAGGTTATTAGGGTGAGCTGATGATGAGAGGTGAAACTCCTCAACAGATAGGAGTTATAATTATGATGTTTTATAAATACCATATGCACGAATGGACCTTCAGTTGTATTCCTTCAAGTTATCTAAGTAGCTAAAGATGGAAAGCTGAATTCCGTAACGGATAGGATATTTACAACAATTTATCAATCACCATGTAGTCTCTTAAGCTACGATTATTATTACACTAAAAATAAAAAAATAAAACGTTTTTAATAAAAATGTAACCGCCTTCAAAAAGGATCTTCAAACAAAAATTTACAAACACTAAAAAACGAAAAAAATAATAAGATTTTTTAATTTAAAAGACAAAAATGCGTGACTTTTTCTAATTTATCTTGGTACTTACTGAACTGTTTGAAGTCGGTGCCAAGCCAAAACGAATAAGAACGAAATACACTGAGTGAAATAACAAACATATTAAAAAAAACCCGATCCCAAGCGTGAGGTGTAGCACAGAATAAATAATAGTGCTAAGGGGTGTAGTGTAGGAAGTATTTACCTCAATACCTCAATACCTATTAGACGGCACCGACTTCAAACAGTTCAGTAAGTTCGTTTTTTAGTGTTTGTCAATTTTTGTTCGAAAATTAAAAAATTTTTAAGTAATTTAAAAAAAAATGCTTCTATACGATCCTCAATATTATTGGTGTCCACTAATTAAACCAATTTCAAATAGTGTAAGTGACCCCATTTTTCCGAGTAGCGTCTTAATAAATATGGACTTTTTGATTTAAAACTATAGGACGGTTACAGTTGTTACAAATCTGGTAATAAGATATATATTTCTTCATACCTTTATCTAGAATCGTATAGTTTCAAAAACACGATTTTATGATTTTGCCTCGACACTTTTTCTTTTCGAAAAGACCTCTAAAAAATACGAAAATTCAAGATTATTCTTAAATGGGGTAACTTACACTATTGGAAATTGGTTTAATTAGTGGACACCAATAATATTTAGGATCGTATAGAATCATTTTAAAAAACCGCTGTAGTTTTTTAATACGAAGTGATTTTGTGTTTTTTTGCCTAATCTGCAAAATCGGTCTCGCTCCCGCGCGCGTCCTTTTCTCATTGCTATCTCGCTTCAGCATAATTTTTCCGAGTATCGCTACTAAAAAGTTGCATTAGTTCGGTCAACCGGACTAACAACCGAACTACTGCTACTAGAGGGATGTAGGTACCTAATTGAAAATTGAAATAATTTATTCATTTTAGGCTGACACAGCATTTGTGAACATCATTGTTTACCGTCAATACGAATCGAGTCGAGATATCACACGTATAGATAAATATTGATATTGGTTCTACCTGACCTTGTGACTTAGAAGCCAACCTTTGAGGTCAGCCCATACAGTAGCATAATAATTGTTTTATTCATTAGGGTTGACAACCAGCCACAAACAATAATGAGCTTTTTTATATTAGAACTTGAACTCCCATCCAGACGCTTTTAAAAATCGTTTGGTAAAAGGTAAGGTAAAATGATTTTTCCTTTGTTCTCTCTTCTCAGAGCAAAAATTTCAACAAAAAGTAGTTTTGTGGGATAATTCTACAACAATATAAGTACCTACATTTAATACCTATCTTCTATACTAATATTATAAAGTGGAAAGATTTGTATTTTTGTATGTAACGAATAAACTCAAAAAGTACTGGACCGATTTCGAAAATTCTTTCACCGATAGAAAGCTACAGTCTCCCCGCGTGACGTAGGCTATATTTTATCCCGATATTCCCACGGGAACGGGTACCACGCGGGTGAAACCGCGAGGATCCGCTAGTTAATGTTATAAATGGGAATGTAACTCTACAGCATAAAGGTATCTGAAACATTTTTAAAAATATTCATCTCCTTTTTTTACCTAGATTAGGATTTGGAGAAGGATGCAGTCTGTTCTTCGCGGAAGTTTGAGTTGATGCACATAACTTACAAACTTAGAAGTAAAAGAGTTACCTAAGCCTCTCCTTTTAGGTCGCAGTGCCCACGGGGGCTGCAAAGCCCTAACTAAACCCCACCAAATACATAATTATAAAGTTGTGGCCAAATGGATGTAATCTTGCCTTCCATCAGCTGTGCCTTAAGGTGTATCGATGAGCTCAGTGGCGCCGCCAATGGAAATAAATCAATTGCATTTTATTAAAGGCTTGGATTAAAAGTTTCGGTTATTTTGCGCAGGTGAAAGAGTGGAATGCATTTCATAAATATACTTTTGAGAACTCAAACTTACGCAATAAGTCGTGAATCTCAATAGTGCCAAAAGTGGCCACATTTGGTGGAGATCCATAACTTGGTGCTCATATTTGAGGCCATGAAAAAACTGAAAAACCCACAGTGCTTCCGCGTGCTCCTACTAACTACTCCTACTGATAGGAGCAACAGGACACCCATGTCCTGATGCTCCTACTGAACATAAAAACAACGGGGAATAATGTAATATTCTAAATTTAATTCCTCCTGCTCCTATCACATAACATAACAATTAAAAATTGCATTTTGCTCTTCTATTTGCGCGAAATAACCGAAACTTTTATTCTAAGCCCTTGATAAATCGTAAATGATTTATTTCCATTGGTGGCGCTACTGAGCTCATCGAACCACCTTAACATAAATACCCTACATTGAAGCTAATGTCTGGCCTCGATTTGTTGGCTAGATATAATCAATGATCCTATCATCTCCCTATAGGGTTCATGACTCTCTGTATCTACTTATATTCAGTTTCGGGTGTTGTTCTAACAGAATCGTTGGGGTTTTGCACTCTCTTGCTTCACTTAGGATATTAAACTTCTTCAAATTTTTTTCCATATAATTTATCTGACAAATTTTTACTCCTACTGAAAAATTAAAAATGAAGTATTTTAGAAAAAATCGACCCGTCTCACAACGAGCTGAACAAGAATAAAAATTGTATTGTGAATGCAAAAAAGTAAAAATTTAAATAAATTTTTACTCCTTTGGTCATTGTTTTGCTTGATTACATCCAAGCGCCACCAAGCTCCTCCAAGATTGTGGAAGGTCAAACAAAATTTGGATTACATCTACCGGCCAGATGGATGTAAACAGACAAGGTTACCTCTGATTGAAGGCACAGAATATAATTATAATACCTAGTTGAAGGCTAGATTATAATATATATATAGTCAGCGTTTAAGAAGCTCGATATGACCGAACACCACGCGGACAAAGTAGCAGACGGAAAGCTTCTTTTTCTCTTTATTTTATTTAAGAACTTGGTTTTACAAAATAACATGTCAGTTCCAGAGACGAAAAGCTAGTTGGTACCACAGATAATATAATAGAAGGTATACTAAGGCCTGTATTATAGAACGACACTCAATCAAGTGGAGATTTCTTCTCAAGTATAGTTAGCAAGGGATGAATGTCTTCGTTGCATGTATTTGCATCCCTTTCTAACTACCTATGTTTGAGAAGAGATCTCCACTTGAGTCTTGTTCTAAAATACCGACCTTAAACATTTTATCTATTATACATGATATTCATTCCAACAAGCCTTAGTCTGAGCGACACATAACCCTGCAGCTGTTTGTAACAGGCACATCGATAGGTGCAATATCTAGGTCGCGATCCCATTCTCAATTAAGCACAGATCATTGTTGCGCGGGCGCGTGACAGTTCCGTTTCCGGTTCCGACATGGTGACACGACTCCCGTCGTTTGCTGTTACATAAATAAATATAAGGCTTGAAGGCGACATGACTCCCGTTGACATTAATCAATAAATATGAGGCTGGGAAGGTCGCAAAACCCTGTGAGATACTTACTGGATTGAACCACAAATAGGTACAGATGGTCAGCGGAAGACCTATAAGATCAGGGGGGTAATTGTCTAACTCAACATCAATCGCAATCGCTTTCAGTTTGACATCCATCATGCATCCATCACTTGTTGTTCAATAAAGTTGACAAAATTTCAGTTGACAATAGCAGCAATGGCCGTGCAATATCTTTCAAACTGAATACGATTGCGATTGATGTTGAGTTAGACAATTACCCTAAGTAATCAATAATGTGTGTAAGATTTTAACACCTGAAAAGAATGTTACTTTAAAAAAAATTACTTTTTTGCATTTACAATGCAATTTTTATTATTGAAAGATTGAAAATGGGTTCGAGTCCCATCAGAGCTGGTTGTGATGTGAGACGGTTCGATTTTTTTCTAAAAACTTCATTTTAAATATTTCAACCTGAAAATAATGTTATCCAGTTTATCTAAGGACGTTATTTTTTCAAAGACCTCCTTGAATGGCTTTCGAACCGATTTTCAAAGTGCTTGTCTTATGTCTTAGGTTCCGGATTCGATTCACAGTAGGGTAAATGTAGCTTTTCTGTATTTTTATCGTTTCTGGGTGTAGGTATGTAGTCGACGTTGATTTGCACTGCACAAGGGTTAAAGTTACTTAATTTAAGATAGGAGCAATTTTAGCGAAAATGTGCAATGTTTTTATCCTATCGCTAAAAGCTTAGCTTTTTTTTAAATTATTGGTAAAAAATTTTGCGAAAAGATTTCGTTCACGTTGGAAAACCATTAGGATATGTAAGCGAAGTTATTCTCTAGAAATATGTGTGTTTGATTGGTTGTGAAAGCCGCATTTTCTTTTCATGACCAATAAAGCTTTATGTCTTCCAATAAAACACAGGCGTGGTACAGGAGCCGTACCCCGAATCGCAAAATCAGAAACTACGTTTTTCCCGCCCCTTTCACTCGACTCTGTCATGACTGGAGAGTGAGAGGGACGTGTATAACGATGTTCTGGATTTTGCGTCTCGGATTAAACCCTCAGGCCACAGCCATCTCTATCGTCTTCTACAAGCCATGCGCATAAAGTTGGCAACGTAGTTTTAAGTGAACCGATTTGACACCGTTTGCACCGTTTGACAGGTAAACAGCGAGTAAACCTCGAGTACTGAATCCTATGGAGATGGCATATCTTCTATACATCTATACAAATAAATAAAATTGGAGTGTCTTCTTGTAACATTAAATAACCGCTTTTTACTACGTGCATATGATTAAATATACGGTACATATACCAAAATGACATGTTTTACAATTTTTGTCTGTCTGTCTGTTTGTTCCGGTTAATCTCTGAAACGGCTGGACCGATTTTGACGGACCGATTAATACGACTTAAAATTGAATTCCAAGATTTTCTTACATAGTGACTTAGTTACACCTCACTTTTTCGTAGGTATGTCACCTCCATAGGATTTAGTACTCAGAGGAGTAAACCGGTTCACAGCAATGTTGCCGTTCCGTATCATAGCATGGCTTGTAGAAGACGATAGAGACGGCTGTGCTTCAATGAAACAGCAAAGAGAAAATTGCAATTTCTTTAATGTGTAATACTCTACTTAGCTTTTCATCAATATGTTTAAGTTTAACATTTTTTGTATGCCAGTATCTGGTGCATCGCATAAGCGCCACACATTTTTTTCTTTGTCAACTTTTGGTACTGTGAATGCTGAATATGCTGAAGCTTGATTCATCTATTTGTCGAAGCATTTCAATTGCTCTAACTTATAGGAGCGAGTTTAAAACCTAGAATTGTAGTTTTGGTATCGTTTTTAAAAGTTCCAAAAAAGAGCACAGAATGAAAATACGATCTAAGTCGCGGGCGGACACAGGATGATCTTATTTGCTGTGGTGGAGGAGGGTGAAGTTATTTTGGTTCCTATAATAAGTACCTATCTCTAACTGAATTGGGGGCGGAAATTTATATGAGGATCTGAAAAATTATGCAGTGAATTTAATGTTGATTTTATAAATTCGGTTTCGTTATTAATTATTTATATGTAAGAATGACTGGTAATTTTAACCGTTATGTACACAAAAGTTCAAAACTGTGCGAAATGAAAAGATGGAGAAGACTCAAGCTGAAAATAAATAGTTAATTAATAATTAAAAATTATTGAAACATTCTCAAGATTTTACACAAAAACTTTACAAGAAAATTCAAAGTAAAAAATTGTGTTACGATAATTTCTTCTGTTCAAAATTAAATGTTTATTTCAATTAACCGCCTCAAACTGTCAATTAAGCACGCGTATTGTTCAAAGACGGCAAGGTCGCGTCGAAATGACTTGAACTTTCACTACAATACAGTTCCTTGTGTTTTTGCTTACCGGCCGTGCAGTTAGCAAATTAGTGAATTAGTGATAGGTAAATACGGCCCAATCATGCGTAGTGAGTGACAGAAAAAAATACTGAAAATGCGCAATAAAGACCTTTCACTAAAAATCTATGCACGAGATATTTTATTCATCATTATCATCATCATGTCAGCCGAACGACGCCCACTGCTGGGCATAGGCCTCCCCCAAGGATCTCCACAACGATCGGTCCTGCGCTGCCCGCATCCAGCGGCTTCCCGCGACCTTGACCAGATCGTCGGCCCACCTTGTAGGGGGCCAACCACGGAACGTCGTCCGGTACGCGGTCGCCATTCGAGAACCTTTCCGCCCCAACGGCCATCGGTTCTCAGCGCTATGTGATTTATTCATAACATTTTTAAATTTTAATTCTTAAAAAGAATAAGAAACGTTGTTCTCTATGTTTAAGATTCAATGAGAGAAAATTATAGAGAAAGAAAAAGATGCTGTGAAGAAGGCTTTGATTTCTACTTTTGCAAACCACAATATTATTTCATTTCTCATTTTCATATCTAAGCATCTGGAAAATCTAGCATTTTCGGTGTGGAATTAATTAAAGAGGAAACATATGATTTTTTTGTTTGTTTGTAATAAATAATGATATAGGTTCTTACTCAAAAACCCAAAAACTACTGGACCGATTTGAAAAATTCTTTTACTAGTTAACAATATAAGGCTACTTACACCATTTTTTTGTGACATAATGCTATATTATCCCAATGTTTCCACAGGAACGAAGTTCATACCTTTAATATTCCTGCAAATATTTCGTTTTTTTTTCTGCGAATCTTTGTCGACCTCCGTGTCCGAGTGGTGTACTCGCCGGTTTTCAAGGTGCCGCTTTATCTGGAGGTCCCGGGTTCGATCCCCGGTCGGGTAAATATTGAAATCGAACTTATCAATATTTCCTCGGGTCTGGGTGTATGTACCCGTCGTTGTTCTCAAGCTACTATAGTTACTTTGGTATTGGAACAATGTATGGAGATCCTTGGGGGAGGGATACCCAGCAGTGGGCGTCGTTCGGCTGACATGATAATGATGATGATATCATAGTGCTTAGTATTTCTTTATTTTTTGATTTTTTAAATGAATCATAATAAAGCAAGTTATTTGAATTTTTAGTTTTTTGCATTCACAATGCAATTTTTATTACTGAAAAATGGAAAATGAAGTATTGAGAAAAAATCGACCCGTTGCGTGTGAGGGTAGTAATATCTCCACATTGATGAAATTAACGCTGACTATACAGCGAGTAAGAAGTATTGGATAAATTCGACGCTTCTCGTAAAGACTCCGTAGCTCAGTGGTTAGAGCAGTCGCTCGGAAAGCGAAAGGTCGTGGGTTCGAGTCCCATTGGAGCTGATTGTGAGACGGGTCGATTTTTTCTAAATACTTCATTTTCCATTTTTCATAATAAAGCACTTGAAATCCTATTGTAGGTTTGAAACCGTAGGTTCCATCCACTGATGATCGATGTCTTTTTCATAGCGTTAAGTATTGCTTATACTTGAGTCATCATCGTCAGGCATTTCTAATGTCCTACTACTGGGGGCAACGACCACATAAAAATAACGACGTAACTCTATCTATCTTTTTCGTTTCATCCTTGAAAATTCAGCTAAAATTAACATAGGTAGCTAGCTCAGTTAATACAAAATTATATTATAAAACTGGAAATAGGTAGGTATTCAACAATTTAACAAAAAGGCAGATGAACAAATTAAGGCGAGGATTCCCGACCGAAATAGGCACGCTAACGCTTGCTCGGCCGATACACGTCGCCCATAATTTTATTTAAAATACCCTATTTTCGGGAATCATCGCATTAAGGATTGCCAGTTCTCCTATTCAAAATGTTACTCTTACAATCTACTGGGCGAAAACATTGCTATGAAACAATCTATCTGCCGCAAAAACAACGATGTTTCTTTTACTTTTTACATGCTTTTTATTTACTTGCCATGTTAGTTAGTTAGTTAGTCTGTTAGTTAGTGGGGGACACATCTTGCAAGCTTAATTTGACCCACTTCCAGTGTCCGATGGAGCTGAAATTTTGTATACAGGTGTAACGCCGCTAGGTATATTACAAATAAATTTTAACTTTACCGTAATATTTTGATGTAGGCTATTGGTTTTGTTGCACATTTATTCTAAAAAAAAAGGTTAGTTATGGCTTAATTACTTTAGGTCTCAAACAAGTAATGGAGCGGTTAAAACTCAGGAAATGGGAAACTATTGTTAGATATTTCAATGGTCATGCAACATGTTGGATGCTTGCATTGAATTTAAAACAATTGTGAATAGAACCAAGAGGTAGATGTTGTAAAGACAAAAGGCCACGTGTCGGGGAAGCAATTCTTGGGATGCACCCAACATGCGCTTACTAATAACCATTAAAACCATAGAATTTGAGAAAGTTGAGTATAAACAAAGGCTCCAACAAACAAAGAGGCGGTAAAGGAAGGGATGGCTAATACGAAAAGGAAATGGTTGGCAAGGCTCGAGATACGTGAGTACGCTACGGTAGGAGTCAGACGTGCCAAACGAGAGTGTCAAAGTTCTGCTAAAGAATTGAGTAGAGTCGTGCGGTATGTGGTAAAATTGAGTGTTATTTCCTTGTGCACAATGTGAAGGACATACGTTGTAACTTTTGGGTTATGTAAGTTGAAATAATACTTCGGTGAGTTCTTTATAATTTATTATTGCTTAAATGATCTGCCTGGTGTTAATTCTGGCATTCAAGGTATGTCTATAGATAGGGCCAGCTGAGCAGAATAGGCCGGAATGACGGATGAAGTCTTTCATTAGGGAGCGATACTCTAAAATCGTTCAAATAGGGCTTTCGCTAGGCCACTCCACAAAGCCTCGAACATACATCCACCTCACCTACTTCACACAGACATATTCTTGGTGTCAAATTGTCATACAGAGAGACCATTTGAGCCCTAATCACTTCGCGAATATTTCTTTCATTTATCTAATAAAATATTACAAAAGTCAGTGGGGGAACTAGTGTTTGCGGTCGAGTTCCACAGGAATGATGCGGTGAGAATTAGGAGACTAAATTATTTTAGTTTTCTAGTGGGTGGAGCATCAATCCCCCCCAAAGAGGGGGGGCTGGCTAGAAATAAAACTATAAAGTATTATATTCATTAAATTTATAGACGACTTACAAAACCTGGGTTTTGGGCGTTGAGTCACAAAGTGGTGCCGTGACCAGGATCCCGTCATCAAATGTATCAATTACTATTGTTACAACGGGATCTTTATTTAAATAACTAAAGACGTTCGGGTACGTAAAGAAACGATCACCGCCAAGCCTAAAAGTGTGGTTTAAAATATTAATTAATTAAGAGTTTAAGCGGAATTTGTATGGAACAATGGTTGCAACCCTTTTGTGTCAAGTCTCATTATTCAACTATTTCAACAATAAAGTTTCAATACGCAATATCAGACGTAAATAAAAAGGAATAAAGTAAAATACAAAAAAAAAATACAGAAAAGTAACAACTGTTTTCACAACGATAATATTTTTGTTATGAACTAATGATATATTGTGATTGTTTAAGGAAACAAAGCAAAGTTATGTAATTACTACTATTGTAAGGGTTATGATTCAGTCCTCCAGTGAGTCGGTAACAATCATCTTTATTAAAACTAAGTATGATAGTGAAAAAAAAATACAAGGAAAGTATTCATTAATAATGTTTTAATCCAGGTCCCGATTGATCCGGGGAAAATCAGCCTTATAAATATTAAGGCACAGTGCCAAGGCACCTGTTTAAATCAGTTCGTTTTGAAAGAGGTATAAAATTAGTCGTTATTTGTCAGATAAACAAACACCTACTACAACGGATAAGAATCGGAGGGGGGTGAAAATCAAAATGGCTTTAAAACGTTTTAACGTTTAATCGATAGTCCGTATATCTAAAAAGGATTAATTTATTGGTTTGTACTATGTCCAATTTTCACATTTTTTAATCTAGCAACGCCATCGTGTTTGTTTTATTACTCTATGTCCATTTTTTTATTTATTCCATAACTGATGAATTCGTGAAAAATTTGGTAGTAACTTACTACTTATACTATGTCCCATTAACCACAACTCCGTTGCAAATCAATTTTGCTCTATCTCCATTTCATAGACTTTTAGCGGAAGATAGAATAAAGTCGTCGGCTGTCAATGTCAAAATTGTCAAAGGTCACTGATTTTGCGCCAAATTAATGTGCAAGATGGACAAACGGAAGGAAAATGTCGTTTTAATGGATATTTCTACAAAGCCGTCGCATAATGTTGGTTTGAATAACCCATTTGAAGAAGAAGTCAACCCTGAATTACGTATATCACCTACAACTGGAGAATTATAAGCATTTGATACGACATATTATAAAACAATTTTGACATTACTATACCAGGTTAAAAATAAAGTATTTACTTACTATAAGATTTTGAATAAACCCAACATAAGGAAAAGATGGTTAAATATTCATTTTGGTCCTAGATATTAATAAATGAAATTATGATACTTCATTTTGCCTAATGCAACTACTAAAAAATTATAATAACTGAAGAGAAATTAATTTTCAAAAGTTTAGACCTAATTTTCTCCAATTGAGACTTTGTGAACATAGCATAAACCAATTCTCAGCAAGCGAAATTTAGACACAGATAGCATTAATGGCGTAGCGTATACGCTATACTTATTGAGTTACTAAACATGGATACAACAATCTTACTTCCAATAACTAACATACTTAAGAAAAAAACAACCCGTTTTCGTCAGGGTTCAAATATGATGATAGACTTTGATAAATAATTAAGCTATAGTTTAGGTTCAAATGTAAGTTATTATTAGGATGAGATATAAGTTAGCTAATAAATAATTATGAAACTTTTATTAAGATACTACGTCCAATAAAGTATGGTTCAAATAAGGAAGAAGTGAGGAACAATACATCTCAACCTTATTTTGTCTTACATTCCATATCATCTGGGCACATGCTGAAACGAGGACTTCGAGGCTGAGAAACCAAATCACCAATTTTACTGTGTGGTTTGCCGTTGTCGCTTCAATTAGGAGCCACCAGCGAGAAAAGTTTTCGCCGATGGTAGAAGACCCAGCAAGGGAAGGTTGACAAAACGAAGTGCCAGATATAAGTTAAGTATTTACATTAAATGTTTTAACTTTACTCCTGTCATAAATACAGAAAAACATTTCAATTTATTAAGTTTGTGATGAGTATTGGTTGGCCGCAACGGTTGAGCAAATTATTTAGATTAAAACCTAGGGGGAAATCTCGACACATATAATTAACAAAAGATGTAGATCACATAGATTCAAAGTAAAACATTGTAGAATTATGATAATCACGAACAGGGTTTGTTCAGCTTGCTACATACAATAGCCATAGTTGCGGGTTCGAGTCTTGCAAACAGCTAACTGTGTAATATTAAAGTAAGCAATCCGTATGCCTACTATCTGTCTTATATAATGACTATTTTTAATGTCAGCGGTGTATTGGAGTTCTACAGTTACTGGAAATAAAACCATGCGGTCAAAAGCTTTCGATTTGCCAGCCTGAGACAGGTACTTATCTTCTGTAATTTAGTTTAATAATACTTTTCTAGCAGCACATGGTATGGTTGAAGGTGTAATATATTTGAAGCCTAATGGGTTTAACTATGACTAAACTTTTACACTTAGTGTGATGTGAGACAGTTTCGATACAGTCCAATAACTATAAACTGTTGGTGCGATAAACTAATAACCAAATGCGATGTTTGCAGCATTGTGTAATGCTAACGGCAGTTCAGAGGCAAGGTAATTATCATTGCCTCCAGGAAAAAAAAATAGTCACGAATGTATTTAACTTATCAATAGGTATAAGTGTAAAGATATTATTAATTAGGGTAACCTATCACTCATGATAACTATGGTAGACAGAAGTGTGGAAGAAAGAGAAAGGGGTTATTGATGTATTATATACAAGTGACATTTCTAATTTTCTAACTATCTCATTTTCATATCGTACGGGTGTGACACAAGCGGACACTGCTCAGTTGCCGAGCACCGGTACCTCGGAGTAGCGGCGCCCTGCTAATATTCCTGTAGCTGATAGCAGCGAAGGTTGCAATTCAGTGCTAAGGAAGGCGGTACAAACGTTCCTGGAAGTTGGGAGCTGAATAAAGGGCAGATAAGTTGCATGTTTAAGTGTAATTATAACGATAGCAATTCATCTATTGATAAGAATGTATCTAGTAAACATTCGGATCCTGTACGAATGCGCAGGTGGAGATTAGGGTTGACTGGGATCGGGTTCAAATTATACCGTAATACAATAAATAGAAGTGCATAAAATGTCGGAGAATGTCTCCTATAAATCATATAAGAAATATTTAAAGAAATCTTATAAGTTTTCAAAATGATACTACTCTTAGTGAATTTCATACACATTTAAGGAAAAGACCAAACATTATATAATCGCAATTAGGAAGTTAACAGGCAAACGAGTGATGTTCGTACAATTTTATTGATAACCGCGAACTTATTATTATCTTTGAAGCGGAATTGATGGCTCTATAAATAATAATGGGGTTAGGTATTATGTATGATTTAGGTAATATGGGAATTTCAGAATTAGAAGAATGGAAATACTTTAAATCGTTCTGTTCCAAAACCATTGATGTTGGTGGATTAGTTATGGGACGTGCAGAATGTAGTTAAGCGTGCTACGAATCGTGATCGCATGACGTAGAGGCCCTTGGGCATGCGTATGCCAACGATGGACCTTATACAGTAATAATACTGGATTATTTAACGATTACAGTTTATCAATATTATAAAACTAAATTACGTTTTGTTATGGAAAATGTGGAACTCATGAGTATCTGATGATATATATTAAAATAACGACGTAGTACGGTAGGACCACAGCGAGTTATTACAACTTATTAAGGCGATGCTTTGGATATGGACCTAATAAGCTGACGTACAGTAAACAAGCAAAATAAGGATTAGCTTAAGCTTTCGATAAATTGCCTATCTGTTAATAAGAGAAGTCAAATAGTAATCTCCATACGACAATATAGTAATCATATTTTTTTAGGAGGATGCTTACTAAAGCCTTTAGTCGCCTTAGTGATTACTAACAGATTTAAATGCGTTCTATTGTGAAAATATAACTTCGGGTGTTCCCTCGTTTTATTTTCAGAGGGGGGAATGTAACGCCGCTAGGTATATTACAAATAAATTTTAACTTTACCGTAATATTTTGATGTAGGCTATTGGTTTTGTTGCACATTTATTCTAAAAAAAAAGGTTAGTTATGGCTTAATTACTTTAGGTCTCAAACAAGTAATGGAGCGGTTAAAACTCAGGAAATGGGAAACTATTGTTAGATATTTCAATGGTCATGCAACATGTTGGATGCTTGCATTGAATTTAAAACAATTGTGAATAGAACCAAGAGGTAGATGTTGTAAAGACAAAAGGCCACGTGTCGGGGAAGCAATTCTTGGGATGCACCCAACATGCGCTTACTAATAACCATTAAAACCATAGAATTTGAGAAAGTTGAGTATAAACAAAGGCTCCAACAAACAAAGAGGCGGTAAAGGAAGGGATGGCTAATACGAAAAGGAAATGGTTGGCAAGGCTCGAGATACGTGAGTACGCTACGGTAGGAGGCAGACGTGCCAAACGAGAGTGTCAAAGTTCTGCTAAAGAATTGAGTAGAGTCGTGCGGTATGTGGTAAAATTGAGTGTTATTTCCTTGTGCACAATGTGAAGGACATACGTTGTAACTTTTGGGTTATGTAAGTTGAAATAATACTTCGGTGAGTTCTTTATAATTTATTATTGCTTAAATGATCTGCCTGGTGTTAATTCTGGCATTCAAGGTATGTCTATAGATAGGGCCAGCTGAGCAGAATAGGCCGGAATGACGGATGAAGTCTTTCATTAGGGAGCGATACTCTAAAATCGTTCAAATAGGGCTTTCGCTAGGCCACTCCACAAAGCCTCGAACATACATCCACCTCACCTACTTCACACAGACATATTCTTGGTGTCAAATTGTCATACAGAGAGACCATTTGAGCCCTAATCACTTCGCGAATATTTCTTTCATTTATCTAATAAAATATTACAAAAGTCAGTGGAGGAACTAGTGTTTGCGGTCGAGTTCCACAGGAATGATGCGGTGAGAATTAGGAGACTAAATTATTTTAGTTTTCTAGTGGGTGGAGCATCAATCCCCCCCCAAAGAGGGGGGGCTGGCTAGAAATAAAACTATAAAGTATTATATTCATTAAATTTATAGACGACTTACAAAACCTGGGTTTTGGGCGTTGAGTCACACAGGTTTGGTTTAGATGACAATACAATATTTAAGTACAGTCCGCAAAAAAGCTTGTCATAGAAACAAAAATTTTACTAAAAACCGATTGCATTCACAATGCAATTTTTATTATTAAGAATATTGAAAACTAAGTACCTACTAGAAAAAGAACATTCGCCCGGACAGTGAAAGATAAAGGGTTCGAGGCTTATCGGAGCTAGTTGTGTGAGACGCGTAGACGGGTCGACTTTTTAAATTGCCAAAAACAATAAAAGATGCTTATTTGACTTCATTTCGCAAACAGCTACTATCATTGTTATTAGGTAAAGCCTATTATACCTTGACAGAGTATTTAAATGACAAATTATAAATAAATATTAAATTAATCGACATTATGCATGCTTTTGACCATCTTATAATTTTTAATCTTGTTGACTATTTAATAACATAGTTAGTATTGCGTGACTTGTTGTTTTTTTTTTTAATTGCTAATTTAAACCGATTGAATATGTATGCATCTGACGTGAATTGATATTATTTTATTTAACTTCTTTTGTCATCAATGTAAGGATCTATGGTCAATTATATTATTAGAATAATCCAATTAAATCTAATATATTTGTACGCCTAATAATGGCCAAACATAGTGATACTGAACTTTTACACACCATCTGTACCTATATATAACCTATGTTTACAAATAAATGAATTTGTATTTGTATTTGTATTTTTGTAATAAGTACTTACTTCATTTTCATTATTTTCAGCATGCTTGTGTTCTCTAAGTTACAGATAGCCAGTTCCTATCCTATGCAGTAAAGCATTCTGGGAGTAGCACTTACAGCTTTAGCCTTATCATCACTCAACATCAATGTGTGATGAAGGCACAGCGTTACCCCGTTGTGGATAAAAAATAAAGAAAAGCGGGTAGGTAGGATGGATGAAACATAAATTTTCTGATCCTTTTTTTTTCCATTCGTCGTTAAGTGATCGTTATATTCGACAAATAAAACGTGTTAATACTTTAACTGAAACAGAGAAAATTGTTTGTTTAGAATCTAAAGTAGAATCGAATCCTCTCATTTTCGATACCACTAATAAAAAAAAAATTGTCTTAATTTTTTGCCGCTTCTAAAAATATTTGTGTCTAATGCCTATTCATTCCGTCACGTGCTCTCTTACGTCATAGTAGACTTAAAATCTGTCAGATAGTCACGGAGATCTATGCACAAGGAAATCTTGGAAGTTTCTTTAAAAAAAATTATGGAATTCAATTACAACAACCGTATTGTAATCATGCCTTCCATCGGATGTAAACATGCGATTGTTTTGCGTCTACACAGATTACGCTTGGATGTAATCCATGTAATCCACCCGCCCTTCTTCCTCCAAGGTCAAACATATTACATCCAAAGACTACATCCAACTGGCCAGAGCGTAATAGTGTTCTAATCGCGAGACACCATTTCGGATTCAAGTAGGTAAGTACTCTCGGCAATTGACACTTATCTGTCTTGTCCTAGGTAGATACAAGAAGCATGCGTGGCGTGACCTTACGAAATTGTCACTGGCGTTAATTAATCAACTTAATAACAAGTTAAAAACGAGATAATTGTATTGTATCTCATGAGCTAAATAACTGATTAATTTAAATATAACATAGCGACAAAAATATTTGTCACACAAAACTAACAACAACTATGATAATAATAATTGAGTAGGTATGTATGTAGGTACTTAAGTACGACATGCGTAAGATAAAGAAACCTCGTATGTTTTAAATAGATCGAGTAAAAATTAAAAAGTTTAAGTATTTTCAATTAAAATTAAAATGGAAAAACATCTAAACTGACAAATATAAAATATAAATAGCTTGCAGTTTCCTTTTTATTAATCCTATAATATACCTAATGTGAATAAGATTAAGATTAGTGTGTTCATTAAACTATTTGATTCCTTGTTTGGTTGAAAATTATTTACTCTTTTAGGTAATAAGCAAAATTGTACTTAACTTAAGGCGATACTCGGAAAAAAATGTGCTGAAGAATGAGAAAACGACGCGCGCGGGAGCGAGACCGATTTTGCAGATTAGGCAAAAAAATCACAAAATCACTTCGTATTAAAAAACTACAGCGATTTAAAAAAAATGCTTCTATACGATCCTCAATATTATTGGTGTCCACTGATTAAACCAATTTCCAATAGTGTAAGTGACCCCATTTAAGAATAATCTTCACTTTTCGTATTTTTTAGACGTCTTTTCGAAAATAAAAAGTGTCGAGGCAAAATCATAAAATCGTGTTTTTGAAACTATACGATTCTAGATAAAGGTATGAAGAAATATATTATCTTATTACCAGATTTTTAACAACTGTAACCGTCCTATAGTTTTAAATCAAAAAGTCCATATTTTTCCGAGTAGCGCCTTAAGCGGTATTCTGTATTGTGATGGAAAGTAACCTTACTATTATATGAAGGTCATTTTTCATTGGCGAGTTTCTTGCCGGTTCTTCTCGCTACAAGGTCTCCTGCCGTAGGATTTGCGAACCGATGGCGTAGCTTCATTGACGTTCATAAGTGTTGTTAAACAAACCTAAATTGAATAAACGATTTTGAATTTTGAATTTTTGAATTTTAATAGGCTATCGGACGGCAAGTTAAGACTATTTGTTTCGTTCCGCTGGTTATTAGTAAGTAATTACCTATAGGTAGGTACGAGTATCAATGAATATATTTACAGAAATTTGTATGTCTATTTCTTATCTTTTATGTCAATAACTATTTGCTCAATAGTGTTCTTAGAACTTACCATCCTTTTAACCGTGATTTAAGAAAAACTCTATGAAGTTAATTCTCATATCAATGATTTCCAGTTTTCACTAGGTACCTACTGCCTTAAAGCAAAGCGTTTAATAGGTCTCTAGCTACCTATGAAATATCCGATTTTTTTTCTCACAATTTTTCATATTTTTTTAATTATCATATCAAAATGAATAGTCAGTTTCAAAAATAGAGTTATTCGTAATGTAAACATCTAAAAAAATAATAATTAAACTCGACGCATCTAAAAATTTTCTTAATTGCTCTTTGGCTGGCGTCAATTTGACTGCTTCGAACAGTTTTTTTATTAAATGTCAGGCAGAATTTCTTAAAGAAAAAGTTTCCTTCTATTCGGAGTTCACATGTCCAAGAAATCCCCAAACATCTTTGTATCATAATTCCAACTTCCTACAATTTCCCCATACAATTTCATAGATAAGGACTTATTAGCACCGAACACAGAAAGATTTTTCTTATTAGTACCTAGGTATGTATGTACATTAGTCGCTGTATCTGCCTATAATGGAACACCTTGCAGCCACGCTGAAGCCCCGGCACCTGTCTGCCGTTTCCGATCCTGAACCGGCGACGGTACACCGGTCGATATTGTGTGCTCACTACATTGCTTATAATGCGTAGATACATAATAATAGATAGGTACCTACATACTTGTATTTGTTGTTGTAAAAAACCTCTTTCATGATTTGCACCTAAGAGAATATATTACCATGTCTATTTACTAACCATTTTGTAATAGGACACGTCCACTTTTGATGGCAATTAGAGTATTTTGTCAGCATTCCAAATAATTGTATTTAAATGTTTTGCAGAACATTAATATGTATTTGAATAAATAAAATAAATAAATAAAGTTAAATAAATAAATAATAAATAAAATGTTAGTTTAAAAGTTTTTTGAAATGGAGGCCTATTAAGTTCACCATAAAACTAAAAGGTTGTTTTTTTATGCAGTGTCGTTACGACGCACTGAACTTAAAACTTTGTTAACATCTTTTGCATTTAGGTACTGTGACTAACAATGAATAAATGAAGTGAATATGATAATACGAAGACAAATTATTAAAAAATAACCGCCACCAAAACTTCGCAAACGTAGAATTTTCATACAAAGCTCTCTTTAAATTAGCATCGGTGCTCATAAATTCAACTTTGCAACTAACACAGTTTATGCAAAACTGCGGGTGATATTTTTCAATCTGCAGTTTGACCTAATTGTCAGTAATGGAATCGTTTGTATATTCAGCGTCATTAAGTTGTAGCTTCTATTACTGAGAGTTTAAAGTTGATTTTAACAAGCGTGGGAGCAGCGATGGGGTGGCATGGGCTGTTGAGCGATTTTGCCGCATGTTTGAGCTTCACGCAGATGGTCAGGGAAAGTGGCAGTTCTGCATGCTTCACTCTTGTAGCGAAATACGAACAAATCGGGATTGGAACAACTGAAATGCTAGAGGCAGGAGAAGGTACGGATGGGATGCGTTTTTTAAGATGAAGGACGCTGTCAGATCAGAACTTGTATAAACTTTGGACTCACCAGCTGATGCGTTGTAGGTACATTGTAAGATAGATCTTTTTGGGCTGAAATAAAGTCAATTTGGTGCTAATTCTAAATTTTCTATATGTACCGTACCTAAGTACCTACATAATTCATCATCAGAGGAGAAACGTCCGTAAAAAAAGATGGACGCATGGATTCGAGTTCCATTCAAGTTTATTTTCAGTGTGGCTGGAACCTTATAACTAAACGATTTTCTAAAGGACATTTCGTTGAAAAAATGCATACAACGCGCATTAGGTAGTAAAAGTAATAAAACGATTTTTTTAATAGATTTATGCCCGAATACTCGTACAGATCGCGCGGCGAGAGTTTGGCTTTGACCTTCGGGTGGAGGGGATTACTGCGCATGCATTTACCCCGCTAATTGCCCGTTGATACCCAATTTCTGATTTCTGCGCAATAACGGTCAAAGCCAAACTCTCGCCGCGCGATCTGTACGCTACTTATCTTTGGGGAGCGTCTCAAACATCGCCCTGTCACTTTAAATGTCAAACGTATGAAAGAGATGCCATGATGTTTGAGACGCTCCCAAAGATGATTTACGTACGAGTATTCGGGCGTTAATGATACAGTCGACAATACATGAATATTGCAACCTAGGATCTTACAGTTAGATCAGTTTAGGAAGTTTTAAAAGTCAACCTGAAAAGCTTGCTATGCAGTCGACGGCAAACCATTTTTTTTTAATTCTTAAATAAAATTACTACCAATTTAGGTATCTAGAGTGCGCGCCAGATAAGTCTGTGCGCGGCAAAATTGAATACTACTATTTTCCATAAGCTTAGAACAAAAAACGTACTGTAACTAGCGCCTAAAACAGTTATCTGACACGCACCTTATGTACCGATTATTAAGTTACAAGTCTGAAAATAACAATAAGAATACCTAGGTATATACATAAGATATGAGCTTATTTACATAAAAAATCTTCAAAATCACAGAATAATTTATAACATTAAATAAATGTAGGTATATTACCAATCTACTTATATATTTTTAATGCAGATAGGTATGTTCTATCTGTTACTTGGTCATTAGGTATAAGTAGTACCTAAAGTGAATGATCAATCTTTAAACAATCAGACAATATCTTATGCCAATCTTTATTTTCAACAACAAAAAAAATATTATGATTAAAAAACATGACATGGACAAATTGAAAAAAAAAACTTCTTTGTTGTCTGTACAATTCAATCCAAAATAAGTTTGGTAGATTAAGGTAAGGTAATTGGGCAAGCAACGGCACTATAGTGCGACAAGCTTTCCTGTTCCGATGACTATCTTTGGAACTAAAACAGTTTTCATACGACAGTCCATTTTGACAGCTATTTTCGTATTGCAAGTGGCTCCGCTGTCACGGCTGTCACCGGAACAGAAAAGCTTGTTGCACTGTACTAGTAGTTCGGCTGGCTGTGCTGTTGCCAATAATGCCCGAGCTTCACCTGCGTCTAATGCCATTAATTAGCGCGCTATTTGATATAATACGCAGGTGTAGCTGGGTCTTAGCGCGCTAAGACGCGCATGCCGTTATTAACGCCGTTAGGCGTCGCGCAGGTAAAGCCCCAGTATTAATGAGACTTTGTAATCCTACAGTAGTTAATTTTATTTCACGAAGGCACGTGAATTAACAACTTTCATTTTTTTGCGTGGCTGTCGGCTGATATTAGCCATTTTCAGATAAAATAACTGTTACAGCTTGAAAACGAACGTCTACTTCTAAAGGGCGCCACAGACGATCAGTTCGCCTGTTGGCAACCGTCCTGTCAGTTGGCCGAAATCCATGCTAGTCGGCCATGTTATTCGGTTTTTGTATGAAAAACTGACAGTGTGCGGTCGATTGCGGCCAACTGACAAGCCGTTGTGAACAGGCGAACTGATCGTCTGTGGGGCCGTTAACGTCATCGGGAGGCGTATTATTGCAGCAGTTGTGATCCTGCCTCCGACAATAGTAGTAATTTATTGTTGTGTGTATATATGTGTACCTATATGTGTCAGTGTATGTTTGTGACAGCGTATCAGGGTATGTCTGTGTCTGTGTATCTTGAAACCACCTGCTGGCAAGTTTGGCCTATTGGCCTTCAAGCCACTCTCTAATCTTATGTTCTACTTATGAGGGTTCCTGGGGGTGAACTTTAGGTGCACGCACTTATCACTCGATTCTGTTATGCCCGGAGAGTAAGGACGGGTATAACGAAGTCTGGTTTTTCGTTGGAGTATCCTGCTACTGTCTGCGTGACGACGAAGCGAGAGAAAAAGAGGAATAGAGAATACGGTATTTTACTGATTTTTTTTTATTTCTTTAAAATGTTTTTCGAAATATTAGCTACACAAAACAAGTTTTCATTTTGAATTAGGTATCTTGAATATTTTCAAAAGATATAGGACTTCAAACTTTATAATTAGACAAGGACAGGACGCTATCTTAGTGACGTCAGTGGGTTAGTAGCGTCATAGTCACGCCTGTGGTCACGCCATAGAAGATTTCGTTTTAGAAAGAGACAGCTATAGTCAAAATCAAACAGACTATAATTCTTTTATTATAAAACAGATTCAAATTATTTTTTCACATTTGGTATTCTTAATTGCAATATTTTTTAACGTCATCATTAAATATCTACATTTCAACAACAGTAAAATACCCTATTTGAGGTGTGGGTGAGTGAGTTGTATTAAGTAAATGGGTCACAACATTCAGCCTTTTCTGTCACTCTTTTGTTAGTTTTCCTTCGTCTACTTGGCAAGCACCCTCGTGTCCTTGCCTTCCTGAGGGGTGAACTTCAGGATTATGCCACCGAAGGTCTGCGTGATGATGGACCGCGGGTTGAAGCTCAGCTCAGCGGGCTGGCCGTCCGCCCGCCTTCAACACGGCTACTAGACCCGCTAGGCTCTGCATCGAAGGAAATTGACCGTGTACACGCGCCTTAACGTCTACTTGGCGTATCTGTGTGTGTGAGAGAGATAGAGAGAAAATGTGCGAACGTAAAGAGAAAAATAGAATTTGAGGTGTGGGTGAGTGAGTTGTATTAAGTAAATGGGGCACAACATTCACCCTTTTCTGTCACTCTTTGGTTAGTTTCCCTTCGTCTACTTGGCAAGCTTACTAGACCAGCTAGGCTCTGCATCGAAGGAAATTGACCGTGTACACGCGCCTTAAAGTCTACTTGGCGTATCTGTGTGTGTGAGAGAAAGAAAGAGAGAGAGAGAGAGAAAATGTGCGAATGTAAAGAGAAAAATAGAATTTGAGGTGTGGGTGAGTGAGTTGTATTTAGTAAATGGGGCACAACATTCACCCTTTTCTGTCACTCTTTTGTTAGTTTCCCTTCGTCTACTTGGCAAGCTTACTAGACCAGCTAGGCTCTGCATCGAAGGAAATTGACCGTGTACACGCGCCTTAAAGTCTACTTGGCGTATCTCTGTGTGTGAGAGAAAGAAAGAGAGAGCGAGAGAAAATGTGCGAATGTAAAGAGAAAAATAGAATTTGAGGTGTGGGTGAGTGAGTTGTATTAAGTAAATGGGGCACAACAACATTCAGCCTTTTCTGTCACTCTTTGGTTAGTTTTCCTTCGTCTACTTGGCAAGCACCCTCGTGTCCTTGCCCTCCCGAGGGGTGAACTTCAGGATTATGCCACCGAAGGTCTGCGTGATGATGGACCGCGGTTTGAAACTCAGCTCAGCGGGCTGGCCGTCCGCCCGCCTTCAACACGCTTACTAGACCCGCTAGGCTCTGCATCGAAGGAAATTGACCGTGTACACGCGCCTTAACGTCTACTTGGCGTATCTGTGTGTGTGTGTGTGTGAGAGAGAGAAAATGTGCGAATGTAAAGAGAAAAATAGAATTTGAGGTGTGGGTGAGTGAGTTGTATTAAGTAAATAAGGCACAACATTCACCCTTTTCTGTCACTCTTTGGTTAGTTTCCCTTCGTCTACTTGGCAAGCTTACTAGACCAGCTAGGCTCTGCATCGAAGGAAATTGACCGTGTACACGCGCCTTAAAGTCTACTTGGCGTATCTGTGTGTGTGAGAGAAAGAAAGAGAGAGAGAGAGAGAGAGAAAATGTGCGAATGTAAAGAGAAAAATAGAATTTGAGGTGCGGGTGAGTGAGTTGTATTAAGTAAATGGGGCACAACATTCAGCCTTTTCTGTCACTCTTTGGTTAGTTTTCCTTCGTCTACTTGGCAAGCACCCTCGTGTCCTTGCCCTCTCTGGGGGTGAACTTCAGGTGTATGCCACCGAAGGTCTGCGTGACGATGGAGCGCGGGTTGAAGCTCAGCTCAGCGGGCTGGCCGTCCGCCCGCCTTCAACACGGTTACTAGACCCGGTAGGCTCTGCATCGAAGGAAATTGACCGTGTACACGCGCCTTAAAGTCTACTTGGCGTATCTGTGTGTGTGTGAGAGAGAGAGAGAAAATGTGCGAACGTAAAGAGAAAAATAGAATTTGAGGTGTGGGTGAGTGAGTTGTATTAAGTAAATGGGGCACAATATTCAGCCTTTTCTGTCACTCTTTCGTTAGTTTTCCTTCGTCTACTTGGCAAGCACCCTCGTGTCCTTGCCTTCCCGAGGGGTGAACTTCAGGTGTATGCCACCGAAGGTCTGCGTGACGATGGAGCGCGGGTTGAAGCTCAGCTCAGCGGGCTGGCCGTCTGCCAGCGACACGTCGTATGCCTTCAACACTGTTAATAGACCAGCCAGGCTCTGCATCTTGGCGAACCTCATGCCTGGAGACAATGAGAACAAAGTTTTGAGAACGAGTCATCGTAGTACGTGATTGTTTACAATGCTTACTTGCAATACGTGCAATAATTATTTTATATTTAACCCGGCGAGCATGACCCAGGGTATCTCATACCCTGTTACATTTTCAAAGTCGTGTATTTTTAAGTTTCTGGTCTGACAACACTAGCGCGCTCAGTAGCTGGAGGAAGGGGCTCGCAGGGCAGGATAGTGCCATGATCGCAGTGTGGCCCGGGATACCGGCTGCGATATTAGTGCGCATACCTGTTGGGGGGTATGTCACACCATGACAGCGATTAGTCATATTTTTACCAAAATATTCATTATATTTTTTTTTACGAAGAGGATCTTATTATCTCTTAATTTTAAGTGAATTAAATTCCAAAGAATAATTTTATGTATAATTATAAATTTTTGTAAAGCTATAAAGATTTGTTACTATGATTACATAGTTTATGAAAAACGAGATTAAATAAAAATGATTGTATAATTCTGAACTCGATTTATTTAATTTCCTATTAAAGAACATTATACTTATTACAAAATCAAACTAAAAAATGGCTAAAATTAAGTTTATAAAATAACAATAAGAACTAAATTGTGGTACATTAACTTAAGGGTATGTCAAACCCTGCCTCATGCTTGATGTAACTTTATTTCACCTCATGCTCGCCGGGTTAAAAGCAATAAATCAGTGCTAATTACGCATTCATCGGAATCGGTTGTTATCATTTCTAATCTTTCCTTTTATCAATCAAATAGTATAATTTATCGTTATATCATATGTGCCACTCGTAGCGTTCGACTGCTTTTCGATCGAACTTTTTCGATTGTGAAAATCTGACAATACCATAAAGTTAATATACCTATCGGAATAGAGGAACAACCACGAGCTGTCAAACGAAACCGAAATTGGATCGCATTTGTGTGTGTAAAATTGTTTATGTATGCGTGTCAGTGATGTACGTCATGTCGCTTTTCAGATTAATATCGATATCGACAATATTAAATAGTTACAGTAATAAATAAATATATATTGGACACGATCACATTCATTGTTCCAATACCAAGGTATAGTAGCTTAAGCACTAGTATTATGGAAATTAGAAACAACGACGGGTAATTACCACATACACCCAGACCCGAGGAAATATTGAAAAATTAGTTTTCAACATTTACCCGACCTGCGGGGCCTACCGGCTAAAAAATATGGGTATGGGTATCGGCTTCAACTGTCATTTGAATTTCTTATTTTGATAGATT
Organism: Crambus lathoniellus; assembly: GCA_949710035.1. Taxonomy (NCBI): domain Eukaryota; kingdom Metazoa; phylum Arthropoda; class Insecta; order Lepidoptera; family Crambidae; genus Crambus; species Crambus lathoniellus. Next base: position 1,685,198 of record OX453317.1, read on the forward strand.
TTTGCGGCTTTGTTCTGTTGAACGTTGCTAGCTAGCTATCGTTATACCCGAGCGACGTCACAAAACAAGGAACAGGTGGCCTACCACAAGCTCTTATAGCAGTTATTTTTAAGTTGAGAGAGTGAGACGCCGCTATACGGCGTGTAGAGCGGCGTCTCACTCTCTCAACTTAAAAATAACTGCTATAAGAGCTTGTGGTAGGCCACCTGATAGTAGCTATTTTCTTTATAAAATTGACTTAAAATTTCAAAAAACGTATGAAGTTCATATCCATAAAGTTACGCGGTACCCCCCAGGGATCGAACCCGGGACCTCTAGAGATAGCGGCACCTTGAAACCGGTGCGTACACCACTCGGCCACGGAGGTCGTCTAATAATAATATATTAATATATAGTAATATTATTAATATAACTAAAATTCCCATCTTGGGAAGGGATTTTGCATGGCTAAAACTACGATTCTGCGGTGAAGTATGCATATTTAAGAAAAACTCCGAAGAGATTTTAAATTATTTATTATACACTAGCGACCCGGCCATGCTTCGCACAATCCTTTGAACAATTTGTTGGTGCTTCCACAGTGATAGTACGTTTCACTTCTCGCGTTTGGAAATATTTTTCATCAAAATGCTTACTGCATAATAATCAATTTAGTCCAGTTAGTTTCTGGTATCCATGTTAGTATGTAATCTGAAAGATAATTATATTACTAATGATAGTATATGTAGGTACCTATTCTAACAGTCAAAAACTGATACCTATGGATCAGTTAAGTATCTTAAATGGAATTACATTCCCAGGTAATTCATATTTAAACGTCTTACAGGTACTTTAATTACAGTACCTAATACATATTCATTTTTTACCGCGTGATAGACAGTGGACACGAAATATCGATAACTTGATGCAGCCCTAGTGTAAAACGAAAATTATTTCTTTACACAAAATATTCGTAAATTCTGCATTATGTGTAATCAATATTTGCTTGTTACATAAATAAATGTTTTTTGAAGAGCATTATCACACTTCTTGCTTTAAATTCGAAGCGCATTGGCAAAAATAAACCTTAGGAAGGGAGGTGTCGGTTTGGAATAATTTACCTGTGAACTGAACATTTTGCGGGATTATTTCATTGTGTTGTACAACAATCAATAACTGAGCAAGTCACCATGTTTCCATATCAATATTGGCTAAAAATATCTAAGATTGCACGTAAAATCCGAAAAAAATAAAATACCTAAATTCTCAGCGTGCTGATAAGTGCTGACGAACTGTCAAACAGTAGCCAAAAACGGTTGTTACGTTGCATCACGCATCTCCTTTTATCTCACAGTGTTGTTGCTAGTGACATCCCGCTCGCTCAGCCCTTTGTTTCTCTATTCCGCTAAGGTATATTAACTTTATGGACAATACACAAACTGTGTTAATATTTGAATTTCGAGCTTATAAAAGTGAATTTTTCTCGATTGCCTGAGAATCGGCCCCCATATCATGAAACTCGAGCGTTTCATGAAGTGAGCAATATCTACGATATGGCTACGTACTTACGACCACAGAACACGGAAAGATTTTTTTCTCTCATGTTTTGTGGCTACGACATTTACACAAGATAACTACAAAAAAAAACACATTATATAATATTATAATTCATTTAAGTATTATAATTATAACTGCTAAGATAAAGTGCGCTCAAGTTTATCACTTTAAACTCTGTGATTGATAACGTAACCACAGAATATATAATAATACTAAACGTAACTATAGCAGGGTCATTATCAAAACACTATAATTATTAGGTGTAAAAAATAAGCAATAGTATTTTAGGAAGTGATTAAACCAATGAATCTGCAAAACTTTCCACTAGAAACATAGGTCGAAATATAAAAATAAATAAGTATAAAAAAAATTTTGTCATCCCCTTCGATCAACAATAGGTCATCCCATACAAAATGGATGAGATTCATGGGGTGTGTGCGGGCGGCCGCTAGTCCTGCTAATATCTATTTCTTATGTCATTATGATTAAATCAATTTTCGTTTGACATGTATAGATAATAATTCAATTCAATAGTAATTCAATTTAAATATTAATGTAATTGGATCTATGTAATTTGAATTTTTGCATGCTATTTAATATGGCTAAATTGGCGTAAAGCACATTATTTAAGATGACCAACCTATCGAATGTAAACCTACACTATTTACAGAAAATAAAGCATTATGACCCTCGTACCCCACCTTACCTTAAGGAACGTTTTCAATTACTTGGAGCAGAGCACAGTCGTCAACATAGGTCGAAGACTGACAACCTGCTGCAAAGTCCCCTCACCCGCTCTGGATACTTCAAAGACTCCTTTACAGTTAAGTCAGTCAGCCTCTGGAATAACCTTCCGTATGAGATCCGCCATTCAAAGTCACTCGCCACTTTCAAGACCAATCTGCATTCTCATCTACTCACGAAATCCTAGCTTGCAACTACCTTATGGTTATGTAGTATATTGTTTTTATTTTTATTTTATTTAATATATATAAATAACATAGTTACATATATATATATATAATATTTATATATTATAGTTATATATATAATATATAGTTACATATATTTTATTAGTAAGTAGTTTGTGTAGTTATATTTATTTTACATCATACTGCTCGGTAACTAGGATTTACTAGTATGGTAAGAGGCTGTGTAAGTTGGCATGTGCAACACAGTGTATTGTTTAGATAGAACGTTCCATTTTCAAATTACTTTGCAATTCAGGCAGGTGAATGCTTTAATTGTAAAGTAACTTTACCATTCAAGCTATGCAAAACTCCTTGGTCAAACAATATTTTTTTTTATAAAATGATAAGAAAGCTATTTACTGTAGAAAACAATGAAAATGGCGGCATTTAATCGAATTAAATGTTTGTTCACTTGCGACGACTGTATTAAAATTTAAAATACATTTACAAGTTTTTGGAAATAAATTTGAATAAATATTTTCTGTCTTATAGAAGAATCATTTTGTCATACCAATATAAATAATTTATTTACCTCGCATGAATGATGTAAAGTAGAATGCTTACCTCGGTTGTAAGTAGCAATCACACTCTCGAACTATATTCGCCCTCGCTCGCTATGCTCGCTCGGGCGTCTAAATATCTCGGGTGCACTCGATCCATTAGCTCCCTTTGCGAGCTGCGCTCGCACGGTCGCCAAATTGGATCTTGTTCTGTAATAGCTCGCTTACGACCCTTGTGTAACAAACTACTATAACCTAATAGCAGTAGGTAATAAACTTCGTATATTTTTGCCTTTTGCTTGTACACTACCTCTCGCTCTTTATATTTTTTCCTATGTCTCAAAGGTTGTCTGGAAGAAATCGCTCTTAGCGATAAGACCGCCTCTGCCCACATAATTTTCACCCTTTTCTGATGTACCTACTTTGTATTGTATTTCTGTGTGGTCAATAAAGTGTTCATCTATCTATCTATCATTATGTTATGTTATCTTATCTTATCTAATATTATAAATACGATAGTTTGTGAGTATGGAAGTTTGTTACTCTTTCACGCAAAAACTACTAAACGGGTTTGGCTGAAATTTTTCACACAGATAGTACTTAGATAGACTGGATTTAAATGTTGGATACTTTTTACGCCGATGTTCGGAACGGGAACCACGCGGCTGAAACCGCGGGCGGCCGCTAGTATAATATATCAGTACTCGTATCACCTCGTATTCAGACATCGTCTCGTCAAAACAGATTTTAATAATATGTCATTACTAAGTAAGTTGTGGCTTTATTTAAAGACCGTTTTAGAAACGCTCAGATATCTAATTTTGTAATTGCACTGTATCAGACAAATTACCAACCAAGAATGGCAATAAGAAACTATGAAACTGCAGTTTTTAGAGAATCATTTAATAAGCACCTATCTTTAATATTTCCATCACTGTACGACAAATGTAAACAAAATTTGAAATAAAATTTATTATTATTATTATGTAAATTTCTGTATTTTTTCACATATTTAAAAATATATGATAGTTCGTAGGTACGCTTTTGTAGGACTGTAAGTCAACACAAAGAGTCAATTTCAGATGAGTCTGAAATTATTTGTGGTTTGAGACTTAATCTATTGTTATTATTATTATCTGCTTTATTACATTTTAAATACATACAAATTTATAAAAATGGAAAATGAAGTAAGTATTTAGAAAAAATCGACCCGTCTCACAACTAGCTCCGATGGGACTCGAACCCACGACCTTTCGCTTTCCGGGCGACCGCTCTAACCACTGAGCTACGGAGTCGTTACGAGAAGCGTCGAATTTATCCAATACTTCTTACACGCTGTAAAGTCAGCGTTAATTTCATCAATGTGGAGATATTACTACCCTCACACGCGAAAGAAATACCTTTCCAGGTATTTGGCAATCGCTAAAGATGAAATTACTATTGCAACTTATTTTTTTTTTTCTAAATACTTCATTTTCCATTTTTCTGTAATAAAAATTGCATTGTGAATGCAAAAAACTAAAAATTAAAATAAGTTACATACAAATTTATTTCTAAATATTAAATTATTTAAATGTAGGTATACTTCTTAACACTAAAAAATATAACATTTAAAGATACAAAAATGCATGCATGCGTTATTATCATCATCAAACACTACACATACCCGTAACCAATGACGTTTTGCCAGTAACTAATCGATCAAGCCTAAGCTTAGATCAATATTTGGAATAACAAATATTTTGTTATTTGAAATCCCGTTGGGCCGTTGTTATTCATTCTGTTATCTTTAATTTTCGTTTGGCACAAAAATAAATAACGGTAGGTAATTAGGTTAATTAACGCGACAATAACAAACAGATTCGGATCAAGAGCGAAACCAAAAACCTATAAGTATAAAAGAACTCCACATAAATACGTACCTACTTATACCTTATACTACTAACAAGTAGTAGGTATAAAAATCTAATCTGAAAATTATTTTATTCTAAAATAGAACCACCTTAAAATCATGCAATCAAAAAGTAAGAAATAATACCTCTAATATTGCATTCACACCAAATAACGTAAGTACTTTGAAGTCAGGTCAAACTGAGAACCTCCTTTTTTGAAGTCGGTTAATAAAGAATTTGGAGCTAAAACACCATAATTACCATCTCAATCACGCCAGCAAATTATGAAAAAACTATAATCCGCTTTTTTGCAAAGCAAAATTAAAAACCTATAAATAAAACTTGCATACTCACGTATCTTCGCAAGCCGTAATAAAAAAATATAAAAAAAAACACTTACCAATGCAAATTCTGCCTCCGTCTCCGAAAGGTATGTAACTGTGAGGTATGATGCTGTCCTTCTCTGGTGCTAAAAACCTCTCTGGTCGGTATTTGTGCGGCTCCGGGAAGAAATCAGGGTTGTGGTGCAGGTGGTAGATCGGAATGTGCACGCGAACGCCCTGTAACAAAACAATAAAAAAATGTGTATCAAATTCAAATTCAAAACAAGAAACAAGCCCTGTATTCCCGTTTATTTAAATTTGTTCCCGTTGTCCCTATTAATGGGGACAGTGAATGGGGCCAACGGGAATAGAAAAAGTAAAATACAAAAGCCTCCCATTGTCCCTATTATGGGGAAAAAATCATGGGGACAACCAAACGTCACAATACGGTATTTTACTGATTTTTTTAGCTACACAAAACAAGTTTTCATTTTGAATTATCTTGAATATTTTCAAAGATATAGGACTTCAAAGTTTATAATTAGACAAGGACAGGACGCTATCTTAGTGACGTCAGTGGGTTAGTAGCGTCATAGTCACGCCATAGAAGATTTCGTTTTAGAAAGAGACAGCTATAGTCAAAATCAAACAGACTATATTTCTTTTATTATAAAACAGATTCAAATAATTTTTTCACATTTGGTATTCTTAATTGCAATATTTTTTAACGTCATCATTAAATATCTACATTTCAACAACAGTAAAATACCCTATTATGCAACAAATAAGGATAAATGGGGACCACGGGAATACAGAAACAAGTACTTGTGGATGTTAAAGAAGACGCCATCGATCGGTTCGCAATTCGCAACTGGAAGCCTACGGGCGGATAAACTTGAAACGAGAACTCGAAGAACCGGCAAGAAACTGATTTTTACTTTCTGTATTATTTTGTACAGTGTCGTCAAATTGTCACAATAAATTATGATAAATACAATTAGGTATGTGAAGTAAATTATCATAGCAGTAAAAAATTTTCAATTACTATACAAATCATAGTAATAATAATTTTAATGAACATTCATTCATCAACACACAAAAAGTAAAGGCTAAAACATAAAATATTGCTTCCGGAATACCTACTAATAAACACTTAAGTTACGCAATACAAATAAGCTTCAAATATACGTAATCATCGACGATCTGGTGGCGGTCGCGGTGCGCCGCTGGATGCGGGCAGCGCAGGACCGATCGTTGTGGAGATCCTTGCGGGAGGCCTATGCCCAGCAGTGGGCGTCGTTCGGCTGACATGATGATGATGATGGTACGTAATCATCATCCTCATCAGCCATTAAGGCGCTACTCGGAAAAATATGGACTTTTTGATTTAAAACTATAGGACGGTTACAGTTGTTACAAATCTGGTAATAAGATATATATTTCTTCATACCTTTATCTAGAATCGTATAGTTTCAAAAACACGATTTTATGATTTTGCCTCGACACTTTTTATTTTTGAAAAGACCTCTAAAAAATACGAAAAGTGAAGATTATTCTTAAATGGGGTTACTTACACTATTGGAAATTGGTTTAATTAGTGGACACCAATAATATTGAGGATCGTATAGAAGCATTTTTTTTAATCGCTGTAGTTTTTTAATACGAAGTGATTTTTTGTTTTTTTTGCCTAATCTGCAAAATCGGTCTCGCTCCCGCGCGCGTCGTTTTCTCATTGCTTTCTCGCTTCAGCACATTTTTTCCGAGTATCGCCTTAACGTCCACTGCTGGACGTAGGCCTCTCCAAGTGCACGCTATCGGGCATGATCTGCGGCTGCTCTCATCCAATTGCCAGCCACCTTACGAAGATCGTCGCGCACTACTCCCGGAATCCTCAATCACTGAGGCTATCTTATCTCTAACTACCGGAACACAAAAATGCTGAAAACATCATTGTTATGGCGTCAGACTTAGATAAGATGGGGTAGCCAGCCAGGCGGACTAAGAACAAGTCCTACCACAAACCAAACCGAATACAATATGTACCCCCACTGGGAATCGAACCCGGGACTTCTGGGTCTGAAATAGGTGATATGAACCACTAGACCACAGATGCGGTATTATAATACTAATGAAAATAATTATCTACCTTGTGCACCGTCAGTCCTGTGGGAAAGGTGTAATCTTCCATGACCTCGCGTGTCACCACCGCCAGCAGCGGGTACATCCGCAGCCCCTCGTCTATGCACGCCTGCACGTAAGGCAGCTCCGTCACACATTCGTACACCAACTTATTGTCGTGCCGCTTCAAAAACGCATCTACCTCCTCTTGAGCCTTCCTCATAGCATCCGGCCTCTTCGCCAACTCAAACAGGGTGTAACTCAAATTGGACGCTGAAGTCTCGTACCCAGCGGCGAAGAATAAAATACTCTGAGCTATCATAAATTCATCCGTCACTTCCACTTCCAGCTTCTTACCCTCCGCGTTTTTGTTGAAGGCAGAGATACTGTCACCGACTACAACTCCATCCGCTCTCATCTGTAAAAAGAGGTCGATAAAGTCGTTTCTCGTCGTCGGCTTGTATTGGCGACCCTCGAATACTTTCTTCAAAAATTTGCTGAAGAAATCGTCTATAACTTGAGGGAAACTCCTCAATCCTAGTGCGTAAAACAGTTTTGGCCAAATACTTCTTACGACTGTGACGACACCCCTGGCGCGGGAAGCGTCAAATATTACTTGTCCGATCTTGATGAACGTATTAGACTCAGGATCATCCCCCAGCGCGTCTATGTCAACTCCGAACGCGCAAGCGCAAATGCAAGCCATTGTGAATCTGCCCATTAACATCCTAACTTCGCAATCGGTTCGTATCTCGGGATTACTGTCGAGCATTTTCTCGAATTCGATGGAGCACTTCTCTATGAGATGGAACATGTTCTTCATTTTCGCCGAAGAAAACAGTGGAGTTAAACTTTGTCGAGTGACCTTCCATGGGTCGCCTCCTGCGAAGAATAGGTTTTGTGTGAGGACTTCCTTGTGACAGTAGCTGGTGACCTCTCTGCCGTGGAAATAGTAGAAGTCCTTGGCTGTGACCAGTTTAACGATCTCAGGGTCTTGGATAAGGAGCGCTGGTTCCGTACCGTAGTACACGCCGACGTATGGCTCCTTGGGGAACTTCCGCAAGATATCCTGAGTGACCGTTCCAAAGAACTTCTTCTGGAGTAAGTAATCACCATAATTGCCTAAAATTGGCGTTGGCTTCAAATGTGGCACATTTTGTTTTTTCCAGTAGTCAAACTTGCGTCTCGAGATGTACAGCACTGAGATGAGAACAGCGATTATCGTAGAAAACGCCACTGCTAGAAACATGGCGACCGAATATCAATACACACTGCCTACTCAAATCACTTGCCCAACTTATATATATGTTGCGTACAATCTACCCATCTAATCGACAGTAACCATGTTTTAATATTTCCTCGGATTATATTAAGTACTACATTCTACTACAAGGTCTCCTGCCGTAGGATTTGCGAACCGATGGCGTAGCTTCATTGACGTTCATAAGTGTTGTTAAACAAACCTAAATTGAATAAACAATTTTGAATTTTGAATTTTTTGAATTATTTCTTGATTGTGTTTGTAACTTCTTAATATACAGGGCGTCACAAAATTAACTCACATGGAGGGAAAGTACCTTAAATACTGAAGATATAAAATTTTACTGAAAGGAGACTTCATTTTTATTTTAAAAAGAAAACGAACTGCATTCAAAGAATTTTAAGTAATCAACTGTCTGAACTGGGAATCGAACCCGCCGAATGTAAAAAAAATATTTCTCTAATTTAATTGTACCGATCGAAAGGCTCGATCATACCTTATCATTTTTTCTTAATAACTTAGCATCTTAAATAAAAGGAAGACTACGAAATTTAACATTTAATGTTGAATAACAAGTTTGTGCAGCGTTATGGATAGCCTTTCCTGTGACTGTCGTGCTCAAAACTTTAACATTTCAATGTATTACTAATGAGTGAAGATTGGAGCAATTATCATAAAGTGTTTGATAAAGTTATAATGTGTTAAGTAACACCAGCTCGATTGGTTTAAAAATGTTTGAATAGTTACTTTGGTGCGGTCTATTCCAACATATGGCATAGTCGTGGGACGCCCCCAGGGCTTCCAATGACTATGTCACATGGTGGCATAGACCACACCAAATACTGTAGATAGAAAGTTTTATTGAAATAGGACTTTATTTTTATTTAAATAACAATAGAACTGCATTCAATTATTTTTTTATAATAGCATGTCCAAACCGAGAATCGAACCCGCACGAAATTATTCAAACTTTTTAAAACCAATCGAGGTGGTGTTACTTATCACATTATCAAACACTTATGATAGGGAATTAGGTATAATTGCTCCAATCTTCACATATTAGTAATACCTACATTGAAATGTTAAAGTCTGTATTGAGCACGACAGTCACAGAAAAGGTTATTCATAACGCTGCACAAACTTGTTATTCAACATTAAATGTTAAATTTCGTAGTCTTCCTTTTATTTAAGATGCTATGTTATTTAGAAGAAATGCTTAGGTATAATCGAGTCTTTCGATCGGTACAATTAAATTAGAGAAATATTTTTTTTACATTCAGCGGGTTCGATTCCCAGTTCAGACAAGTGATTATTCAAAATTCGGTGAATGCAGTTCGTTTTCTTTTTAAAATAAAAATGAAGTCTCCTTTCAGTAAAAATTTATATCTTCAGTATTTAAGGTACTTTCCCTCCATGTGAGTTAATTTTGGGACGCACTTTATAGTTCTTTACTCTTTGCTATTCATTTTCTGTGTTTGTATGACTGTGTGTAACTCGGTCGAAGGCTTTGCTGAAATCTGTGTAAATGGTATCTACCTCTTGATTCAGATATAGTGCCTTTAACCCTATTATATAAAGTCCATTCGCTTAGATAGTGTCGCTCTGCCACAATGCCGTGCGGGTGTACCGACACTATCTAACCGAACGGACTATATTCTGTGCTTTAACGTTGTGTGAATTTAGTGTCTCGAGCGCTGTGTTTTCTGGACAGCCGGACAGACAGACTTCGGTCGCGTAAGTATAATGTATTGCTATATAGATTGCATGGATTGCATAGATGAACATGGACAAGACGAAAATCATGTTCAATGCCCATGTTGCACCCGCTCCAGTTAATGTTGGGAACCTTACACTCGAAGTTGTTGACCACTATGTTTACCTAGGACAGACGGTCCAGTTAGGTAAGTCCAACTTTGAGAAAGAGATCTCTCGTCGAATCCAGCTCGGATGGGCAGCGTTTGGGAAGCTCCGACATATATTCGCGTCCGAAATACCTCAATGTCTCAAGACGAAAGTCTTTGACCAGTGTGTGTTGCCAGTAATGACCTATGGAAGTGTGACGTGGTCTTTTACTATGGGTCTCATAAGAAGGCTCAAAGTCACACAGCGAGCAAAGGAGAGAGCGATGCTTGGTATTTCCCTGCTCGATCGAATCAGAAATGATGAAATCCGCAGGAGAACTAAAACAACCGACATCGCTCGAAGGATTGCATCATTGAAGTGGCAGTGGGCGGGACACATAGCGCGGAGAACCGATGGCCGTTGGGGCGGAAAGGTTCTTGAATGGCGACTGCGTGCAGGACGACGTTCCGTGGGCAGGCCCCCTACAAGGTGGACCGACGATCTGGTCAAGGTCGCGGGAAGCCGCTGGATGCGAGCAGCGCAGGACCGATCGTTGTGGAGATCCTTGGGGGAGGCCTATGCCCAGCAGTGGGCGTCGTTCGGCTGACATGATGATGATGATGATATAGATTGCCGCCGATTTTGAGACCAAAGTTCGGCTGTACGATATAACGCGACATAATATTGGTATAATGTGTCGCCATCGTCAGTAATTCAGCCTCTTATTTTCGGCATTATGTGTTTACACTTAGTGTTCTTGAAAAATTTCTAACATGTCGGTCTTTTGATGAAATACTTACTTCTACTTACTTCCCTTCTTATATTTTATTTTCATTTTTTTAATGTATGATATATGATTCTGTGCAGAAACTTAATGTGTGGTATCCCTAACACTAATTAGATGTTTGTTTATAGGTGCTTATCTATTATAGCTCTTTATCAATTCTTAAAGAGCTCATGATCCAGCAGTATGGAGACATTAAAATAGCTATTGAAGATAATTTCGAGTATAGTCTATTATTTTTTTGTTTCCTTCCCCTTTCTTATGTTCATTCTACCCTTTAAACGCCAAGATGCTACCTAGTGACCAAAAGCGACTATAAATATTCGCTTAGAATTCTTCGAATTTTGAAAAAAAAAGTAGGTTTTGATCTATCCCCGATCAAAATCAAAAATCAAAATCAAAAATCATTTATTCATTTTAGTCTGATACTACAGCACTTGTGAACGTCAATGAAGCTACGCTATCGGTTCGCAAATCCTACGGCGGGAGGCCTTGTAACGAGAAGAACCGGCAAGAAACTCGCCAAGGGCTATTTTTTTCTCCCTGTCATATTTCATACCTCTGTATTCGTCGTCAAATTGAAAAGTGACTTTAACATAATATAATATGTAAAGTCACTTTCCATCACAAATTAATCATATGTTTAAAAACAAAATAAAAAACCCGGTAATCATAGCAGTAAATAATTTTCAATAACTAAGAAATAGACATCCAAAAGGTAATTTCTTTAAAATACACACCAACCAAAAACGTAGCAAATAATAGTAGTTTGTTACACAAGGAACGTAAGTGAGCTATTACAGAACAAGATCCAATTTGGCGCCCGTGCGAGCGCAGCTCGCAAAGGGCGCTAAAGGATCGAGTGCACCCGAGATAGTTCGAGGGTGTAATAGCTACTTACAACCGAGGTAAACATTCTACTTTACATCATTCATGCGAGGTAAATAAAACATTTATATTGGTATGACAAAATGATTCTTTTATAAGAGAGGAAATATTTATTCATATTTATTTGCAAAAACTTGTAAATGTACTAATTTTAAATTTTAATACAGTCGTCGCAAGTGAACAAACATTCAATTCGATAAAAAGCCATTTTCATTGTTCTCTACCATGGAGCTAGACTATATACTGAGGTAGGTAACTGGAGAGTGCAGTACTAACACTTTTTTGTGACCACAAATTACACGGTGGCTGTCTTCCGTCTCGCCTACACTTTGAAAAAATTCGTATGGTCATATGAGACAACTGACAGCCACTACATACTAAATGTCAAATTTGCTGGGCACACTTTTTTATTCAGGTTGAAAACTCCAGTTACCTCATTATTAAGTCTAGCTCCGTGTTCTCTACAGTAAATAGTTTTCTTATTATTTTATGAAAAAAATATTGTTTGAACAAGGAGTTTTGCATAGCTTGAATGGTAAAGTTACTTTACAATTAAAGCATTCACCTGCTTGAATTGCAAAGTAATTTGAAAAGGGAACGTTATATCTAAACAATACACTGTGTTGCACATGCCAACTTACACAGCCTCTTACCATACTAGTAAATCCTAGTTACCGAGCAGTATGATGTAAAATAATAAATATAAACGCCAAACAAGGGTAATAAAACTTTGAATAGTTTAAGAACATAAGAGTCAATAATAAACAGTGCCATACAAGCCACGATAAAATAAAACTAATAACAACAAAACATTAAAAATCTGCATATTTTGAGACAAGAAGCCAGGAGCAGACCCATCCCACTGGTGGCACCCGTTCACGAGCATGACGCATGAACCAGCCATCGCTTCGCTCAACCATATTTTAGGGAACGTAACGACCCGCCTCACACGACACCACCGCAGAAATGTTTACAGAGAGCATCTTAATTTATATCTAAGAATTACCTACGAGCCTCAGCCACGTCCTCGTGAAGATGCGTATTTTGTTGATATTTGGCGCCGGTCATTTATATAGGTATGCCACCCTTTACATTCCAGAAAAAAATTACATATTCAATTCAATTCAAAATTATAGCGATAATAACTAATAATACTAGAATGGATTGGTATTATTCTTTTAGTATATTCTGTGTTATTGTTTACATTAAACAGAATAAAAAAGAGAAGGCCTATTTTTAATCCTGTTTCTTATCAGTCGACATACAATACTCATTATGACAATACAACAAATAGATCAGTCCACATAGTCATTATGACAACACACATAAATAGATAAACATTAATTTAAATATTTTAAGTAATGATGATTTGCAAACTTTTTATTGCAAATCATTGTGTTGTGTATTTGCCGGACACATGTGTTGACTCGAGATACAATTAACCATACGTTTTTTTTAATCCACAACCTGATGTTAAGTGGTGTTAAGGCGCATTACTCCCAGAATCCTCAATCACTGAGGAACTGGCTATCTTATCTCTAACTGCCGGAACACAATAATGCTGAAAACATTTGTTATGGCGTCAGATTTACAGAAACCAGGCAATTTTATGTCAACTAGCTTTCCACTCGCGGCTTCGCCTGCACACGAACACTGCACACACTGTGAACTACACGACGCGACGTTATCCCGTGGGAATTTGATATTTTTCCGGGATAAAAAGCCTATGTCACTCTCCAGCTCTCAAACTATCGCTGAAGGGAAATATTATATAGACTGTGCTATCACCGTACCAAAAATCACATCGATCCGTCGCTTTCATCTTTTTGATGTGAAAGACGGACAAACACTAAAACCCACATTTATAATATACTAGCGGCCGCCCGCGGTTTCACCCGCGTGGTTCCCGTTCCCGTGGGAATATCGGGATAAAAAGTACATATATACCTTCCTCTTGAATCACTCTATCTATTAAAAAAAAACGCATCAAAATCCGTTGCGTAGTTTCAAAGATTTAAGCATACAAAGGGACATAGGGACAGAGAAAACGACTTTGTTTTATACTATGTAGTGATAGTGAAGTAAGTACTTAGGTACGTATTATGATGATGATATAAATAAACAGATAGGTACCTACTCACGCGTATTTTTGATTCATCATCATTATAAACCGTTTATTGTCTGCACTGCAAAGCTAGGGCTCTGTTTGGATCGCGGAAGACGAGATGGCCCTCTTGGGCCCAATGCGGTTTCGTGGGCGTTAACGACTCCAACTGCTTAAGGCGATACTCGGAAAAATTATGCTAAAGCGAGATAGCAATGAGAAATAGACGCGCGCGGGAGCGAGACCAATTTTGCCGATTACGCAAAAAAAAACACAAAATCACTTCGTATTCAAAAACTATAGCGATTTTTAAAAAATGCTTCTATACGATCCTAAATATTATTGGTGTCCACTAATTAAACCAATTTTCAATAGTATATGTATCCCCATTTAAGAATAATCTTGATATTTCTTATTTTTTAGAGGTATTTTCGAAAATAAAAAGTGTCGAGCCAAAATCATAAAATCGTGTTTCTGAAACTATACGATTCCAGATAAAGGTATGAAGAAATATATATCTTATTACCAGATTTATAACAACTGTAACCGTCCTATAGTTTTATATCAAAAAGTCCATACTTTTTCCGAGTAGCGCCTTAACGTGCCCTCCAGAACACGAAGGCAATACATTTCTATTTCTGGTCACCCATACCATGACCAATAGTTGTGTAAGTAGCTTTACTGCTGCGTATACACTCTTCTTTGTTGTTTACAACAACAATAATAGCTACATTATGCATTCCCCTGAGTGCCATAGGCTACATTTTATCCCGATATTTCCAAGGGAACGCGTACTACGCGGGTAAAACCGCCGGAAGCCACTAGTTTTTAATAAAAATAACACAATCTTCTTCTTATCTCCTAGTAGTAGTATAAACTGTTATAAAACTGAACAAGTCGCTTCCCGCCCTCTGTACGCTTACGCGATTTTTAATAAATACGCAACGGATTTTAATGCGGGTTTAATCATTGGTTGCCTCACTACTCACTAGGGTCACTCGACTGCAATGTTAAGTCGAAATTCTGTGTTTAAATTATTGTTATAAGTAAGTAAAAGGAATAACAACCGTGTCACTAATCACTCTATACAATTTGCTAGATGATCAGCGCATATGATTTTTAAATACAGAAAGTGGATATTTCGACCGATGCGTCCGAGTAGAAGAGACTAAGGGCGTTTGTGCACTACCACTGAATTTTACCGATCCGGAAAAAACGGATGCTTGTATTTTAATAATTAATCATTTATAATAGTAATTGATTAAATACAAGCATCCGTTTTTTTCCGGATCGGTAAAATTCAGTGGTAGTGCACAAACGCCCTAAGAGAGGCAGTGGCATATTGAATTAGGTATCACGTAAAATCTTTCCAGACAACCGATTTTTTAGTGTAACGATTTTATTGAAAATTAATGATACTTTGAAATATTTGAGTACCTACCTACATGCCTCCTCGCCCCTTAATATATCTGATGGCGGGCCTTTCATTACATACATTTTCGAAGTATTTATTGCAGTTTGAAGTAGGTAAGTACCTATTCACTGTAACCCTTTTCAATAAGTAATAGAAAGTCGAATAAATATTTATCACCCAGTCGGCTTTGCCCGAAACTTTGGAACCGCGGCGAGGCCTAAAGTTTTAATTTATTGAGGCCCGAAGTGTCCCCGCGAGGCCGGCTTCCACGAGTTATCACTTTTGATATTTAAACCATTGGATAATATAATCATACCAAATTAGGCAATAAAGATTGTTTTAATTAGAACTTTTGATTTTTGTGCCGGGTCTGGGTGTATGTGGTAACGTCGTTATTTCCGATTTCCGGTTGCCTAATTAAAGATTGTTTTCAATCCATGGTTGGCTCGATTTAAAATGTAAGTACCTACTTACATATTATTATTTTTTGTATTTTTTAAAGAAAATTCATACGGTTCAATCTATATATCTATATATATAAAATTCAAAGTCCTGACTGACTGACTGACTGATTGACTGACTGAGATATCAACGCACAGCCCAAACCGCTGAACCTAGAGACTTCAAATTTTGCACATAGATACGTTATACAGTGTAGGCATCCACTAAGAAAGGATTTTTGGAAATTCCACCCCTAAAGGGTGAAATAGAGGATGAATGTTTGTATGAAAGTCCGTCAGTTTTGAAGTTAGGATCTTCAAACATTGTATTTAGGCTGGCAATTGAAAATTAATATTTACCTGTGTCAGCGTTTTTGCCAATTCCACCCCCGAAGGGGTGAAAAGGGGGATGAAATGTTGTATCTGGAAAGTCCTACATTAAATTTATTATTTAGGCTTATGGTCGGAAAGTAAAACAAATAAGCAAACACATATTTCGTATATTTTCGAAAATCAACCCCTTAGAGGTTAAGTGGGATAAATAAACCTAAAAATCGATATGGATGTCGTTATTGAGGTTTTATGGGATGAAGATTGCAAAAATGGCATTTATTTTGATGTTTCACACGCTGAACATGATTCAACCCCTAAAAGGTTGAAATAGGGGTGAAGTTTTGAATGAAAAATCAGGGGGTAAAATAGACATTTCAATTATATGTAGTATTGACTGGAATGCCTTATTCTTAAATAAAAGCGCAGATGAGGCAGTTTTGTTATTTTATGATAAAATTAACACTATTATAAATACAAATGTGCCAAAAAAGAAAATTAAGTCCACGTCATATCCCGCTTGGTTTACTCCTGCCTTAATTCGATTATTTATAAAAAAAAATAAAGCTTGGGCTAAAATGAAAACATACAATATTGATTCAAATTACTATATATTTTCAATTTATAGAAAACAATTTAAAGATTTAGCTGATATATGTTACAAAAAATATATGATTAAGGTTGAAAATAGTGTTCAAGAAAATATAAAGTATTTTCGGCAATATACGTCTCAGCGCCACAACAGCTCAGCTATACCCAGCAATGTACATTACGAGGGCTCCGTAGCTCAGAATGCGGAGGAATCTTGTGAGCTATTTAGTGCATTTTTTCAATCTGTGTTTCGTCCATCGTCAGTTCCTGATAATTTAAGTGTTGCTGATTTTAATGTAACCATGAATGACAATTCTAATTTTATTATTCACGAGATTCAATTTTCAAGATTAGAAGTCCAAAAAGCTCTGAAAAATTTGGATATTTCAAAAGGTGCTGGAATAGATAATATTCCAAGTATATTCTTTAGAGAAACTGCTACCGAAATTGATCTTCCATTGTGTTATCTCTTTAATAAATGTTTACGTGACGGTATTTTTCCCGACATCTGGAAGAGTGCAAGGGTTGTCCCTGTACACAAAGAGGGTTCTAAAAATGATGTTAAAGATTATCGTGGCATTTCCATACTACCAATCCCCTCTATGGTTTTTGAAAGACTTGTACATAATACCATTTATCCTCTCCTACATGGCACTATTTTGAAAGAACAACATGGCTTTGTTAAGCGACGTTCAACAGTCACTAACCTTTTTACATATGCCTCGGATTTATTTAATGCACTTGATGAAAATAGACAAGTCGACAGTATCTATACTGATTATCGAA
The DNA here is from genome assembly GCA_949710035.1 of Crambus lathoniellus. Lineage (NCBI taxonomy): Eukaryota > Metazoa > Arthropoda > Insecta > Lepidoptera > Crambidae > Crambus > Crambus lathoniellus. Next base: position 1,702,978 of record OX453317.1, read on the forward strand.
AAGCATTTGATTCTGTGGATCATAGAATACTTCTGGAGAAAATTGCTTATAATGGAATCCATGGCAACCTTTGGCGCTGGTTTAAGTCGTATATTTCTAACAGAACTCAAAAAGTAGTTATTAAAGGTGCAGAGTCAGGGTTAACTGATGTTTCTTCTGGTGTTCCTCAAGGGTCCATATTGGGTCCACTCTTATTTGTGATCTTTATTAACGACATTCATCACTGTTTCAAACATAGTCAATTCCTACTTTATGCGGATGATCTGAAAATATATAGAATTATAGATAAACATGAAGATCATCACCTGCTTCAAGAAGATCTTGACAGATTTAATGTTTATTGTTGGAATAATAAGCTTCAACTCAGTATTAACAAATGTAAAACAATAACTTTTACTAAAAAGAAGTACCCAAGTAAATTTTCTTACACCCTAAACGGTGATAAAATTGAAAAAGTTAATAGTCTAAGGGACTTAGGAGTCACTTTTGACTCTAAATTACATTTTGATATTCATATTCATAATGTAATTGCAAAGGCATATAAGATGTATGGGTTCGTAATGCGTTCCGCTACAGAATTTAAAAATCCCAAAACATATATACATCTTTTCAAATCCCTTGTAAGATCACAATTAGAGTACGGAGTGTCAATATGGAACCCATTATACGATAAGTACAACTACAGTATCGAAATGGTTCAGAAGAAGTTTCTGCGTCGTGTCAACTTTAAACTTTATCATAAGCGAGGTTCTTACTTGGATCTCCTTAAGAAGTACAAACTTTTAGATCTGAGGTCTAGAAGATCCCAACTAGATGCAATGTTACTATACGACCTGTGCAATAACAAGTATGATTGTATCGATATAATAAATAAACTTAGGTATTCAGTACCCTCACGAGCACAATTAAGACCTGTGCGTTTAAAAGTACTTTTCGCTGTTTCCAAGTGTCGTACTAATGCTGGTATCCGTTCTCCGTTGTATCGCTTATGCAACTTATACAATAGAAAATTTAGTAATGTAGATCTATTTAGAAGTAATATAAGGTCATTTAGGAAACTAATAATTGAAATACTTTTATCTGAGGCCACACATGAATAATAGCAACACACAAATATAAAGTTATTTTCATCACACATACGCACTTATTAAACACACACAGTCGACAAAACACACGCCACACACGAACTATCATTTACACCAACACACATAAGTAGTACTACAGACTTCCACACAAACAATATTACTTAGGTTATACTATGTAGAATGTTAATATTTACTTATATAATTATAATTAAGAATGTTACATACCTACTACCCACCATTTTACTATTTCTCACGTTAGAGTTTTTGTACAATATTTAAATTTATAAGTTTTTATAGGTACCTACTTCGAGTCTTGTTTGTAACTATACATTATTAACTTAAAATGTAGCCATATTGTTGAGTTTACAATAACTTATTATAATTTGTTAAAATTTTGTAATTTACTAGACCTAAGCAAATTGTAAACTTGTTCATGGTTCTGTAATAAATAAAAAAATAAAAAAAAAAAAATTTCAACTTGAAACTTTGTAGTTTTACTTTTTAAAACAAATAGGCAACCCATTTCGTAGTTTTCCGAAAATCAAACCCAGGGGGTACCTAAATAGGGTGTAGAAACCTAAATCATCTTAAGTACCCTAAGAGTTCTTGGTACCTAAGCTACTCAGAACTTACTTTTTGATTGTGAAACAGACACTTATTATTTACTAGCTTCCGCCCGCGACTTCGTCCGCGTGGACATTCGAGAAAATACTTAGGGGAATAAATGCGAGGCCCGCCGCACGTGGCAAACGTTCTGCCTCGCGCAAGGCTGCTCGCTTGGTGACGGACGGAGGACCCGCCTAATCACGTAAAAACGGCTGATCGGATTTTATGAAATTAAAACATAGAATACTTTTTATCCTGTTTATTGGTCCCCTAAGTATTTTCTCGAATGTCCACGCGGACGAAGTCGCGGGCGGAAGCTAGTTATTATATAAAATTCAAAGTTCTGACTGACTGACTGACAGACTGACTGAGATATCAACGCACAGCCCAAACCGCTGAACCTAGAGACTTCAAATTTTGCACATAGATACGTTATACAGTGTAGGCATCCACTAAGAAAGGATTTTTGGAAATTCTACCCCTAAGGGGGTGAAATAGGGGATGAATGTTTGTATGAAAGTCCGTCAGTTTTGAAGTTAGGATCTTTAAATTTTGTATTTAGGCTGGCAATTGAAAATTAATATTTACCTGTGTCAGCGTTTTTGACAATTCCAACCCAAAGGGGTGAAAAGGGGATGAAATGTTGTATCTGGAAAGTCCTTCACTTAATTTATTATTAAGGCTTATGTTCGGAAAGTAAAACAAATAAGCAAGCAAGCATATTTCGTATTTATTCGAAAATCAACCCCTTAGAGGTAAAATGGGATAAATAAACCTAAAAATCGATATGAATGTCGTTATAGAGGTTTTATGGTATGACGATTGCAAAAATGGCATTTATTTTGATGTTTAACACGCTGAACATGATTCAACCCCTAAAAGGTTGAAATAGGGGTGGAATTTTGAATGAAAAATCAGAGGGTCAAATAGACATTTCAACTTGAAACTTTGTAGGCTACTTCTTAAAACAAAGAGGCAACCCATTTCGTAGTTTTCCGAAAATAAAACCCAGGGGGTAAATAGGGTATAAAAACCTTAATAATCTTAAGTACCCTAAAAGTTCTTGGTACCTAACAAGTTCTTGGTACCTAAGCTACTCAGAACTAACTTTTTGATTGTGAAACAGACACTTATTATTTACTAGCTTCCGCCCGCGACTTCGTCCGCGTGGATATTCGAGAAAATACTTAGGGGACCAATAACCAGGGTAAAAAGTATTCTATGTTTTAATTTCATAACAATCCGATCAGCCGTTTTTACGTGATTAGGCGGGTCCTCCCTCACCAAGTGAGCAGCCTCGTGCGAGGCCCGCCGCACGTGGCAAACGTTCTGCCTCGCGCGAGGCTGCTCGCTTGGTGAGGGAGGACCCGCCAAATCACGTAAAAACGGCTGATCGGATTGTTATGAAATTAAAACATAGAATACTTTTTACCCTGGTTATTGGTCCCCTAAGTATTTTCTCGAATATCCACGCGGACGAAGTCGCGGGCGGAAGCTAGTAAATAATAAGTGTCTGTTTCACAATCAAAAAGTTAGTTCTGAGTAGCTTATTACCAAGAACTTGTTAGGTACCAAGAACTTTTAGGGTACTTAAGATTAAGGCACATTAAAGATACCTTTAATGTGCCTTCCGAAGCACGGAGTAGCTCGAGATGAAAAGTTTTTGGTCACCCATCCCGTGACCGACCGTTGCGAAAGTTCTTTAACGAAACAAAGAACACCAAGAAGAACCTGAACGATCGCAAACCGAGAGCGCTAACTACTGCGCCACGGGATCCTACTTCTAACGTGTTTCTTGAGTACTGGGACGCCCCGCCCACTAATGCCCGAATACTCGTACGCTACTTATCTTTGGGAGCGTCTCATACATCGCCCTGTCACTTTTAATGTCAAACGTATGAAAGAGATGCCATGATGTTTGAGACGCTCCCAAAGATAATTAGCGTTCGAGAATTCGGGCGTAATAACTGCAACGGCCAACTGCAAAGTAAATGCTGCCTTATTTCTATAAATATTAAGGCAGCATTTGCTATTCAATTCCCCGGCCCCATTCGGCCGGTCCGGAATGGAGAAATGAAGGAAATTCTTTTTTTAAAGGATAATTAAAGGCTATTTTCAAAAATATATAACACTAGCTGTTGCCCGCGACTTCGTACGCGCGGTGTAGTGACTTTTGTGTTAGTTTAGTTTATGTGTGTTTGTTGCTCAGATTTCATAACGCTCTTCTTGAAGTCCTATTCTCTACTAAAAGGGTCTAAAGAATATCGCATATGCAGGCTAGGGTATGAACATGGTATGTTGTTATCATATGCTGGATGAACATAGTTGAGCCCTCATTCAAAGATCTGTCAGTCTGTCAAGAAACTTTTTCTCAAGTATGCGTGGGAGGTATCAAGCTAAAATGTATGTCAAATTAAATACTGAAGTCTGCAATCCCTTAGAGGCGACAAAAAAAAACAAACTTCTCTTCTCTTCTTCATAACTCAAAAGGACCACTTGGATCTCGATTTTCTTTTAAATCCCATTTAGCTACTTGTTGTTACCGATCCCGATTTAAATTTAAACCGCTATCTAGGTCGGTTTAGGCTGTCAAATCTCGATTTACAGTAAGTTGTGATAACTTATCTATATTTTCATATGGGTTTTATACGCAAAAATGCATGTATCACACATAACAGTGTATAATGATAACGATTATTTTGAACAGCCGTTCTTCGTTCTTCGACGTTGCTTGCTAGCGGGCAATAGATCTATTCTACGCGAGGTTCAAAAGACTGAACCACACCAAACGATCCATCTTGGATTGGCCAACCACGACCTAAGATTGGGGATCATGGATCGTGAATCTAATTTGTTCTCTTGGTGCTCTTGGATCGCACGAGGCACGTCCACTCCGACCACTACTATGGAGCTCCAGTGGTGAAGCGCACTCTTGCCGCGCGCGATTAGAGCGCGTATTATCGTTTTGCGCATATGCGCGCTTTTACGATTCAAACAGAAGTTCTTACTTAGTAATGCATAATATCAGGCCAATCATATTTTTACTATAAAATGTAAAAGAGATTGTGTGTATCCATACTAATATTATAAATGTGAAAGTGGGTTTGTTTGTTTGTCCGTCTTTCACGTCAAAATTGGTGCAACGGATCGACGTGACTTTTGGAATGGGAATAGTTTGGCAGCTGAAAAGTGACATACTTAGGCAGCCATTAGACAGTCAATCTGGATCAATGATCAATGATCAATGATCGCGATGCAGATTGACTGTGTACGAAGGTGATTGACGGCTCGCGATCTTGATCGCAAAATATCTACAAAGTAAATCTCGATCGCGATCAAGATCACGATCAGTGATCGCGATCTGGATGTAATGGCTGCCTTTGGCTACTTTTTATCCCTGAAAAATATCACATTCCCGTGGGATAACGTCGTCGTTTAGTCTGAGCGGGCGAAGTCGCGGGCGGAAGGCTAGTATTTTGATATGGAGACATTTCTTCTTTAAGTAACAGGTATAAAATGTAATGATATACCATTTAATTATTTAATTTTAATCAATCATCACTTATGTAAGCTTTCCTAGTAAATAAATGAATAAATAAGTTAGATAGAAAACTATTTTTAATATTCCTTTATTTTATTTGATGGTACCTACGGCTAAAGGCCTAAGTAGCCAGAGCCGGTTAAATGACATAAAAAATGGTAGGTATAGTGCGCCAATCTTTTCTGTTCCGGTGATTATCTTAGAAACTAAAACAGTTTTCATACGACAGTCCATTTTGACAGCTAATTTCGTATTGCAAGTGGCTCCTCTGTCACGACTGTCACCGGAACAGAAAAGCTTGTGGCACTGTAGGTGTAGGTAAACTACGTACTGGCCACTTAGCGTTTGAGCAAAATTTTCAAAACTACATTGGTGACATTTTGTCTACATTGCGACAAACTTATTGCACACAGTGGTTATTTTTTGGTACTAAATATACTGTTGACTGCCGGCAGTCCATTTTGACAGTTAATTTTGTATTGCTAGTGGCTCCTCCAGGACCACTGTCACCGGTTCAGATATATTTGTGGCACTATACTTACTGTAGCGACATCTAGCGTCGAGTGGAAATGCGAAATATAAATTTTACATCAATAGGGTAAGAACTTTAGTTTTGGCCACTGCCCCGAGTGCTTACTTAGCTTTAAACATTTCGTTAATAACTTTTGCTTGATAATATACTTTTTATCTATGACTTTTAAGTCATAATAACAATAGTAATAATTCTTTATGACATAGGAATATTATTCAATAAACGCTTTTCAGTTTACATAAAATTAGATGTTTCTTTTATTTTATCTAAGTTAGTTAGGTATTGATTTCTCGATGTATCTTTTAAAATTTGATTGACAAAAAACACATCAATCGGCACCCTTCGCACATTTTAAGTTTAAAAAATAGTATAGGAAAAATGTGTGATAGTAAAAAACCACGAGCCCTATAAGTAGCTTTCAGGCGGGATCTATAGGCGGGGGACTATCACACATTTTTCCTATACTTACAAAATTGCATTGTGAATGCATAAAAATAATATAAAAACCTTTAAAAAATAGGTTTTTAATTGACTAAAATAAAACTAAATTTCGTAAGTATATGAATACTTAGTTATATGTTTTTACTATGTATGTCCACGAATTTCTCGAAATCTAAAGGCATATCGAGATGATTCTATTTGATTTAAATTAGGTGTATTCTAACTTTGGGAACAGTCTAAGATTCATCAAAATCGGTTTAGTAGTTTTCGTGGGTATGTTATTGTACAATATACACTAAAACGCGTTAAGTCCGCCTATTGTACTTTACAGATGTATTTTGTGCAATAAAGTTATATAAAATAAAAATAAAATAAAATAAAATAAAACTTAGGAAATAAATAGTAATTAAAAAAAATAAACTGACTGGCACCGACCTCAAAAAGGTACCTTAATTATAATATAAATTATATTTTTGCTTTTCAGTTGACAAATACTTTTTGGAGTCGGTTAAATTTTTTAAGTAGTTTTTTTGTATTGTAAATTTAAAAATTTAAAGAAAAGTATAAGATACATTCTTGACAATTTTAGATACCTACTTAAGACCATAGGCGAAAGAAGTGAAAAAAAATTAAAGTGGCAACAGCGGGGGCTTTCAGCCTACTTAATATAGATAATCATTCGGATGTACTTTTGCGAAAGGTATATCGTAATCTTACTGACTTCCCGCGCCATCTATTGCTTAGTAGTTATGATGCAAAAGAAGTGAAAAACATCTTAAAGTGGCAACAGAGGGGGCTTTCACCCTAATTAATATAATCATTCGAATGTTCTTTTGTGAGAGGTATATCGTAATCTTACTGACTTCCTGCGCCATCTATTGCTTAGTAGATATTATATAACGTAAATAACATGAAATTATTTTTATGATTTTATATGAGCCTGGATGGGTTTTAATTTATATTATGTTTTGAAGCAGGTAAAAAAAAATAACATGATTCATTATTAATTGAGACAGCTATTAAATATAACGTATTTTCATAATCATGTGGCGCCATCTATTTTAGTAAGAATCAGTTTTTGTATTTTCCCGTAGGAATAATTAAATTTCCCGCAATAAAAGGTACCCTATATGTTGACCCGGGTTATAAGCTATTACTACACAAAATTTGGTAAAAATCCGTCCAGTAGTTTTTGCGTGAAAAGCGAACATACAAACAGACAAACAGACAAACAGACAAACAGACAAAAATTTTAATATCTATCGTTTTGGGGTCTATATCCTGTACACATCACATAGCAGTAATTTTTTTTTTTTATATTTCATGTACAGACTTTTTGTCCGTTTCTGTTTTATTATATGTATAGATAAGCCCTGCCTTATCTATAGAAGTTCCAAGCTTTATTCTAATGTATTATATGAATACTAGCTGTTTATCGTGTTAATTATAGTGATTTGGAGGCAACTTCGCAATTTTTTGCAATCGTGTTTTTGAGTAACATAGTCACTAGTGTTAAGTAGTCCTGAAGTTTGCTCCCTCTTAATTTGAAATTCATTTTTCATTAATCTGATTTTCGTTAGCCTATAGCGGGCGCTTTTCGCTGTGATATCCAAATGTTATCATAGTAATGTATCTAGTATTCTGGTTACATAGATGACGCATTTGCGTACACTTGTCATGTCATGTCCACTTGTTGTGCGTGCGGTCCGGGGGCGAGGGTTGCAGACAGCAGTCCCGATCCCGTCAGGCGGCCTCGGGCGCGCGCCTGCGCACTGGCGCGTCATCCCGCTCGCCCCTGCTGTGGTGACCATGGGTTACGGGCATCAGCAGGAATATCTAGGTCTATTAATGCTGTAATTTTTTTGAAGTGAAAACTTTTTTAGCGGCGTTGTGCACTTTTGATAATGGGGAAAAAATGTTAAACACGCGCCAGGACACGTGACCGTCAGATTAAAAATTCGTAAGACGGACACGTGACCTGATCGAAAAACTGTAACAATGTCATTAGAACACGAAGGCAAATTTCGCCACTGCTTCCAAAGAAGCCAGAAGACCTCGGTTCAAATACAGTCCGTATTTTTTCTTTAATTTGTCAAATTCCTTTTCTTTGTGATAAAATAAATAAATAATTTATAATAGCCTTCATCACAATCATACCTGATGTTAAGTGGTGTTAAGGCTGAAGGTGGAAGCGCATTACTCCCGGAATCCTCTATCACTGAAAAACTGGAAAAAAAAAAAAAAAAAACTGGCTAACTGCCGAAACACAATAATGCTGACAACATCATTCTTATGGTGTCAGACTTAGATAAAATGGTGGTCGCTAGCCAGGCGGACTAAGAATAAGTCTTACGTAAGTAACTAATTTATAGGATTTTATTTTTATTATTAGGTTTTATTATTGGTAAAAAAAACGCCAGTCAGTGTTGAAAAATTGAAAATGAGGTAAGTATTTAGAAAAAATCGACACATCTTACAACCAGCTCCGATGGGACTCGAACCCAAGACCTTTCGCTATCCGGGCGACTGCTCTAACCACTGAGGTATGGAGTCGTTCGAACGACTCCATAGCCTCGAATCCCATCGGAGCTGGTTGTGGGACGGGTCGATTTTTTCTAAATACTTCATTTTAAATTTTTCAATCCTACTAATATTATAAATGTGAAAGTTTAGATGTTTGGATGTTTGGATGTTTGGATGTTTGTTACTCAATCACGCCAAAACGGCTGAACGGATTTGGCTGAAATTTGGGACACAGATACTTTGTAGCCTGGAGAGGAACATAGGGTACTTTTTATCCCGAAAAAACATCACATTCCCGCGGGATAACGTCATGAAGTCCACGCGGGCGAAGCCGCGGGCGGAAAGCTAGTAAGTAATAAAAATTGCATTTTGAATGCAACAAAAGTAAAAATTTAAATAACCAGTCAGTGTTGTTTCAAGAAAAGGTTAACGCAAAATATGACGTAAAACTAACAAAGTAGGTAAGTTTAAGGTAATGTTCAGCGAAAAAATTGCAATAAACATAGCATAGTGTTTTGTCTTCCCAGCTTCAACACCACTTGGTCACCCCAGCGGAGGGTGTTCATCCCTATTTCTCAGTGTGGCTACGCTGTTAGGCGTCACCTCGTATAAACGCGAAAACAATAAAAAAAAACGTCTAATCTACATCAAACCGAACGACAATTACATATCTAAGCCATCGTTAGCTGTCGTTAGTTATTATGGTTAAGTGCAGTGTGAAATAAGTGAAGTGCAAAAAAGTGTGAATTTTTCAATGGAATGCCTGTCATAAATAGGTTCTGAAGGTAAGGGACAGATAAAAAATAATTCATCAAGGTTTTCATCAGAAATATTAACAAAAGTCTTTTTTGGTAAGAAAATCCTAAAAAAGGAAATATGTACTTAGTTTTCTGGATTCTTTGTTCTATGTTCTATTAATATTTTCTAATAATTTTGCAGTCGTGGCCTACGACTGCAAAATTATAAGAAAATATTGATTGCTAGAGTTTTATTTTATTTTTATTTATTTAGGATAACCAACAAAACTAACGGTATTCACAATTACAAAAAATACATGATAAGTATTTGAATTCCAAAGCGTACCACGACATGCACCAAATGTTAGAAATTAAACAGTAAAAACTTAATTACTACAATTATTACTAAAACTAGTTAATAAAAACTACAAAAAATCAAAACAGTAAAAACTGTCGATTTAAATGCCTTATTGAGACTCGTTTTGAACCTGCCAAGTTATTTTTATAACTATCTTTTCTTTGATATTTTACGTAGGTAATATATATACCTAATGGTGCCAATAATTAAAGTAACTAACTATTTAAATGAAATGAATAAACTAACTTGGACTGTCGCTTCGGAATAGTTGAAAAGCGGTAATCTATTTATACAACTACAATATCTTTAATTTTCACGTTTTTTTAATTTGTAATTTTGTAAATTGGTTACATGTATGAATTATATTTTTTTCCTAGGATAAAAAAAACATGAAAGCCCAAAAACCAAAAAAAATTTAACTGAACATACAAGTTGGTCATAAAAAGTGTTTGACAGTCTTTTAATATTAAATAAGTACCGACTAGGTAGTTACCCTATCTATAATACTAATATTATGAAGAAGAAAGATTTGATTGTTTGTTTGTTTACATCGAATAGGCTCCGAAACTACTGGACCGATTTAGAAAATTCTTTCACCATTAGAAAACTACATTCTTCCCGAGTGACATAGGCTATATTTTATCCCGATATTCCCACGGGAACGGGTACCACAAGGGTCAAACCGCGAGGATCCGCTAGTCTATATATATAAAAGAGAAAGTCACTTACTCACTCATCACGAAATCTCAGAATCTACAAGTGCTAGGAGTCCCAAGTTTTGCATGCCTAGACGAAAAAAACAAGTCTTTCTCAGTATTCGAGAGACTGTAATTTATTTTGAAGAACGAAATAACTGTTTTTTATCTTACAAATTTATTTAATTTCCCGGGATACGTCGTGTAGTCCACACGGGCGAAGCTGCGGGCGGTCACTAGTAAAATATAAATTAAAAAAGAAAAGAGTGAAAATTGGTACCGTCCACTTTCATGCACTAAACGTGCAATTTCAGTATTTTTTTTAAGTTTGAAAAAGAAAAAAAATATTTAAATAAAAAAAAATAAAAAAAATCAAACAATAATTTTATCTGCCAAGTCAAACAAGATCCTCTTAATAACCTATTATAAAGAAAACTAGCGACCCGGCCCGGCTTTGCACGTTCTTTGCTATAGATCGAGGCGCGCCGCGGCTTTATACTTTCGCCTTTTATAGGCAGGCCAACTTCACTGCAAGGAATTTTTTTGGTTGCGTGTAATTTTGAATCTGTGAATACTTCTTAATTTATTATTTAAATAAAATACTTAAGGTAAAGGACAATTTTGATCTACATTATTTGAACTACAGACCCATCTCGCTTCTGAGCCATATGTATAAATTGTTTGCGCTTACAACAATATGATGATTCGAACTGCTTAGATAAAATTGCGTTTATGTTTTTCAGATCTTTTTGACTACTCTAGACGCTTATATCAATTTGACGCTGACTGGACCACATAGCGCGGAGAACCGATGGAACCACTGAGCTACGGAGTCGTTTTAACCGTAGCTCAGTGGTGAGAGCCGTCACCCGGAAAGCGAAAGGTCGTGGGTTCGAGTCCCATCGGAGCTAGTTGTGAGACGGGTCGATTTTTTCAAAATACTTCATTTTCCATTTTTCAGTAATAAAAATTGCATTGTGAATGCAAAAAACTAAAAAAAATTAAAATAAGCTTTTTATTAACTTGCCATGTTAGTTAGTTAGTTTGTTAGTTAGTGGGGGACAAATCTTGAAGGCTTAATTTGACCCACTTCCCCAGTGTCCGATGGAGCTGAAATTTTGTTATACTGGTTTGGTTTAGATGACATAACAATACAATATTAAAGTACTGTCAGCAAAAAAGCTTGTCATAAAAATGTTTTTTTTTACTAAAAACTTATTTTCTATTCGGTACAATCACAGCCGTCTCTATCGTCTTCTACAAGCCATGCTATGATACGGAACGGCAACATTGCTGTGAACCGGTTTACTCCTCTGAGTACTAAATCCTATGGAGGTGGCATACCTACGAAAAAGTGAGGTGTAACCCGTGTAACTAAGTCACAATGTAAGAAAATCTTGGAATTCAATTTTAAACTACTTCTAATTATAGGAAATATGTGATAGTAAAAAACCACAAGCCCTATAAGTAGCTTTCAGGCGGGATATATTCTAATTGTCGTATTAATCGGTCCGTCAAAATCGGTCCAGCCGTTTCAGAGATTAACCGGAACAAACAGACAGACAAACAAAAATTGTAAAACATGTCATTTTGGTATATGTACCGTATATTTAATCATATGCACGTAGTAAAAAGCGGTTATTTAATGTTACAAACAGGCACTCCAATTTTATTTATTTGTATAGATGTATAGAAGATATGCCATCTCCATAGGATTCAGTACTCGAGGTTTACTCGCTGTTTACCTGTCAAACGGTGCAAACGATGTCAAATCGGTTCACTTAAAACTACGTTGCCAACTTTATGCGCATGGCTTGTAGAAGACGATAGAGATGGCTGTGGTACAATCTAACATGCTCCTTACCTTTTTATTGCGCTCTGTTTTGTCAACAAAGAGCTATTAAATTTCATATGACGACCGATTTGGCGCAAGGGTTCGGATACCTGCCTCCTGCGCCAGAGGTCTCGGGTTCGATCGATCCCCGAACAAGACAAATATTTATGTTCATGAACATGTCTCTTTGTCTCGGTCTAGGTGTTTTCCATGTAGAGTCCTTACTTATCACTACATAGTATAAAACAAAGTCGCTTTCTCTGTCCCTATGTCCCTTTGTATGCTTAAATCTTTGAAACTACGCAACGGATTTTGATGCGTTTTTTTTAAATAGATAGAGTGATTCAAGAGGAAGGTTTATATGTACTTTTCATCCCGATATTCCCACAGGAACGGGAAACACGCTGGTGAAACCGCGGGCGGCCGCTAGTATATTATAAATGCGAAAATGCGAATCTGTCTGTCTGTGTGTTACACAATCACGCCTAAACTACGGAACCAATTTAAATAAAAATTGGTAAAGTTATAGTCTAGAGCCTGAGAAAGGACATAGGCTACTTTTTTATGTGAACAAAGGGCTGTAAGGGGTTGAAATAGGGGATGAAAGTTTGTATGGAAATTACGTCATTTTTAAAGCTAGAAGCTTCAAAATTATTTTATAGGCTTTTGATTAGATAAATAAATACGACATTCAAAGTTTGTAAAAAAAACTACCCTAAAGAGGGTGAAAACAGGGGATGAATTTTTTCGTGTGATGACGTCGGCAAAAAAGTTTACGGAACGGATTTTGATGAAAGTTTTTTTTGTTATACAGCTATTGGTCCTTGCCAACATTTAGCTATAATTAATTTTTTACTTCTCAAGCTCGTAAAGTTCGTCTTTATGTTGGGTATAGGCTGCATAAAATTTATGCTCTAGTGCATAAAGTAAAATCTTCGTCTAAGTCTCAGACTCTAAGACAAAGGTCGTCAGGTAAACAGTCACACACGCAATTAAACTTCGTTAAATAAACTTGTTATTTCATTCGGTTTCTTTAATTTTGTACACTATCCATGTTAAATTACTAAATTAATAAAACTAAGCAAAATTAATGAGTTTTGTAAGAAATAAGTATTTCAAGAGCATTATGGACTACTTACGATCTATGCTAAGTCACTGTGCTGCCACTGCCACGTATAAAAAAAAAGAAAAAGAAAATTTTCCCGCCAATATGGCGAAGTCTTTATTTTTTCTTTTTTGCAATATTGTTATTTATTTTCCTCACACTCGAACTGAAAAGCAGAGTGTTTAACTCGTACATAAAACCCATTTTACCCTCGAATTGACTATCCATCCTCGCCTACGGCTCGGGTGGATATATACGTCTCGGGTAAAATGGTATGTTTTATGCACTTGTTGTACAATCTACTATTGAAGATCGCAATTTCTGATGTGGAACCATAGCAGTCCAGCCAAACTATGAGAGATATAAAAATACCGTTTTAAGGAAAATTGTTAAACGTGATGAGCACTTTCTATTGACGTACAAAGTTTGAAGGTCTGGTACACCTGATGTGGAACCCTAGCAGCCAGATTAAACTATATGAGATACAAACATAGAGTCTTAAGAAAAGTTGTTTAACGTCATGGACATTATCTATTGACGGAAAAATATCGAAGGTCTGGTACTCCTGATTTGGAACCCTTGCAGCCCAGCTTAACTATAAGAGATACAAATACAGCATCTTAAGAGAAGATGTTCAGCGTGATAAGTATTTTCTTTTGACATACAATATATACTAATATTATAAATGTGAAAGTGTGTTTGTTTGTATGTCTGTCTTTCACGTCAAAACGGAGCAACGGATCGACCTGTTTTTTTAGTATGATAAGATAAGATAAGATAAAGATAAAGATGTGGATAGTTTCGGAGCTAGAGAGTCCCATAGGCTAATTTTATCCCGGAAAAATATCACATTCCCTCGGAAAAACGTCGTGTAGTACACGCGGCAAAACCGCGGGCGGAAGGCTATGTGATATAAATTTTTAATGTGTTAATACGTAGGTACTGTTTATGTATTATACACGGTATTTTTTTATCACCCCGGATATTTTTAGGGATTATTTTACTCATGAAAGCAAACAACTTTTATTATAGGACCAACACTGAAATTGCGAAAAAATGTCAGCTGTTCCAAGTGCAAAAATGGAATAGCTGTTTTTTTGCGATTTTAGTGTTGGTCCCATAATAAAAATTGTTTGTTTTCATGAGCAGAATAATCCTTTTATCTTTATCCGGGGTGATAAAAAAATTACCGTGTATATTAAGTAAATAAATAAAATAATTCATACTTATTATAAAACTGTATGCGATTCTATTCAGGGGGCTACCGGCTAAAAATTATGGGTATGGACATGGGCTTCATTTGACATTTGAAGCCCATATTATGCCCTTAAAAGCACAAAATATGGGCTGATGCCCATATTTTGACATTTGATAATGTCAAATGAAGCCCATGTCCATATCCATATTTTTTTGCCGGTACAGGGGCTGTATACATTGAAAAGAAATAGAAAAAAATACCTCCAAGGGTCTTCTTAAATGGAACAGATACCAAAAATATAGTTTTTGAATTTTTTGTCTGTCTGTCTGTTGTCTACGTTTCAGGCAAAAACTACTGAACGGATTTTAATGAAACTTTAGAAGTAAAAATAAACAGAAATATTCTAAAAAATATTTTTCCTATGGCCGCGGAATTTTCGATAGACTCGAATTCTCATAACTTTTTCGTTCATTTTCTCGATTTTAGGGAAGGCAAGGGAAACTAAGTCCATACAGCCATGTTTAGTGTTTGTCCCGTACTCTATGCAATTCTATGGAATTAATAGCCCGATTTTTTATGTTACAAATAACTTATTTAGTTTAATCTGTTTCTAAAAACGCATATTATTAAAAAACAATGTTTTAGATAATAATAATAATTTCTCTTTTTGTTTGGTGTCTACGATTTTAGTTTTTTTATAATATATAGTAGCAAAGCTGGCTGTATAGGCTTCTGTGCCTTTGCCCACATACCTTTGGTAAATAAATGTCCAGAGATTATAGATAATTTTTGTACATAAGTACTCTTTAATTTACAGATTTTGACATGACCCCTCCTGTTCCTTTTTTAAATTTCATTACAGCCCTAGGGCCGCCACATACTACTTTCAACCCGCATTTGAGACAAGTTATGAGTTACTTTCAGAATATGAGACATGAAAAATATTTTTCTTATGGCCGCGGAATTTTCGAAAGACTATAACTTTTTTGTTCATTTTCTCTGTTTTAGGGAAGGCAAGGGAAACTAAGTCCATACAGTCTTGTTTGGTGTTTGACCCGTACTCTATGCAATTCCATGAAATTAATAGCCTGATTTTTTATGTTACAAATAACTTATTTGGTTTAATCTGTTTCTAAAAACGCATTTTTTTTTAAAACAATGTTTTAGATTTAAAATAATAATTCTACGATATTAATCTATACATCTATACAAATAAATAAAATTGGAGTGTCTGTTTGTAACATTAAAATAACCGCTTTTTACTACAGACATATGATTATATATATAAGGTGTACATATACCAAAATGACATGTTTTAAATTTTTTGTCTGTCTTTCTGTTTGTTCCGGCTAATCTCTGAAACGGCTGGACCGATTTTGACGGGACTTTCACTGGCAGGTAGCGGATATACTAAGCAGTAACTTAGGCTACTTTTTATCCCGGAAAAATATCACATTCCCTCGGGATAACATAACGTTGTGTATTTTATTAAAAATGCGAAAATTTGTGAGTATGGATGTTTGTTACTCTTTCACGCAAAAACTACTGAAAGGATCTGGGTGAAATTTGCAACAGAAATAGATTACAGACTGGATTAACACATAGGGTACTTTTTATCCTGTTATTCCTACGGGAACGGGAACCACGCGGGTGAAACCGCGGGCGGCCGCTAGTTATTTTATATAATAGCAAAACATGGCTGTATAGGCTTCTGTGTCTTTGCCTGCATACCTATGGAAAATAAACGTCCAAAGAGAAACTTAAGGACTCAACACACGTTCCTATCCGACCTCCGATTCGGTCTGCTCCTTGACCAAATCGGAACGTGTGTAGCGTTGATTTGGTCTGGGAGCAGACCAAATCGGCTGTCGGATCGAAACGTGTGTAGATGCTATTACAGATTTTGACATGACTCCTCCTATTCCTTTTTAAATTTCATAACGGCCCTAGGGCCGCCACATACCACTTTCAACCCGCATTTTAGGCAAGATATGAGTTACTTTCAGAATATGAGAGATGAAAAAGTATTTTAGTAAATATTTATCCGTTATCAAGTTTTCCATGACACAGTTTCAATGAAAACATGGAATTAGATAATTTGGTGTGATTTTAAAAAGTTACCTATTTATGTACTTATTAATTTCTTTATTTTTTCATATGAACCCATTCGCTCACCTCTCGCTCAGCACGCAATTATATTTTGGCAAATAAATGATTATTTACTTAATCAGTTCATTACCACTTTGCCAGCGATCAAATTTATACTGCGGTCGTTAGGTGATCTTGAATGACCATAATGTTTCCCATAAATTGGTAATCAAATCAAATCAAATAAATTGGTAATGATGATTCAGAGCACCATTGAATCGGTCTTTTGAGGTTTACTTCAATCTTCAATACTTCAGATGTTTACACCGTATTTTTTGTGTGTTTGTTATAATATAATTATCAGGTTTGTCCGATAGGTCCGCTAAAAGGTCGACCCACGTTCTATAAATAATAACCAGTATTAAATGTTATTGTTAGGTACTCATATTTTGATTTATTTTTATTAGTAATGTTTTTTAAATTTCATTGCACAATAAGGTAAAATGGCGGACTTAATTTTATTATAAGCACTAAAGATCGGAACAGGCAGAGATATGTTGTGTACTCCGATAATTTTTATTTTATAAAAAAACCGGATTTCCGCGATGTGATATTGATAGCCTTCTCCATTGACGTAAAAATTATCACGGTTAAGGGAATTATTTCCCATCTAATAAGTGAGCAAGTTTTTATGGAGATTGTACGTCAGTCAACAATGACATTAATCTGTCACAGAAATTGTGGAGACGAGGGGTGCAGCCTCGGTGCAGCCTAATCTTCTGTTCTGTGAGCCCAATCTATCTATCTATCTATATATTATATAGAGTGTAATTTTTTTATCACCCCGGATAATTTTAGGGATTATTCTACTCATGAAAAGAAACAGCTTTTAATGGGAACAAAACTGAAATCGCGAAAAATAAATCAGCTGCTCCATACAAAAGTGCAAAAATATTTAATCAAAAACAGCTGTTTTTTTCGAGATTTCAGCTTTGGTCATATAATAAAATTTGTTTGTTTTCATGAGTAAAATACTTAATCCCTGAAATTATCCGGGGTGATTAAATAATTAACGTGTAAGTATAAATAAAATGAAAGTTGCTAAGCGCAAAATACGAGAACGGCTGGTCCAACTCGGCTATTTTTTTTTATAATTATATATTTCTTAAGGCCCACGGAAGGTTTCTAAGGAGAGAAAAAACAAAATTGCGTGGAAAATAGTAAAAAAAAACACTTTTATTTTCCCATACTGAACCAGAGAGCTGTATAACATATTCAAAGCTATTAAAATAATAATAAACATTTATTTATTAAGTAACAGAGTCCAGTAACTTATATTATAAGTACCTATTATCTACACTCATGTTATAATATTCGAATTATGAACTCATGCCTGAACGTATACTGATACACTTTATGCCATAGTCAACTTTAAAAAATAAAGCTGCTGTATCCGGGTGTTTCATAATGACCATTATGCAACACCCGGATACAGCTGTCACTCATTATGAAACACTTATATTTCTTAAATTTACAGTCTCCATGGCAACCGTAGGATTTACCGGCCCTGACTTCCAACTTTTTCAAGCTGTTCTTTAGCCGGCAACAATCAGAAACGTTTTTAAGATTAGAATTTTGAATTTAGAAGGAATAGACCGTATAGACTCCTATGAGTGGGGTTTGGCACCAATTCACATTTTATAATTAATATTGATTTGCTTTATTTTTGAAATATATAATAAATGTAATGAGTGTAGATAAGGTAGTGTATGAGACTGCACATAACTCGGTATTAAAACACTCATGGAATACTATTAAAAAACTCGCCAAGGCTCGTTTTTTAAACTCCCACTCGTGTTTTAATACCCCTCCTTATGCGACAGTCACATAAACTACTATTATAAATGTGAAAGAGTGTTTTTCATCCGTCTTTCACGTCAAACAAAACGGAACAACGGAACGTGTCGTGATTTTTGGTATGGGGATAGTTTGGGAGCTGTGTGATAAAAAGTATCATAAGAGTGACTTAAGTTACTTTTTATCCCAGCAAATATCACATTTTTGCGGGATATAAGTAAATGATTTTATTATGAATAAAAAAAACGGAGCTTAAGTCGGAATCTTGCAGAATGTAGGTACCATATTAAATTAACCGTTTGCGGATAATGAACCTAAACAGCTCCACCTATTCTGCTCCCCTAGACAAATGGCTTTCGATTATCGATATCGCCAAAATGTATGGGATTGACATTAGCGATCGAAATGTCACGTGACCGCTAATATCAATCCCATACGTTTTCTTTCTATTTTACTGGCGATATCGTATCGATAATAGAAAAGACACTAGTCTAGGCCCTGGGTGCCTACCATCAACTCTTATTGCGGTTTTGTTTAGGACCTAAACTGATCTGCTTCGCTTATTCGTACCACGACAGTTTAATATCAATGACAGCGATTCAGTGATCATTCAATGGGTGCATTTACCAGAACTAATCGCTGACTAATCGATTACAAATAATCTGCTGAACGCACACAAAAATGCGATGACTGACAGCGATTTATAGCAATCGGACGCCATTTTTTCCATCGCATTTGATTTTCGATGAGAAGCAGCGATTAGTTGCAAGTAGCTGTCAAACGTAGTGATTTTGTGTTTGTTGCTGTCATTCGTCATTTCAAAACCAGAAAAACGCTAAAGCGCGTTCAGCAGAATCTATCGAAGACAAGAAATCGATGACTTAGCGATTAGTCAGCGATTAGTCAGCGATTAGTTCTGGTAAATGCAACCATTGACATTTCACAGCCGCTGAGCTGTCATCAACTCATAATTGACTTATAACTCTTATTTGACTTATGACACCTGCAGGTTATACCCGTCCCTTTTACTCTCCGGGCATGACATAATCGAGTGAAAGAGACGGGTAGAAGAAATAAGTACACAAATCGTTCGGTCATTCACATTTAGCAATTCATTTGCGATCCAGTTTTTAGAAGGTCAGAGTACGAAAGAAAGCAATTCATTTTAGGAACCTATTCTGCATCGCGCTATTTAATCGCTGTCTTAAAGTTGATGGTAGGCACCCTCTATTTGTAGAAGCTCGATTTGCCTAACAGTACGTGTACGTTAGGGTGGATCGTTTTTTCGTTTTTATAGAATTTCAAAATCGCGGGGTGCTCGAAAGTTGCTTCATGTGATGAGGATCAAAACTTATTATGAGGACAACTTAATCAAATTAGTAGAAGTACTGCCCCCAAGGCCGTCAAAGTTTGAAAATCATGAAGTTTTCAAACTCATAAAATTTTTTATACAAATATCATAACTTAAATCATTAATGAAGAATTAGTTGTAAAATGAATAGAAAAACCATAAATGACAATAAAAATAACATTTAAGTTATACACGCCTCCAAAAAAATTTTTTTTTAATCTCTTTAATTTTCTAATTTTCTAAATTACCTTATTTTCAAATGATTTGTTTTTTTCTGTTTTGATTTCCATTCTCATTTTCTTTGTAGCATGTTTATTGTATTATTTCAATAAAAAAATACAAAATTTATTATTCCATAACTTTACTTTATTTCATACATCATATATTTTTCTTAAAATCCAAAGCTCTTGGGGCAGTACTTCTACTAATTTGATTAAGTTGTCCTCATAATAAGTTTTGATCCTCATCACATGAAGCAACTTTCGCGCACCCCGCGATTTTGAAATTCTTTAAAAACTATCGAACAAACGATCCACCCTAGTGTACGTGTAGCTCTTCGATCATATAAATCGAAGATGTTGCCATAGAAATGTAGGTTTGGTACAATTTTAAAGTTCTTGGTTCTTATTGATAAATCTCGAAAAGAGTTTCTTTTCATAAATCAATCCGTGCATAGGGCGGATCGCTACTCTATACGTCTTATTATCAGCTTATACTAGACTAGAGCCTGCGTAAGTAACTTTGGACTAATAAATGTGGGTGTCGATAATAGGTGTCTTTTCTTTCTTTAGAAAAGAAAAGTAAGTTGTAAGTACCATATTATGTTATGGCTAGGGTTGCCAAAAAGTATATAGTAGATTTCCATTTAGGATGTCAAAAAATATATAGTATCGACATAAATATATAGTATAGCCTTTAATATGTACTCAATATGGATATATTTATGCATCTTAACAGTAACATATGAAAAGTTGTGACAAAAAATAATGAAACGAGCGACAGTGATGATATCTGTTTGGTTCACCCTTGTTTGGTAGAACAACGTTTGATCGAATTTTACTAATTCGAACAACGTTTAAGAAAATAATCACTTTGTATAATATCGATTGACATTATTTTCATTTCATCGAATATTCATTTCCGATAACAACGTTTGCGCTAATGATCGTAAAATAGAATGTTCATTTCATCGAATATTCATTTGCGATAACAACATTAGCGCTAATGATCATAAAATAGTATGTTCATTTGATATAATAATTGTTTGGTATAAAAACGTTTGGTAGAAAAGTCCTGGACTCCTCGGAAGTCCTGTAGAACACGTGATAGGTTAGGTTTTTTTTGTATCAAAACGAGTTATGAATTGTTTCACAAAAAAAATCACGATCACGATAAATTTCTAACCTATCACGTGTTTTTAGGACTTCCGAGCCACTCAAATATTAACGATCTTTCGACTAAATCATTATTAGTCTAGTTAAACATTCGCTTAAATAAAATTAGCGCTATTGAAAATTCGGTAAAATGACATTCGTCCAAATAAAATTAGCGCAATTGAAAATTCGGTAAAATGACATTCGTCCAAAAAAATAATTATACAAAATAAAATTATGACAAATAAACATTCGATCAAATGAATAATTCTGTGAAATGACTTTATTGTAACTAAAATTAGTCGAACCGATTTTCGACGAAACGTTGTTCTACCAAACAAGGGTGAACCTGTCTGTTTAACCATTGGTCAAAATATAGTAGCTTTGGCTACTATATATTTTTCCAACAGTATATAGTAGCATGACCCAAAATATAGTAGGCTACTATATTATATAGTAGTTTTGGCAACCCTAGTTATGGCCCGCCCTATAAATTATATTTTGACGGTCCAGAAGTTTAAAGAAGAACAAAAGATGCAATAAAACTGGCCGCGTTGTTCATGTGTTGAGATTATTGGTAAAAGTTTCAACACATAAATTAACTCATTTTTCCTTTATGTATGTAACTAGCTTTCCGCCCGCGGCTTCGCCCGCGTGGACTACAGGACGTTATCCCGCGGGAATTTGTCATTTTTCCGGGATAAAAAGTAGCCTATGTTCCTCTCCAGGCTACAAAGTATCTGTGTCCCAAATTTCAGCCAAATCCGTTCAGCCGTTTTGACGTGATTGAGTAACAAACATCCAAACATCCAAACATCCAAACATCCAAACATCCAAACATCTAAACTTTCACATTTATAATATTAGTAGGATTATGGCCCTTCTCTGATGTTTTTAAATATTTCTGGCCCACGCTTAAAGAAATATTGCCCAGCCCGCCACTGAAATAGCTCATAGAAGATACGATTTGATATTTGATACTGAAGTACGTACAGTCTGAAAGAGAAAAAAGTGGAAAAAAAGCGCGCCACCCGGCGCAAACGCGCCGTAAAATACGCAAATCTGCAAGGCTCTAAATTGTGATTATTGTGATTGTGACAGGTATGCGAGCCAGTAGCGGCGAGCAGTAGCCCGCTCTCGCATGGGCAGTCTACCGGACCTGACGGAGCGCTCGCGTCCGGCCGCCGCGCGTGCCTCCCGCACCGTGTCCGACCCGCACCGGCACCGCACCATCATCGCACAGGTACGTGCTATGAGCAACACGTCGCTTAACCAGTTAGCCATAAAATTCTTGTGCGGGCGTATCGCCCCTGCACGAACTAAAATTTTGTGACGGGGCGCGGTGTGCAAGTCATTTTTACCTTAAAGAGTGGTTAAGGGACGCTGATGCCTATGCCATGGTACTGGTGGGTATGACCGTGGGTTAGAAGACTAGTTTACTAACCGAGCTCAGGAATACTCAAAACTTAATTTTAAACTCACAAAACTCTTAATTCGAGTCTACCGTCTACCGCCTCTGGGGTCTACACTGGTTCACACCACCAGTTTCAGACTCAGATGCCCCGAGTTCGATTCCCAATGGGGGTACATATTGTATTCGGTTTGGTTGGTTAGACTTGTTCTCAGTCCGCCGCTACCATTATCTTATCTAAGTCTGATGCCACAACAGCAATGTTTTCAGCATTGTTGTGTTCCGGCAGTTAGAGATACGATAGTTAGTTTCTCAGTGGTTGAGGAGTCCGGGAGTAGTGCGTTTCTACCTTCAGCCTTATCACAACTTAACAGCAGTTGTGATGAAGGCTAAGTGCTAGCCCGTTGTGAATAAAAAAAACAAGATTCTAATTTATTACAGATACCCGTTACTACACTACGCAAGAAAGAATGGCCTTGGAAAAAACAGAAGACGCCTCTTCGTGTGGCCCCCATCGCGCCACGTCGGAGAGACTCTGCCACGTCATCAGTAGGCGCCGCGTCTGTACGACGGCTGCTCACTCGGCCGCCACAGAAGCTGCCCGAGCCAGTCGTCCAAAGATTTACTCTCCTATGCCTCTCCAGCGGCTTCTGCGCCACAGCACTCCTCCCCTTCACTGCTTTCGCAGGCGCCGAAGCCGGTGCCTTACCTCTCGCTCTAATGCACGCGGTAGCAGCTATAGTCGCCCCATTCTCCCCCCTCATCCTTCAAAAGACCGGTGTCCGGATAGTCATCGCTGCTGCTCACACTCTAGTCTTCTTACTACTTACAGCTCATACAGTAGCTACTCCGTTGTCGGTGCTGTTGCCGCTTTACGGGATTTGCGGTGTGACGTTGTCTCCGATGTCGCTAGCACTGTCGGTTTCAGCGACGACGCTTGCGCAAGCGGCGGGCGATGAGGCTAGGCGGAAGGTGGCACTTCGACGAGCATTGCGAGCGCTGCGGGTGGCGCAGGACCTTGGACTAGTGTTTGGGTCGCTGGTGCTGGGCGGCGCGCTGCTGATCTGGCCCGAGGACCTCACGCCGCTGAGCCTCACGCCACCGACTAATTCAACGGGGCAGCGGTGGCCGCCCTCTGATGACTTCTTCTTAGAAGATGACTATGAGGTGATTGAAATGTTTGAACAACCTGAACAACCTTCCGTATAAATAGAGACTAAACTGTTGTTGTTATTTATTTTGTTAATAATTAGGTTATATAAAAAAAATAGATCGTTTTAAAATACAATGTGTGGAGATAAATAGAACCTGTTTTAAAACAGCGGGATGATGCCTGTACATTGATTGTATGCTCTGCTTATTCATTGTGTCATATAAACTCTTAGTATATCATTACTGTTCACGCATTAAAAACTGTCCTGTAGGTACGCATGAAGACTTTTTGAGTCATAGGAAAATCCTGAACCTAACAAGCCACATCTGTTAATCCAAGGAGCGGACCTGCGGCTCATCAGGCTGCCCGAACACACAAGGCGTCCTCGGCACATCCCTCAGCGCTGAAGGCCGGCGGTACCTCGTGGCGGTATGGGCTGTCCTGGCGCTGGTCGCGGTGGGCTTGGGCGTGTATGGTGCTACTGCTGCCCCCGCGCCGCCGCCTGACGCGCGCGCTACTGTTCGAGACCCTCGTGCGCTGCTCGGGGCACCCATGGGCCTGTTCATTGGCCTGCAACAGGGATTCATTTTTACTTCTTACGTTAAGGTGAGCAGAATGCATATCAGGAGCCTCTAATTTTTCAAAGGGTGTTCCCTTAACCGAAACTGGTCACGGCGGTACCTCGTAGTGGTATGGGCTGCCCTGGCGCTGGTCGCGGTGGGCTTGGGCGTGTATGGTGCCACTGCTGCCCCCGCGCCGCCGCCTGACGCGCGCGCTACTGTTCGAGACCCTCGTACGCTGCTCGGGGCACCCATGGGCCTGTTCATTGGCCTGCAACAGGGATTCATTTTTACTTCTTACGTTAAGGTGAGCAGAATGCGTATCAGGAGCCTCTAATTTTTCAAAAAGGTGTTCCCTTTACACGAAACTGGTCACGGCGGTACCTCGTAGTGGTATGGGCTGCCCTGGCGCTGGTCGCGGTGGGCTTGGGCGTGTATGGTGCCACTGCTGCCCCCGCGCCGCCGCCTGACGCGCGCACTACTGTTCGAGACCCTCGTACGCTGCTCGGGGCACCCATGGGCCTGTTCATTGGCCTGCAACAGGGATTCATTTTTACTTCTTACGTTAAGGTGAGCAGAATGCGTATCAGGAGCCTCTAATTTTTCAAAAAGGTGTTCCCTTTACACGAAACTGGTCACGGCCGTACCTCGTGGCAGTATGGGCTGCCCTGGCGCTGGTCGCGGTGGGCTTGGGCGTGTTCGGTGTCACTGCTGCCCCCGCGCCGCCGCCTGACGCGCGCGCTACTGTTCGAGACCCTCGTGCGTTGCTCGGGGCACCCATGGGCCTGTTCATTGGCCTGCAACAGGGATTCATTTTTACTTCTTACGTTAAGGTGAGCAGAATGCGTATCAGCAGCCATAAAAGGCTGTTTTTACACGAAACTGGTCAGGAACTTATCATATTCTTATCATATCTAACGTAAAATAGCAGAAAAAAGAGTCTTCTTGATACCGGTCACGTGACGTTGCGTTCCTGGCTTTTGGGTTCTTGTCTTTCGCGTTTCTGGCTTTGTTTTCATTTGTGGCATCTTGCGGCGCTAACCAGATAGGTATTTTTTTTCTTCTGATTTTATTTGCGATCAGTCTAGTTGACTATAAGCAGATGTGATGTATGTTATTTGTCTTGTAGGAGCAGCACTCCACCGAGTGCCTTTCCATTCTTTATTTTCCATCTATAATTCAATGATGTGTTGTTTCAATGATGTGTTGTCGCTTGAGTCCCTTGGGATAATTGATACTAGTCAATTGTGCTGCCAGACGATTAGGGTGTGTACGAAGGTGCCAACCAGATAGGTGAATAGAAAATATTGATTCCCTCAGCACGTCGTTAAAATAGACCTCATAGAGTAAGAGCTCAGATCATATCACTTGAAACTAATAAGATTCTCACGGAATCTCTGTTTCAATTAATATAAGGAATGTTTTGAAAGCGTATCCAGTAGCTAGAATGCTATCTTGTAGGTGTCACAAAATCACAAGAAAAAAATTAAGCTACAATAAACAAAGCAATCGTTCTCCAACAGTGGTACGGAGTATGTGTTGGTGGCTGGTGGTGTGCTTGGGGCGTGTTGATGGGCGCCGGGGCTCTTCAAGCGTTAGCAGCCGTTACGCTCAGCATGGCGGCCGCTAGGGGGCGGCGCGGCGCCCTGGCTGCGGGCGGGGCTGCAGCGCATGCGTCGCTCATGCTAGCGCTGCTGCGCTGGAAGGCCGCGAGAACAGATCTCGCCCTGCCGGCGGTGGCTGCTGCGGCTTGGGGAGCTTGTGCTGCTCTCTGGGATGTACTCCAGGTCAGTTCTTTTATATTCGTTAGCATGTAATCTTCCCGCAATCACAGCGCACCTTCCTTACAAAGGTGGTTGAGAAAGACACCTACGTTCTCCAACACACGGAGTATATGTTGGTGGGTGGTGGTGTGCTTGGGGCGTGTTGATGGGCGCCGGGGCACTTCAAGCGTTAGCAGCCGTTACGCTCAGCATGGCGGCCGCTAGGGGGTGGCGCGGCGCCCTGGCTGCGGGCGGGGCTGCAGCGCATGCGTCGCTCATGCTAGCGCTGCTGCGCTGGAAGGCCGCGCGGACAGACCTCGCCCTGCCGGCGGTGGCTGCTGCGGCTTGGGGCGCTTGTGCTGCCCTCTGGGATGTGCTCTAGGTCAGTGCTTTTATCTTCGTTAGCTTCCTTACAAGGGTCAGGCCGTAGATTTTGCCACAAATAGCGCAATGGTGACGCAAAATTTTCCACGAGTCGGACGCACAAAGTGGTGCAAAATGGTAGCGCAAAATTATTAAGGAGCACGTACATTAATGTGATTTTATTTAACAAACATGTACTAACAAGAGGTATTGCATCAAACTAGAAAAAGAAACACGATGTTGGTATGTAAGTATGTTTAATTAATAATTAACAATAATGTACCTATGAGTAATTCTTTTTTATATATTGCGCACAATGAAAAGTTAAACAGGATGACAAAACTAGTAAGTACCTATGTATGATTTGTTCAATTTACAAAAAAAAATACATTTAATTTGTTAGATGGAGGTATTTGGTATTATTCATTATTAATTATATAAATATAATACAACTTTAAAATTTATTTCAACTCTTTTCAATGTTTGAGAGTCCATTACTTTGACTCTAGCAACAACCTGCTTGAAGTATCACTTTTAAAAGGACCTGCCAATAAAAATAAAAAATAAAAAATAGATCTGTCAATAAAAAAAAAGTAACATGGGTTTAAAAGTTAGTATGAAAGTGACGAAATTCCAAAACTTATAAAATACAAAATAAAAAAACTTTGGACCTAGGTAAAATCTTTGAGGCTGGTTAGGTAGCAGACCACCGCACCTACCCCTATTTTCGTATGTTTAACGTTCTGCCGAACACCCTGTACTTATAGAATATTAATAAAATCGAACAAATCAATTAATAGTAATGCTAGTCATGTTTTTTAGCGGAATTACAGCTAAAAGTAATTTCAAAATAATAAAAAACTTGAAAACCTTGTGTGCATGCACTATAATTCAATAGCGTAAAATAAGTGGCGCAATTTCTACGCAACCGGTATCGCAAAGTGACATAAAGACAGTTTTGCGGAACCGAGGCGCAAATGAAATCGATTATAACTCTTATAATATACTATTTAACAAGGCTAGTTTAACATATACAGATCACACACATCTAATTAAACCATGCGCAACAACAATTATAAGTTTTAATCAAAAACTTACCTTGAAATCTCAAAAAATGCACTCTGCAAAGTAGGCGACACTTTTCACTTTGATCGGAGTTGACACCGAAATGTCAAAAAATATGGTCGTCAACGCTGCATTGACCATAGAATACGATACTTTGGTGATGCCAGCACTCAAACAAAATCTTAATAAATGTTTTAAAACCATAAAATGGGTGAAAATGGTTGCGCAATATAAGTAGCGCAAAGAAATGGCTTTTCAAAAAAAAAAATCTTATTGCCGAAAATTTATCTTTTTTCTTAGGAAAGACGCAAAGATATTAAAGGAATGGCAACCTTATTATTATTTTATAACGTCAAATCAAACAGCTCATCAATAAGTTAAAAAATGATAATTTTATCGATGTTTAAGCTGTACACCTACCACTGCGGATTCGCGGTTTTTATAAAAAATCCGTCACTTTTGGGAAGGAAATGTCAAATAGTTTTCCAAATATATAAACTTATCCAAATATCTATATCTGCCTTGGTTTGCTATTTCTTAGGAAACACGATGATAAGATTGAGACATTTCTAAGAGTACTATATTTAAAATTATATGAGGCGGAGACTTTTGTACCCTCGAATGTGGCAAAATCTACGGCCTGACCCACAAGGGTAAGGATGGATGTGAAAGACACCTACGCCCCATGAGAAATTACGGGGGCCCAAGCCACATGACAGACCATTGGCTTAACGTTTAATTTTCACAAATTACAAATATCTTTGATAGATTCTAACGGAATCTAACTAAATAATGATAATACAATATTACCCTACAGTGTAAGATTGCAAATGTTTAGTTTTAAAACGATAATAAACGTAAAGTAAAACAAAACTACTAGTGAAAGAGGCTTGTGTGCAGCTACTTTTAAGACTCTACGTGTCTAAATATAGTGGGTTGTATAATTCTGTGAATGACCGACACGAAGAAGAAGTAGACTAAAGCACGGTCACGGAGCACGATGAACCGCGTACTCTAACTGTCCCTGTCGCCCCCGCGTAGGTAAATACGGTTGCGTCACGCTCGCACAGATGCGCTGACTGCGCCGCCGTCTCAAGGGATCTGCGCGATCCTGATGCAACCATTTATTTACTTGGGAGCGACAGGGACAATCAGTAACAGGGGTGAAGAACTACCGGCTGAAGTCCAAGTCCATACCATTTTTTTAGTCGGTAGGTACAGATGCAGGTCATTGTACGATTTTCTTCATGCTTCGCGGCTGTACTTTTGTCTACTTCGTGTTGATCATTCTCACAATAATACAGACCACGATTTTTAGACAGTCGTCGTGAGTCTTAATAGTTAAGCTGAACTGGTAGTGCTAGCACAACTTGCGCGCGACTCGAGTTCGAGTGAGAAAGAGTCGCGGGCACTTTCGACCAATCAGATCGCTCGAAGATAGCGCACGGCCGCTCGACTGCTCTCGGGGCCGCGTGACTGCGCACGCAGCCGCGCCTTTTCAGTCCATTCAAACAATACTCATCTTTTTACATGCTTAAAGTCGCGTCCCTTCGCTGCCATTTCAGTATAGATGAGCCTTAAGGCGACGACGTGCTGATTGATTGGAAGGAGCACTACAGGTTTGGTTGTGTCCCCAGGCGGGGCTGTGCGTGGGTGGCGCGGGGTGGCGCGGCGCGTGGGCGTGGCTGCTGGGCGCGCGGCACGCGGGGCTGGCGCTGGGCGCCGCGGCGCGCGCGGGGCTGTGCGTGCGCGCGCAGCTGGCCGCGCTCGCCGTCGCGCTGCCCGCCGCGCTCGCCGCGCACGTCGCGCTCGAGCGCAGGATAAGGAGAGGTGACGTAACACAATATCACCATCATCATCTGGCGCTGGGCGCTGGGCGGATTCGTTCTTAATCCGTCTGGCAAGCTACCACAATCTTATCTAAGTCTGACGTCATAACAATGACGTTTTTAGCATTAACTATATTCCGGCATTTAGAGATAAAATAGCCAGTTTTTCCGTGTTTGAGGAATCCGGGAGTAGTGTGCTTCCACCTTCAGCCGTATCACCACTTAACATCAGGTGTGATGAAGGCTAAGTGCTACCCCGTTGTCTATAAAAAAATGCAGCGTGCAACAGCCACCGGTGATGGTGGTCGGCCGCCCATGTCATCTTTGCTCATTAGAGGTCTCTTATGCGACTCCGGTATTTAATTACATTGCCCAAGGTTTCAGCCGCATTATTATAGGATCCTTAACGTCCGATCATCAATTGCTTGCTAGGCAACACCTAGCAACACCCAGGCAACTGTCGTTAATTCTATGTTAATCTAAGGTTCTTCTTCTTCATTTCGTGTCTACGGTAGATATTTCAATGATATTTTGCCAGTAGTGCGCGACGTCAATCCCTCTCCGACTGGCTTCATAGAGATTTTTTTTTCTTTTTATATGGTTAATATCAAACGTTGCATAGCAACTAATCTGGATCATGCATATCCCTATCTGTGGATTGATTATTAATTCTGCCGGCCTAGCACGAGCGACTTTTATCACGCGATATGATATGGTACGGCATGCCGTCTTGCTTACACCTTAGTGGGGTAAGCAAGACAACTTGCCGTACCATATCATATCGCGCGATAAAAGCCGCTCATGCTAGGCCGACTGGCCGTTAGATTTTTAACTTCATTGATATCTCCATTTATTATCATGTCGTCCCATCGTGTCCAGGTGAAGCGGGGCGGCACAGGTCCTAGCGAAGGGCCACGGCGACGCAGCTGGCCGCGCTCGCGCCGCCCGACGCCGCCGAGCTGGCCTGCCACGTCATCAGTTAACATTAAGTCTAAGGACGTACTGAGCCTACGGACGCAACGTATGCAATGCATTATGACATCTAGACTCTTGAATTTGAACCAGAAACATTTATATCAGACGCAACGTTGCGAATGATAAGTATGTTTAGGATTCAATTGTTTTCATACAAAATGAAGAGTCGCCTAAATGTCATAATACGTTGCATACCTACGTTGCGTACGTAGGATCAGTATGTCTTTACCTTCAGACTTGTATGCAAAAGATACGTTATTGATTGGCGCGTGCGTACATGCGGCTGTTTGTGTAAAATCTGTGACATTATCAGAAACATCTTTGATGTGGTTGTGTATGTAAGGGCTCTGCTGTGATCAGCAAATTTTGCAGTGGATTTTAAATTACCTGCTGGTTTATGCTGGCTTGCTTAACGAGCAAGCTGCGACAAAGTTTTCTTGTCTTTTGTCGCTACAGAAAGCAGAAGGCCTCGCGTGCGCACCACGAGAAAATTTGTCAACTCTTATGTGGCTGTCAAAGTGATATTGTTCCGTTCACATATCACTAATGAAAGCGTGACAGCAAATACGCGTGGTCTTTTCGTGATGCGCGTGTAAGGTTAGGCCTACACACAGTAAAAAGCGAAACGCTGCCATGAACAAGATGACTCAAAATTTTGTCGTACTTTTGATAGTTTGGCTCAATAAACACACATTTTATCTTCAGGCGAAACTTCTTCTACTTGGACTTGGTTCTATAAATAAGCGGATATTTATTTTTGTGCTGAGCGTCAACTAAAATAAAAAAAAATCACTCATTTGATTATTTTATTAATTTAACAAAACATTGGTGACTTTGTGACTAACTTTTATGTGTAATTTTGTTTTAAATTTTATGACAAATATGATAAATATATAATAAAAAGAAACTGGGATAAATAAATTACAATATGCCTTTTACAGGGATACTTTCTTTCTCATAACAGTCTTATCACTACCATTAACTTCATTCATAATATGTATGATATTATACAGGGTGACTTCAGAGAAGTGTTTAGATATCACTTTTTCTAACTCGTAAATTGATAGTTGTTTTAATTTTTAGTTTTTTGCATTCACAATGCAATTTTTATTACTAAAAAATGGAAAATGAAGTATTTAGAAAAAATCGACCCGTCTCACAACTCTATCGGAGTTGATGGAGATCTCGTCCCATCGGAGCTGGTTGTGAGACGGGTCGATTTTTACTAAATACTTCATTTTCCATTTTTCTCGTAAATTGATGACAATTTCCAAGAAATAGTGGTAGCAAAACCGTTTTTTTAGTATGTTTAGGTTTACCGAATCGTGATTTAGTTAAAAAAAAAATTTTGTAACCCCTCCTGGCCAAAAAGAGGCTGTAAAAGTTGGACTGTAGGGAATGGGCATGAAAGGATTGCAGGATTTGCACGGGTATAATGCAATAATATTCTAAATTAAAAACCACAGGTATTAAAAGAAAACAAAGCCAAATTCCACAAATCAACAAGATAACACGACGTTGCTAAGCAACAAAACATAGACAGATGGCCGGTTTCTGAAAGAAATCGAATTTGAGAAATACTTAAATGTTACTCAACCATACTTTCGTACTTAAGTAGTGCTCAACTTCAATTTCTCAATTCAGAAACCGGCTATCGGCCAGAATTAATAACCTATCCACAGATAGGGATAGGTGTGATCCAGATTGGTTGCTAGTCAACACCTAGCAACACCCTGGCAACTGTCGTTAATTCTATGTTAATATCAAGCGTTGCATAGCAACTAATCTGGATCGCACCTATCCCTATCTGTGGCCAATCAGCCTGTCGCCCACAAAGATGGTCGCCCATATAATTTAAAAAAAGGCTGAAAAAGTAATTTCTTATCACGTCTGCGAAGTCATCCTGTATGTACCTAAATGACTGTGTTAATATAAGGTTACTACTGTGTATATTCATGTAATGATTAAATAAGACAGAATTTAAACTAACCAAAAATGTAAAATAGGTGTTAACATGTTCGTAGATTTTATTACACTTGTTTTAAGCTTCAAGTTAGATGCTTATGACGATAATATTTAATAAATACTTACCTACATAAAATAAAATCTAAGTACCAATGAGTTTTCTACAACAGCATTATGATGTTCATAAAAATTATGAGACAACACAAAATAATACAACTAAATAATTTTATTAACTATAGGTATGTAATCGACATACTCACATTATGTCTAAACTCTGATATTGGCCATCATGCCTTCTCAATTGTAATTAAGGTTGTATTGATGAATACACAGTAAGCTAACACCCGATGTGACTCAAACATATCTTACTAAATAGTTGTAAGACATAAAGATACTGTTGGTTTAAACTAGGCTTAAGTAATTGTTGATATACAGTTTCTATTTCCTTCTTCAAAGTTATGTAGTTAACTTCACTTTTTCCTGTCACCCAAGTCTTTGCCGGATGTAACATGAGTTTCGTAAACGGTTTAGTAACACGAAGAGTCGGTACAAATAATATTGTGTGCTACAAACATATCCGACCCGGTAATAGCGAGGAGAAGCCACACTTAGGCGGTTCCCACACTGCACCGCACCCCGCTCCGGTTTGTGGTAGTGCGCTTAAATGGCTGTAGAATCTTGATGTGCATACAAAACCCGCAGTGTATATATACAAATCACGCCGCATCTCCGTCCGGTAGTGCGGAAACCGGTGGCAGTGTGATGGAAGCCTTGGCTTACTAACTTACTCCGATGGCGCAATGACCCCGAGTGGATCTTGGCCTCCGACAACAAAAGGCACCACTGCCTCCATCATAGCGCGACCTCCTCCCAGTCGGTCGGGCAGCAGCGTCTCCCGTAGATCTTTGGCCACTTCGTCAGCCCATTGGTACCTAGGTCCTTATGAGAACCTATTGTTAGGACAATTAGTTTGAGTCAAATGTCCTGGAATTTTTATATGTTTTGTTGGTGGTAGGTAGGACTTGTTCTTTGTCCGCCTGACTAGCTACCACCATCTTATATAAGTCTGACGCAATAACAATAATGTTTTCAGCATTATAGTGTTCCGGCAGTTAGAGATAAAATAGCCAGTTCCTCAGTGATTGAGGATTCCGTGAGTATTGCGCTTCCACCTTCAGCCTTATCACCACATAACAGGTCAGATCAGGTGTTATTAAGGCAAAGTGCTACCCCGTTGTCGATCAAAAAGGTCCTTTGCCTGAAGCCACATTTTCCTAACTAATAAAAAGGTCCGGCGTCTTTTTAATTAACCTTTTATTAATGGAAGCTTTAACTTAATTATTCGTGCCTGTTTCACAATTTTCGATTAGGTGATACTTTCTAGTTTAAATGAGAGTTCTGTATGGTCTATCTGTCAACATCAGCTGAACGACGCCCACTGCTGGGCATAGGCCTCCCCAAAGTATATCCACAACGATCGGTCCTGCTTGGCCCGCATCCAGCAGGCGGCTTCCCGCGGCCTTGACTAGATCGTCGGTCCACCTTGTAGGGGGCCTGCCCACGGAACGTCGTCCGGTACTCGGTCGCCATTCGAGAACCTTTCCGCCCCAACGGCCATCGGTTCTCCGCGCTTTGTGTCCCCCCAACATCTGCCAAGTAACAGCTAATGACAACTTACTTGGACATTGTGAAACAGGCCCTTAAAATATCATCTACCTACTTACTCTACTGGAAATGTATGTGCCCTATTCTTTATAAGCTAAATAAGTTGTTGAATGGATGTGCTAGTAAATAAGTTATTGTATTTATGATAATAATTCTA
Source organism: Crambus lathoniellus (assembly GCA_949710035.1). NCBI lineage: Eukaryota > Metazoa > Arthropoda > Insecta > Lepidoptera > Crambidae > Crambus > Crambus lathoniellus. The sequence goes on from OX453317.1 coordinate 1,737,208, forward strand.
TAATAAACTTAATGTTGACTGATAACCTTGATATTTTTTTTATAAACCTTTAATACCTACGTAGTAAATTTCATTATGAAACGTGTCATAGAAAGTAGATAGGTAACGGATAAAAATGTATAAGTACTTATATTAAGGCGATACTCGGAAAAATTATGCTAAAGCGAGATAGCAATGAGAAAACGACGCGCGCGGGAGCGAGACCGATTTTGCCGATTACGCAAAAAAAAACACAAAATCACTTCGTATTCAAAAACTAAAGCGATTTTTTAAAAATGCTTCTATACGATCCTAAATATTATTGGTGTTCACTAATTAAACCAATTTTTAATAGTATATGTATCCCCATATAAGAATAATCTTGATATTTCTTATTTTTTAGAGGTATTTTCGAAAATAAAAAGTGTCGAGCCAAAATCACAAAATCGTGTTTCTGAAACTATACGATTCTAGCTAAAGGTATGAAGAAATATATATCTTATCTTATTACCAGATTTATGACAACTGTAACCGTCCTATAGTTTTATATCAAAGTGTCCATACTTTTTCCGAGTAGCGCCTTAAGTACTTTTTGTTTGGAAATACATACACTAGCTCCATGGAACTAATGGGCGAATAAAATCCCACTAGTTCCATGATGGAACTACTCAATGGAACTACTGGAATCAAAGGCTAATATTCATCATTAAATTGTCTCGTTCGGGCATCGAACCCGGGATCGCGCTTATTTGGTCGTCATCGGTAGGTATCCGTGTTGATGTTTTAATTAAACATTGGCCATTTGATTATTTTTACCGCTACCCGACCAGGAATCGAACCCGGGACTTTGAAACCGGTGCGTAGACCAACTCGGCCACGGGGGTCATCAGATGCACTGTAGGTACTTTTACTTGCAAGTCGCCACTTTACTTGACTGTTTTCGGTTAATTCCCGTAGTCCCCATCATGGGGACAAAAATCATGTGGACAACGGGAATACAGGTTAGTAATAGAATACAGGTTGCCCTGAAGCGAGCACTGGCGACTAAACTTCTTGCTGGTTATGGTGATGATATTTAGCATAAATTTCAATCTTTCTTTGATTATCTTATTATAAAGTTAATTATATTTTTTTTTGTTTGTTTATCCTAAAAAGGTATTGGCATGAAAGTAGCTTATTTAAATTTTAGTTAATTATGTAAAAGTATTATATAAAAAAAAACTATATGTGGAAACTTGTAAAATAGCTTTTGATTATTTATTTATAAATATTTATGTAAAATGTAAGCAGTAAGTTTTCCTTAACAAATAAAAATAAAATAAATAAAGTAACTATTGTAGGTGTAATTGCGTAGTTATTAGTGCCAAGTTAGTCGCTAGCTAACTTAACTAATGCCCGATTTGGTTACGCTAATACCCGTTACATCAAAATAAAACACTCGGTATCAACATTAACATTTATTTCCAATAATTATCTAATACATAGGTGCCTAGTTACTAGGCCCAAATCCATAGTCTCGAGTTTGCTTGCTTACCTATATACTTGAAATCTTGATGTTTCTTTATTTACGTGTTTGGTAGTTACAATTACATTGACTAAATTGTTATACAGGGTAAATTTTTAATCAGTGCACAAATTTTTAAGATCGACTCAAAATCGGTAAGTGAACAACTTTCTCCTAGAAACATAGGTCGAAATATGACAAAAATTTTTTGACTCTTCATACAAATCGGACTGATCACGTGATCGATTAAGTATGGGGAGTCCAAAAAATTTTGTCGTTTTTCGACCCATGTTTCTAGGAGAAAGTTGTTGACTTATCGATTCTGAGTTGATCCTAAAAATTTGTGCACTGGTCAAAAAATTTTCCTGTATAGGTAATATATTCATGAATTTAGTTTTTTTGTGTTTTTTTGGTATATATAATGTCGCAGGGATTTTGTCAAAGTCGTGATATAATAATTCCACTAGTTAAATTATGAATAGACAGTACGAGACAGAATGCACACGGCTGCGAGCTCATTGACCTACAAAATATCTGCATGGCTACTAAATAAGTGTGATAGCTATCCTTAAAAATCTGACGTGGCTCCTCAATCCATACGGACATCACGAATTTGCCTCGTAAAAGTCCTGTAGATACTCCTCGGAAGTCCTGTAGAACACGTGATAGGTTAGAAATTTAAGGCGATCGCGAAGCGCAGCGAAGCGATTTAAATAAATTAAATTGCGATTGCCTTAAATTTTGTGGTTATTTTTTTTTGTGAAACAATCGATATGTTGTATTGATAAAAAAAAAACACGAAATTTAAATTTCTAACCTATCACGTGTTCTATATGACTTCCTAAGCTCGCAGCCGTGTGCTGTGCATACTGTCTCGTAGACAGTACGAGACAGTATGACAGAAATTATAATTTCACTAGTGGAATAATTATAATATCACGACTTTGACAAAATCCCTGCGACATATACATACATCGTCAGTTGATTAATATAATTAATATTGGACACCATCAACTTAATACATTGTTCCAATACCAAACTTTAGTAGCTTTAGCACTAGTGTTCTGGAATCTGGACACGACGGGTATTACCACGTATATATACATACATACACGAGAAATATTGATAAGTTCGGTTTTAATATTTACCGGACATACACCTACTACAGAGATAGCGGCAGGTTAATCCGGTAGTAGTAGTTTTTATTTACTCATGTGCCGGTACAGTCAGCGTCAAATTGATATAAGCGTCTAGAGTAGTCAAAAAGATCTGAAAAACATAAACGCAATTTGATCTAAGCAGTTCGAATCATCATATTGTTGTGAGCAAGGTGTTCAAAATATTGGCACTCATTGTTTCATATTTATATGAGCAGTCAGAGTGTTCAAAATTATCTAGGCAAACAAACCTCTCAAAATATCTATGCATAATGTGCAACACCATAATGCACAGATAACTTTGACAGCTTTGTTTGCTTAGATTATTTTGAACACTCTGACTGCTCATATAAATATGAAACAATGAGTGCCAAGATATTTTGAACACCTTGCGTGCTTACAATAATATGATGATTCGAACTGCTTAGATCAAATTGCGTTTGTTTTTCAGATCTTTTTGACTACTCTAGACGCATATATCAATTTGACGCTAACTGTACACCACATGGCCACGGAGCCATACGGAGGTCGTGATAAGTGAAAACGTTTCACTAACATAAAAAAAATATTAAAAACTCCTGACGAGTAAATGGGCAAATATACTATTAATTTACAATCCACATTATATATTAAATATAAACATACATACACCGAATATTATTGTCTGATATATAATTACCAACAACTATACGTTCAATTTTTGTGCAATTCGATAATGCGATACTAACTTACTTAACTACATAAATGTATAAATAGTTGTAATTATCATAGTTAATGTATTTTACACTAAGAAAGTGTTTAAATATGTATAAATAAAATCTAAACTTTAAAAATAAAGTGTCTTTTTTTAACTTAAATAAATGTTCTGTCCCTGTTATGACTTATGAGAGTTCGTAAGGTAAGTATTAATTTACATAATCTACTTTCGTCTCGTTAGGGCTCAAGCTCACCGACGACAGTCGGTTAGATTCAAGATTCAAATTTGTTTATTCAATTTAGATTGTTATTTACAATACTTCTGAACGTCATAGGTTACGCTAGCCGTGGTTTAACCGTCGGATACTCCACACTGTATGGAGGGAACAACTAGACAGTTTTCGTAGCAATTGTCTCTGTCACCCCCTCTGGTATCACGGTTGACAAATAGGAAAAGAGTACCAGTTGTCCCCTCAGGCACGAATTTGAAGGGAACAGTTGGGAAATTTTGTCAACCCTGTGACAACTGGGAATAAAATTCTCAGTTGTCACCCCGAGGGTCAGTGTTAGAGGGGACTCCTGGAAAGAAGGGCTGGGCTGAAAACAGGCCTTTCATTAGATTTCAATTGACTTATCAACACCAATATTTTCATGGGAGATAGTTTTCGTTAGCCTTCCGTGGATGAAAAGGGGAAGAGAGATTTTTTTTCAACTCGTTTAGCACTTGGAGAACAAATTCAAACCGATCAAATTTAATTAAATCTTTTATTTTCTTTCATTATCGCATTGATTCCCATTAGTTACACTTTAGGTAGGTACTAACAACGTCAAATTGACACCTTTAAACTAGTTAAATAGGTATTAATTTAAATTAAAAATATTTACCGAAAACAAAAAGTTTATTATATAATAAAATAATACCCAAAGGAATAGAAATAAAAGAAATGATTTAAAACGAACCTTGTCTTTATTCAGAGTCTATTCGTAAAATAATCTAAAAATATTCAAAAATAATACGCAAAAATTATAAAACAAAATATTATAATGGAGAAAAAATACTTCGTCTCAAAATCAAATTCGTACAATATTCAAGTCATGTAGTTACTTTAAAACCTTACTTTTTTTGCATAAAAAGGGGTAAATACTTACAGCGTTTATTTATTCAAATGAGATTAACAAGAAAAAGCGATAGCGATTCTGCTAAAACATAAATATCTTAATAAAATTACGTATTTTAAGCGCTGGGCTACATTTTTAAACGTAATTAAAACTAAGCAACACTTATACAGTAGGAAAGACAGTTAAAAAAAAAATATTTCCGCTTACTTAAATTATAAACAACACAAATCATACTTATTTTTCGACGAATTTAATTTTGATACTTTTTTTTAAATTTTTAATAGCAGAATCGCTACCTCTCCTTAAGTTACTATTTACGTAAAAAGTAAATGCAAAACAATATCAGTAACAATTATTAATTCCATTTCAGTTAATATATTTTTTTAATACTGATTAGATAAAACAATAAGGTTATGTGTTCTCGGTAGTAAAAATAAATAAATAGAGATAACAAAACAAGACATAAAAAACATTGTATGCAATAAATTATTAAGTATTTAAACTATTTCAGTTACGTTAGGAACATTGACAATTAAGTATAAAGTTAATGCAAAATATTGCACAAGGACCAAAATGTTTCACAAATGTTACCAATTATCGCGATTAAAAATATACGTTTTCAAGTAATGATGACATAAAATTGTCAATTTTATGCACTTTAACCAATGATGTTTTATCATTGGCTTTAACCCTTTACCAAATCATTGTCATTGATCGAAATTAGGAACTGACCGTATTTAATACAAAACATTGAAAATTCAAAACGCAAAGAGTAGGGAGGTAGTTACTATACGTAGTTTGGCAAAAGTATAATCGATCGATATAATCGATCGATCGTGTAAGTAATTCAAAATGTTTCATCACAATAACCAAAAAAATCAGATTTTTATCACACTTAAATTGTGTGCAGTGCAGTAAAGAATGCATTTTTGCCAAACTGAATAGAAAACGCTCGACTAGAGTTGAACAGTTACAGTCCTACTGCACATACAAAATATTACAATGTTACCACGTATAAGATAAATTGAGGAAAATCAATGTTTGTAAAATAAATAGCAACACCAAAAACGTGCCATACGATTTTAGACACCTAACAAAGTGGAGTCTCGGCACATTTGATTTCAACAAAATAAAAAGACACTTTAGAAAGATTTTAAATCAAAATATGCCAGACTTAATTTCATCATCAACAACATGCTAACGAGTACTTAAATACACCATACAGATTCTAATGAGATTTAAATTATAAAATGTAAAAATACCCTAAAATGCTGTTGCGAAAGCGTGGCCGGGCCGTACAGATCCGATTTTAATACTTTTTTACTACAAAACTCCTCGCTATACATCCTACTTTCAAGTCGATCACTTGGTTTCTTCTAATGCGCCTCTTATAAGTCTACTAGCCATTTCTTTATTGTCTACAACGATGTTAACATATAAATAGGCTCGACTATTGCACTCTTTTCAACTTAAGTAAAGTACATCTCTGAATTCCTTTCAAGTTGAAAGGAAAGTGAGACAGTCACTAGTTCACTACTAAAAGAAACAGCACATTTGCATAATGCTGTATGTAGTTTTAATTATTGTGAGAGGTACGGTACTTAACTTAAACCTTAGTGATTTTTTGTAAATCGAGCCCATAAGTCTTTAGAGAAGACATTGGCATAATACCGGAATAATAATTAAACCCATTATTGAGGAAATCCGGAATAGTAGCGTAGGTATATGTATTACAGAACAACCCCTCCTATCAAATATTCCCATGATTATTTTATAAATGGACGAAAAAAACAATATCTTACGACAACAATATTAATTTTATAACACCTACTTATTGTAAACGGCGATCTAAATTTAACACTACACAAATAAGCGTCGAATAAAATCATAAATAGATTAAAAATACGATAAATAAACAATACTGAAGCATTTCAACGTACGCTGTGTTCTCCGGCGAATATCTACATCTCTTTCACACTTCCTGCTCACTCACTTACAATTTCTCGACTGCAAAAGGGTTTTTTTTGCTATACCTAACGCATTCACTTAGATTAGAGGTACTTGCGCAAATAACAGTGTCCTTACGGCAAACAATCAGGAAAGAAACTTTTTTCCCAAAACTTTTCATCGGCAGCAAAAGGGTGCTATTTCGAACGCCAGCATCGACATTACATTACCGATTATTTCACCGTATTTCGAAAGCTAAGAAAGCGTTCTTCCCCGAACGTCCGCGAACAAGACATCTACGCTACACATAATACTTAACCGAAGATATCACACACTCCTCGATTCTCAACGAGCTTCCCTCGACCATCTAGAATTGACCGGCAACGTATATCTTCTACCTTCAGGGGGTAAGGTTCCGTTTACACGGGCGTGTAGTTGCCGACAGGTTTGTAGAAGGCGTTGCCCGTGACGATGCGGCGGACGATCTCCTTCAAAGAAAGAAAGAAAATGTATTTATTTTGACACGCAACAAGTACACAGTATTACACAAAACAAAAACATAGACACTAACATAATAATATGCTAACATTTAAAACTGTGCCCAACTCAGTATAAGCAGCAAACAAAGCTTACTGCATTGGTTTTCAGTTGGGCACATTAGTAACATCAGTGACGGAAACAACAATAAAAATAAAGATAAAAATAACAAATGAAAAATACTAACAGACACAATGCCATGAACAACTTCGAGCAAAGATCGTGCCAAAATCAACCAGATAGCTTGCTACAGTGGCAACAATCTTTTCTGTTCCGGTGACAGCGGCGCTAGGTACGTTTTCCTATTTTTTGTAGCAATTTAACCGGCCCTGTCTTCTAAGACCTTCAGCCGCCAGCAGCGCTATGGTTGGCCATCAACTTGACAGCAAAATGACATTAAAAAACACGTTAGTTTCACATTTTGGCCACCGGAACAGAAAAGATTGTGGCACTGTAAAGACACTATAATATAGTAATCATAGGGAAAGATAAATAAAAATGATACACTACACTCGGACAGAAATTTGTTTGTACAGCATTTCAACAACAGCAAAAACAATTAGACTGAATTTTTTTATTGGATTAAAATGTTTATTGAAGTAGTAGCAACACAACATAGGTATTTATTTTCAAATATCTTGCATATTTTCAGCGATACAGATCATCAAACTGTCTAATTAGACAAGGAGAGCGCTATAGAAATGTGACGTCACATTTCTATAGCGCCATACTCTAGCCATAGAAAGTTTCGTTTTAGAAAGAGATAGCTTGAGTCACAATTATAAAGTAGCTCATAATTCGCTTGTTATAATACAGATGGAATTTCTTTTTTCGCTTTTGTTATTCAATAAATTATCACATATTCACACCAATTATCAATTCACACCAATTATCTAAGCCCATTTTAATTTCATTAAGAAACTGTATCATGGAAAACTTGATAACGGATAAATATATACTTAAATTACTTTTTGTTTGTAAATACATACTTAATATACATAGTAAACACCCAGACCAAGACAAATAGACATGTTCGTTCATGCACACAAATATTTGTCTTGTTCGGGAATCGAACCCGAGACCACTGGCGCAGAAGGTGGGTAGCCTAGCCCTTCGCCAAATCGGTCGTCAAATAACGTTCTAATAATAATGTTATATTTCTGAATGTCATAATTAAATATCTACATTTCAACAACAGTCAAATACCCAATGTATACCTTGAGGAGCAGCCCCTTCTCCTTCTTGATCTTGGCGAGGAAGCCGCGGTTCTCGTTGGCGCGCCGGGACAAGTACGGCAGCACCTCCACCACGGGCCCGTACGGGACGTACTTGTATGCCGAGTAGCCCGCTTGTCCTGAGGATACATTATATAATAAACACGGACGTAGCTATAACTTTGTCCAGGGGGGTCCCCAAAATAAAAAAACAGAGCACTAACGCAAGAGTAGTTTCTGTTGGACAAGTATCTGGAAGGAGCTGGGATGGCTCGACTATCCATACCGACCGATGCTGTGTTCACGCATAACGAACCAAATTTGAGTCTAAATGCGGAAAAAGTGTCAAAGGTAAGATGGATATGAATGGGGGGTCCGGACCCCCCCCCCCCCCCCCCCTTATATACGTCCGTGATAAATAAGTACCTAGTACCTTTAAAAAACTAAAAAAACAGATTCTTATACCATCAGACCCGCACCACCAAGTGTAGCGAATAGGTGTCATAAGAACGCAAGGTATAGTGAATTAGGTCTCATCAAAACGCAACAAATGACCCCAAATTCGAGGGATTTCCTTGTGGTCATTAAGGAGTGCCACTGGCTTCCTCCCTGCTGCATCATCAGAGCCTCACCACTAAGTGTAGCGAAAAGGTCCCATAAGTACGAAACAAATGAGCCCAAACTCGAGGGGTTTCCTAGCAGCCATTAAAGAGTTCTATTGCCTTGACTCCGTCATCCGATTAGCTCGATAGTAGCAAATTATTGAATTGTCATCGAAATCCTATAAATTTCTACCACGGGCCCGTACGGGACGTACTTGTATGCCGAGTAGCCCGCTTGTCCCGAGGATACATTATATAATAAGTAGCTAGTTTAAAAAAAATAAAAAAATACACTTTTATATCATCAGACCCTCACCACCTACCTAGCGAATAAGTCTCATCAGAACGCAACAAATGAGCCCAAACTCGAGGGGTATCCTTGTGGTAATTAAGGAGTGCCACTGGCTTTTTGCCTGCTCCATCATCAGATCAGCTCGATAGTAGCAAATTATTGAATTGTCATCGGATTCCTATAAACCTCTACCACGGGTCCGTACGGGACGTACTTGTATGCCGAGTAGCCCGCTTGTTCTGGGGATGGATTTAAAGAATAAGAAAGGGCTGTCATCGGAGTTCAATTAAGAAGTTTATCGGGATCGAAACGTTTTAGGAAAAACTAGGAGTGCAGGAATAGAGCGTTTCCACAATCAAATCTCTTCTCAAAATCAATCGAGATATGAAGATTACTTTTCTTTTCTTACTGTACGATGAGATCATGAGGTTTAGATTAATATTTATCTTTCAAAATATTCTTAAAAATCTAAGGAATTCTACCTATATCTTGGTAGAAATTTAGCTTTCTTCAACGAAATCATGAGATAATATGATAAATTTTTATTCAAATTCAATTAAACATTGCCACATCCTTTAAATTTACAGGCTGTACTCTCAGGGATAAATTCGGTGAACCAGTTCTTACTTCTTCTCCTGTGGCTGGTGGCTAGCCAAGGACGCACAGACCATCTTACTATTTAGTTTGGTATTAAACTAGAGGGTAGTACAATGCTTATGTTATGCTTAAGCAATTTAGAGCTACCTAGGGACTGCAAGTAAACGGTGAGACGCCAGCCACATGAAAAGTAGTAAGATGTGGTTCATCGAATTTGTCCCCCCTTGTTGTACGTGTTTAATTTAGTCCCCACTTGGAGCACCCTGAGGAGTTTCTTAACAATTTTTGAGATGTTTTACATCATTAAAGGAATATCAATAGCTGGCACTCACCCAGCGGGAAGGTGATGTGGTCGCACATGCCGAGCAGCTGCCCGAAGCAGACCACCTTGTATCGGGCCGGATGCCTCCTCCATAGCTGGATGGACCGTGTATATGGACACTCACCCAGCGGGAAGGTGATGTGGTCGCACATGCCGAGCAGCTGCCCGAAGCAGACCACCTTGTATCGGGCCGGATGCCTCCTCCATAGCTGGATGGACCGTGTATATGGACACTCACCCAGCGGGAAGGTGATGTGGTCGCACATGCCGAGCAGCTGCCCGAAGCAGACCACCTTGTATCGGGCCGGATGCCTCCTTCATAGCTGGATGGACCGTGTATATGGACACTCACCCAGCGGGAAGGTGATGTGGTCGCACATGCCGAGCAGCTGCCCGAAGCAGACCACCTTGTATCGGGCCGGATGCCTCCTCCATAGCTGGATGGACCGTGTATATGGACACTCACCCAGCGGGAAGGTGATGTGGTCGCACATGCCGAGCAGCTGCCCGAAGCAGACCACCTTGTATCGGGCCGGATGCCTCCTCCATAGCTGGATGGACCGTGTATATGGACACTCACCCAGCGGGAAGGTGATGTGGTCGCACATGCCGAGCAGCTGCCCGAAGCAGACCACCTTGTATCGGGCCGGATGCCTCCTCCATAGCTGGATGGACCGTGTATATGGACACTCACCCAGCGGGAAGGTGATGTGGTCGCACATGCCGAGCAGCTGCCCGAAGCAGACCACCTTGTATCGGGCCGGATGCCTCCTTCATAGCTGGATGGACCGTGTATATGGACACTCACCCAGCGGGAAGGTGATGTGGTCGCACATGTAGCAGCTGCCCGAAGCAGACCACCTTGTATCGGGCCGGATGCCTCCTCCATAGCTGGATGGACCGTGTATATGGACACTCACCCAGCGGGAAGGTGATGTGGTCGCACATGCCGAGCAGCTGCCCGAAGCAGACCACCTTGTATCGGGCCGGATGCCTCCTCCATAGCTGGATGGACCGTGTATATGGACACTCACCCAGCGGGAAGGTGATGTGGTCGCACATGCCGAGCAGCTGCCCGAAGCAGACCACCTTGTCCTCGGGCCGGATGCCTCCTCCATAGCTGGATGGACCGTGTATATGGACACTCACCCAGCGGGAAGGTGATGTGGTCGCACATGCCGAGCAGCTGCCCGAAGCAGACCACCTTGTCCTCGGGCCGGATGCCGTGCTCCTTCATGAGCTGGATGGCGTAGCGGACCGTGTCCTCGTTGTGGGACGCCACCATTATGCCGATGCCGACCTTGGACGACTGAAAGCGACATACCGTTCATTAAAATCGCTCTCCTACTAGCGGATCCTCGCGGTTTTACCCGCATAGTACCCGTTCCCGTGGGAATATTGGGAAAAAATATACCCTTTGTCACTTAGGAAGAATGTAGCTTTCTAATAGTTTAAGAATTTTCTAAATCGGTCCAATAGTTTCGGAACCTATTCGATGCAAACAAACAAACAATCAAATCTTTCCTCTTTATAATCCTACTTCCTACTAATATTATAAATGTGAAAGTTTAGATGTTTGGATGTTTAGATGTTTGGATGTTTGGATGACTGTATGTTTGTTACTCAATCACGCGAAAACGGCTGAACGGATTTGGCAGAAATTTGGGACACAGTTAGTTTGGAGCCTGGAAAGGAACATAGGCTACTTTTTATCCCGGAAAAATTTCACACTCCCGCGGGATAACGTCGTGTAGTCCACGCGGGCGAAGCCGCGGCGTAAAGCTAGAAGGCTAGAAGATTATAACAGTGCGCGCGTTTAGCGTTTCTACTAGTTTCTTCCCGGTGCAGCAGGTGCCGCAAACAATCGCTGCTAATGTGAATAACCTTGCGGAATTAGCAGCACTTGACTCAGTGGAACGCAGAGCGAGAAAATTAATCGGAGACCAAGAGCTGCTTAAAACCAAGTTCCATAGTCTAACCCATCGACGTAAAGTGGCTTGCTTGTTGGTATTTTACAGGCTGTACTTCGGTGAGTGTGCTTCTGAGCTGCATGAGCTCATTCCGCCATCCCCGTTCTACCACCGAGAATCTAGATGCAAAGCGAGCTATCTTTAAGCTAGAAACACATTTCTCTGGCGCAGTGCAGCGCAGCGCAGCGTCGACCGACGCGAGACCCGGGTGTGCACACTTTACTACTGTGGCGCAGCGCGTTCTGACGAAATTATTGATCAGTGTCAATCGAGTCGCTGCCGAGCTAACATCTCCATTATGTTTTCTTCTAATTTTGAAAACAATTTCTGTTCTTAGTTGAACATAATAAATCCAAAAAAAAAAATATGTTGATGATTACGATGATAAGATGATGATGAATGAATACGAGATGCAATTGATATCTATACTAATACTATTATTATTATTATTATTTATAGGGGGACGCCAGCGAAGCCGGACGGGTGATCAGTCACCTAGGTTGGGACTATTTCACCCAGTTCCCCAAGTCCCCTAAAAATCTAAAGAGCAGGGGGGAGGCGGGTTATCATTTACCCCACCGGCGTCGGACCCTCGAACCTACCTGTGCGCTTACAGTACCTGCTGAGTTGACTTATCGTTAACTGCTTTAGATCCTCCTCCTTAAGCGTATCCGTTCCAAAGAGCTTCCAGCGCAGTGATGCGTACATCGGGCACTCTGCCATGAAGTGATAGCTTGTTTCTTCTCTTTCTTTGCATTGCGAACAGATAGGGTCTTCTGTCCGTTTGATCACTGATAGGTGTCTGTTTAGTGGGCAGTGCCCAGTAAGTACACCTACAATCGTTCTTATATTTCTCCTACTGTGTTTCAGAAGTTCTCTAGTTTTCTTCTTGTCAACCGATTTGATGAAGATCTTAGACTGTCTGCAGTCCTTTCTTCTCATCCATCTTTGGTTGGTTTCTTTGATTGTTCTGATCTCGATAATGTTCTTAGTAATTCTATATGCGATTGGTAGTCTTGGTTCAGGGCCAATGAAGGGTTCATCAGCTCCTTCATCGACTTCCTCATTGCCTTCGTTACCTTCGTGTCCGGGTACCCAGGCAACTTCTACCTCAACCAAGTTAGCAAGTGCCTGAATGCTTTGTTTGTGTTTGCATTATTTCAGCAGGGCTGAGGTAGTCTCCGCTTTGTCAAGGGTCTTGATGGCAGCTTGACTGTCGCTATATATTATTGTTTTTCCTACGTTATAATTGCATATCTCACTTTTAATCATGTTCGCACACTCCAGTATCGCGAATACTTCCGCCTGGAACACGCTGGCATACTTGCCCAGATTAAAAGTAGTTCTAATAGTGTTGGGTTTAGCTATTTATACCCCAGCTCCCGATAGTCCAGTTGATTCCTTTCTTGACCCATCTGTGTAGCATACTGCAGTGCTATCCAGATTGTCATGTTCTAGTTTCCAGTCTTCTCTGGATCTGATGCTTATTCTGTACTTTTTGTCGAAGATCCTTTCCTTTTTTATTAGGTCATTGTTAACCAGTATCATGGAAAGGTTTTCTTCGTACTTTTTTCCTATTTCAGCGTGACTTTGATCATTGTGCCTTCCTATCCACAGGTTAGTGCTTTTCAGCTTAAACCATTGTTCTGTAGCTCTCTTTTCGATTTCAAGATCTATTGGACTAAGGCCTAGTATCATTTCTAAGGCGGCCGCGGGAGTTGTTCTCATGGCTCCCGATACCATGACGCTAGCTAGTCTTTGTACCTTAGTGAGTTCTTTTCTGTTGTATTCTAGTTTTGCCTTATGCCACCATGCTAGTGCTCCGTGAAGGATTATCGGTAGAATGATTACTTACTATAAATACACTTTGTTTGTTTGTAATAGATAAACTCAAAAAATACTGAACCGATTTTAGAAATATTTAGTGTAATTTATTTTCAAATCCGCGAGTCCGTTGGGAATTATACATTATTTTTGTTATAAAATTAAAAGTATAGTGTACTAAAAACACTTTAATACGTTTTAACAGTATAATTAACAACCCTACATGATAGAGAATTGGTGACTTTTCTAAACAAAAAAAATATTTTTTAAATTGGCCCATTATTGACGGAGAAATCGGAGAACATAAGTAGTAAAAAGCAAAATGCAGAGCTCCGCTGCGCAGTCCGCTACCGAGCCATCTGACGATACAATGCTAGAAAGTGGTGGGGGGCCTGGCGCAATCGGAGCCGAGCGATCGACGTCGCGCCAGATCGCTCTGCGCCACACCACACTGCATAAATGTGTTTCTAACCATACTAAATGTATGAAATGAAACCGAGCGCGTCGTACGACGCGTCAACACACTGCGCCAGAGAAAAGTGTTTCTAGCTTTACTTGGTCAACATCCCGCGAATGCTTTTCTTCTTGCTTCATGATGCGCACTGCCAAGAAATGGAATTCCCTGCCGGCGTCTGTTTTCCCGAATGACTACAACCCTTTAATTTTTAAAGCTAGAGTGAATAGGCTGCTTCTGGGTAAGCTCGCTCCATCTTAGGCTTCTTCCAACCCTAAGGTTCGGTGTGAAGCCAAGAGCAAGCCCATAAAACATAAAAAAACCTACAATTTTTTTTTTTTCATACTCTTAATAATATAATTCTTAGACGGTGCTAAAATAGGGACAATTAAAAAAGAAATATGTCATAACAGATCGCAGACCTTGACTCTCCCGAGCACCTCGGCGAGACACCGATGGAAGGAGGCGGTGGTGGCATCCACGTTCTCACACGTGGGGTCTTCGTAGCCCATCGCCGCCGCTCGCGCGCGCTCCTATGAACAAACACCATTTAATCTTTAACTTTATTCATCAAATAAATGTCACAAATAGGAGCGTTTTACCTACCATTAAAACGCATATTGTGTCCGGAGCCTTATTCGAAGCCTAGGTAAACATATTTTGAGAAAGCCCTTTCCGTTTCCGTTCGACATCAATTTTCCTATTGGTCAATTATACCCACGTGACGTCACTTCCGTAACGTCATCATAAGTCACGTGATACGAGTTCACCTTTTAGCAACAGCGGAGGATTTGTGTCATTGTAGTCTCAAAATCTGAAACACCTGACAACCATTAAGGATAAAATCTACACCAGGCAGATCTTAAAGCTAGGCTTCGAATAAGGCTCCGGACACAATATGCGTTTTAATGGTAGGTAAAACGCTCCTATTGTGTCCTTTCGCCGTTATTCGAAGCCTAGGTAAACATATTTTGAGACCTTGTTTGTTATCGCCTGGTGAACGAGGACGCCAATGTGACATGTATCAGCAATTATGACATTAATCTTATACCTTTTGACAAATTCGACAGGTACAAGGGGTACAAGAATTAATTGTTTAACGTTATAACTCAACATCACAAATTAATACTGATATCAGAAACATTATGCTATTACTATCAAACATTCAAGTATGTCATACAATAGTACGTAAGTACCTAAATAATGAAAATATGAGCACGGACTGAACATGATTGAAAAGAAAATAAAATGTATACTTATGCTCAATCTATCAAACCTTATTCATAAATATGTAAACTATGTTACATAAATCATTTACATATTCTTGAAATATTCAAAAACTGAAAAGAAACAAACATTACATTAACACAACTTGTGCTATCCCTTATATATTTTTGAAGCAAAAACATCTGAAAATCTTTTGGCTAAGTCTCTTCTGATATAACATCGATACGATATGATCTGAAAACACATAATAAAGCAAAATATAAGTACAATATAATAATTGTAAAAACTTTCGACACAAGAAACCATAAGCACAAGACTCATCTTCCCTAACTGTAAAATCATGTTGCTTTAAATTATTATGTTACACCTGCTAGTGACACGCTAAACTCCCGAGCACTAGCATTGTTACGAAGCTGACGACTGTTTCTCAGTATATCCTTTACCGCTATAGGGAAATTATTGTTCATACTAAAATAAATAATTTTGGGAATTTTAATATACCACTGTGCTACACAGTGGTATATTCTAATCTAAGCAAAGCTTGTCCTATGGCCAAGATGCCCAAGTCGTAATTCTTATGGTTCTGTAGGGTGCGAAGCATTAAGTCCACCTATGTACTGTAATTAGTGCATGAAGAATTAAATAAATAAATAAACATGTATTTTGTAAATACATGGTTGTGTTACATACAAAACACTTCGATCAATTAAACATAATATTATACTTAAAATATCGAACCCACGACGTTATTTTTGGCAGTTAAACTGTTGACTTACTACCTACACCAAATTCAAGAGAAAAGACATTATTTAAAGCTCTGTGCTAGAGAAGAAGTCAACTATTGCTATGTTTGTGCAGTGCAAGATGCATTAAAGTTTGATTGCAAAAATTAACGTTAACATTATTCGAATAAATAGGATCGCAGATCGCAGGATGTTATATGTATAACATCCTAAACTACTTGTGCCGGCTTGTCTTACTGGTCTGACAAAAAGAGCGATCATGTATAAAGGTCAAGTAAATTTCTGAAAATAATGTAAGCACATGCCTTATTTTACAAGATCAAAACAAAAGTAGTTCGTATATTAACTTCTTTAAAGCATCTGCTATTTTGTAACAAATCTCATTTGCATACAAATCGAATTAATGTAACTCTAAAAGATAAATTGCAAAAGATTTGCAATATTTTGTCATAACTTTATCTACTACTTATATCTATCAATCAATCAATATTGATTTATTCACATAGACATATAATAAGCATGTAGGTACTTATGAATCGTCAATATTTTCCTACCACCCATTCAAGACTTTTTAACTGTAACTATACATATAAATATAATAATGACAACGAAAATGACTGGTAATGGCCGATAATGACAGTTTCACTTTATATATTTTACCGACACGGTCCCAAGTTGCATTGCAGGACACAATTTTTTATATAGACTGCCATTCTAAAGACGCCTCTCTCTTATTATTAATCACCATCGAACCAATGAAAAACTCCTGTTAATTACTGTCAATTTAGCTACACGGAACATCTTAAATAGTTATATCCAATCTAGCAAAGAAACATGAATATACAAAATTAAAAAATTTCATTGAGTAATGGCTCATTATACCCATCCATTTAGTAAAAATGGGTTAACCGGGCACCTTATATAACTTCGTAATGAATACAAACAATTCTAACATAATGAACTAAAAATATATATATATATATATATATACTTATATTAAAACTCACCAAAGACATTGTTTATCAGAAACATAAGAGACTTCTTTTCCTCATCGACGAAACAACGAGCAACTTCTTTTAGTTGCCCTAATGCTTGCCCTAAGGGCATAATTTTGCTATTGTACAAGACAGTGTTCTTGTGGAGCGACTGTCAATCTGAAAACTCGTAAATTATTATCAATGATCTGATCTACTAATTTTACATTTGTATGGGTCCGTGTCCTTGCGAAATCAATCTCAGAAACCCATTTTTACTTATTCTTTCCAAAAAATTCATAATTTATCCAATTTTTATGATAATGATTCATTAAAGGTTCATAAAAAGATGTCTTTGTAGACAATATCATTGTTGTAGACCCTGTCAATCTCCAAACTGCATTCATTCTAGCCTGGAAAGGCGTAATTTTTCTATTGTTTAAGACATTCAAAATCATTTACGTACAAGTACTTTTGACTGAATACATGAATAGTTTATATCATGATAACAAAAGGTTTACATTTTCAACATCATTACATACACAATTACATGAGTTACATGAGCACAGGAAAAAATAATATCGGTAACGTTGACTGCTATTGCCCGTTGTAGGTTGATCTGTATTACAGGCAACAAAATATGGTATATATACCTACCTAGTTTTGCCATTTTAAAAGACCGTGATCGTCAGAATTCGTCTCACAATATAAATCTACGGTGCCATGGAGCAGCCTGCCATGTTTATACATGACGATGAGTAAGCATAAACAATGCCTGTATCAGATGACTTTACTCTTCTAGACGGCTAAAATAACTATTGCCTATAAATTTTCTAAAACATTCTACTGATGAAATAAAGTAAAGTACTAATTTATTCGGTGTTTTACATTAACAATAGGTACACATTTACTTAATCTAAACTAAATTTAGGTATGAAACAGTCGAAAGGGCAGACCCGATCGGCTCGTGCTGTTGCTTACAGCTATGTCAGACTGTCAGGCTCTTTCAGATACGCAAAACGCCAGACACGCATTATCAGAAATCGCAGAATGTCAGATTACACTAAAAGTCAGAATCGCAATATCCCAACTGGCTTTATAGCATAATTACTTTGACTGCATAGCTTCTAGTCAGTAGGTACCTATTATTCGTTAAAATACTAATTATTGCTATCACTGGTGCCCATAGGGAGCCACCGCAGTATTTCAATCAATATATGAACTATTAGTGCCAAGCACAGCTTCCAGCGTGCCTAATACTAGCGGGGCTTGTTCGCATATAAACATGAAAGGTATGTGTAGTCGATATACCTATACCCCCCCCCCCCCTTTTTTACTTATATTTATTTGAATATACAGTTTCTACTTTCAATCATAATTATGGCATTGACGGCACTAATAATATCACGTAATCCAAAAAAATAAAAAGATTATAATGCTTATTGTCAAAAACATTGCACCCTGATACTTGCGTAAGCAGGAAATGCCACCCGTTACTTGCGTAAGCAGGCTAATTTAATTAATTTTAAAAATAAAAAGATTCATAATGCTTATTGTCAAAAACATTGCACCCTGATACTTGCGTAAGCAGGAAATGCCACCCGTTACTTGCGTAAGCAGGCTATGTTTTTTTTTTTATGGTAGGGGGGTTCGGGGGGGCTGAGCACCCCATTTTTCAATATCAAATCATTTGCTTCATGCTACATTACACGACCCACATAAACACTCCCTAAAAGGGGCAAGGGTCAACTGTAGAAAGTATTTAGAATAAACTTTTGCAACAACAGTATGTACTTTTAAAATCATTAAATTAAATACACTATTCCCTTTAAAATATTATTTGCCTTGCACTTGTTGGTTAGTTAATACATACATAGCGACGCTTGTTCCCATTTTTAATGCAGGTAGCACTCACATACAGACATGGGAGTAATAAAAGTATAACAGTAATCACACACTATGTCAAAAACAAAACGTTGAAACAAAAGCAACTTAACAAAATTAGTGCTATACCACTCGACTATACTGACATTATTTTCGAACTGCAATGATACTTTTCCAATGGACATGATAACCATTAAAGAAAATGTAGGTACTTCAAAATGCTTTCGTAACAATAAATCGCCACAAGAAGTCGGTACAAATTGTAAAATAGGATTTATAAACTAAACAAGAGAAAAGTGTGTCAAGGTCAAGCACGGGCGACGACGGGAGCCGAGACCCACTGTATACTTCCCGATCCTTTCAAAATCCCTAAATCACATTGTATCACTATTAAAAGGAAATCTATTTGACATAAATGATTATGATTATGATATAATCTCTCAGCGCAGATCGCAAAATCTCTCTACTAACTATCACATGAACAGATTTTTCATGGTGAGAAAATATAAAATTTCTTACTTGCTTGTGGGTAAGAAAATAAAAATCAAAACTTTCACTGACCTGGCGAGGTGTTAAATTACCTCAATTCCTATGTGCCAATAAACCTGATACTCCATCTCGTCGTCCTAAATGCGTTGGATTTCCACGATAGGTACTTTGAAATTAACAGGTGGACCTCGAGCCCGACCCGCCATGTTTACGCGCGCTCACTCACAGGCACGCTCTTTTAAAATTCGAACAATTTTCATAACTAATAATATTACTTTATCCGTGAAAGTAAAATAAAAGAACCACTCGTACAAATTTTTAAATTTTTAAATTTCGAACGCTAACAGCGTTTATGACTAGATGTGAACGGTTGCGAAAAATGGACGCCAATGACACAAATCCTCCGCTGTTGCTAAAAGGTGAACTCGTATCACGTGACTTATGATGACGTTACGGAAGTGACGTCACGTGGGTATAATTGACCAATAGGAAAATTGATGTCGAACGGAAACGGAAAGGGCTTTCTCAAAATATGTTTACCTAGGCTTCGAATAACGGCGAAAGGACACAATAACAGTTTTGTACTATAGCTGGTCAATTAAGAACGACTCATTTGTCTCGATGAATGGATTGCATCTAATAGTATCTACAACACGTTCCTATCCTACCTCCGATTTGATCTGCTTCCAGACCAAATCGGAACGTGTGTAGCGCAGATTTGGTGTGGGAGCTGACCAAATCGGCTGCCGGATCGGAATGTGTGTAGATACTATAAATGAATGGGTGTTATTGTTTATCACATTCAAGAGGGGCGCTTTTAACATACGTTCCACCAGTGGACGCATTCATAACGTGCCAAATAGCTTTTGCGCGATGGTGAGTGTGTTCCAGTAGGAACCGCCTTTAGTAAAAACCGTTCGTAATTTGCGCCGTACAAGCTGAATTACACTGTATTGCGTTATAGTTAGAGTTGCTATTTATTTAAATGGCTTAGCGGAGTGCAGTATCTGTTACGTAGTAACTATTTAGTAATCTGTGGTTTAGTTATTTAAATTTTAACTTTTTTGCATTCACAATGCAATTTTAATAGTTGATATTTTTCAATCTGTGGTTTAGTCAACGTTTTGGAATAAGAAGGTAAATGTTTTGATTGATGTTTTGATAAAGCACCAACTGACCTGTTCGATGTAGGCCCCTCGCACGAGCTTGGCGCCCCAGTAGAACCCCTGGCGCGTGGCCTGCTCGATGTCCGTCACGATCTCGTTGTACGTGTATTCGCCATAATTAGACACCAGTCGATTTTCATACAAACGAGGTAACTTTCAAGCCTTGGTTCTCCGCCAGGGATTGACCTAGCTGTGACCTAATCTTGGCCATCTATGGAGTGAATGGAGGAGATTCAGATCGCTATAGACATAAGATATAAGGATATGTTTAAAAAATCCGCAAAATTAGCATAAAATTGTATGGAAATCCAGAAACTGAAAACTCTGATTCTTATATATCTTAGAAGGCTGATCAGATCAGTTGGTTGCGTATAGCGATCTGAATTTCCTCCATTCACTCCCTGGATGGCCATCATCAGGTCACAGCTAGGTTAATCCTTGGCGGAGAACCAAGGCTTCAAAGATACCTCGTTTGTATGAAAACCAACTGTTGTCTTTAATTATGTAACCGCCAATGTATATTATATTGTCTATCGTTTTTATGTGTTGTCTTCATTTAAGAATTTGTCTGGTTGTATACGTTACTAGCGGCCGCCCGCGGTTTCACCCGCGTGGTTCCCGTTCCCGTGGGAATATCGGGATAAAAAGTACACATAAACCTTCCTCTTGAATCACTCTATCTATTAAAAAAAACGCATCAAAATCCGTTGCGTAGTTTCAAAGATTTAAGCATACAAAGGGACATAGGGACAGAGAAAGCGACTTTGTTTTATACTATGTAGTGATAATTTGTCCTTCGACTGTGCTAAATAAATGTTTTGATAAAGCACCAACTGACCTGCTCGATGTAGGCCCCGCGCACGAGCTTGGCGCCCCAGTAGAACCCCTGGCGCGTGGCCTGCTCGATGTCCGTCACGATCTCGTTGTACGTGTTCTTCAGGTACGTCTGATGAGTGTTGAACACCAGGTACTTGCCCTGCGCACACAATAATTGTCAAAACATGAGGTTACATGACTAATGATGATTGCTGATAAATTACTCCAATGGATTTTGAATATTACCTAATTAATGTTGGGGTGCATCTACACGTAATAAAATCGATCTCATTGCAACTGTTCTTCAGATACGTCTGGTCCGTATTGAATATTAGGCACTTGCCCTGTTCATATACCACTCTTATCAGATCACATAGTAGAAATAACAAATGGCTTAAAACATGCTCTATCCAATCGATTTTAAAATTTATTTAAAAGTTAGACCTAAAAAATAATTCTTTTCGACTACTTCGATGACTGTGTTATAGCCAGTTGTGGTTATAGACGCCGATTATCTAAGCCGTACTTAGGTCCACTTGCAGCAAATTTACTAAAAAATAATAAATATAAATTACTAATCTCGGTTTTACTAAAACTAGATTTAGCCCATACAGGAATGTCATTTTTTTTATCTAAATTTAAAATATTTTGACATTTTTGTGTGAAGTAAATCTAGTTTTGGTTAAATCGAGATTTAGCAAATTTGCTGCAAGTGGACGTTACTCATCAAAATGACTAAGGTCTAATTCTAACCGAGATGGCAGCTGTCAATACTAGCTATCTTGGTATAAATTGGGCCGTAGTGACATTAAACCACTAGCCATTTTAAAATCTCTATAATGTCATTGAGATGTATTTGCAGCTATTCATACTCACTTTGTTGTATCTCCTCATCATCTCGACGCATATGCGCGATATAGCAGGCTGGAAATACGTTTGTTCGGCGTCTATCATTATCCTTACGTCTTTCTCATTTGCAACCTGAAACAATCAATTATTATAATGTTTATAATGCAAATTTTTAATTTTAAAATCCTACAGAAGGGAAAGGTAAGTAGGTATTTAACCTTTTTCATAACAATTATCTCTTTCTACTATTTCTCTCTGTTGTTTCTTTCTTTTGTGTGCTTATCATTTTCCATATGTCAACACCCATCTATCCCAGTAGTCATTCCACCATTTCCACATCTGACATGCAACAAAGCCATGGGAATGGATTTAGACCCTGGATTGACAGACTGACGGTTATCCATCTTCAATAAAGGACCAGGGGCCGAACTTTCCGAACTTCGGAAATCTGCCGGGCTTCAACTTTAAACAGTTATATCGGAAGTACGTAATTTCTTATTATACTATTTACCAAAATTATTTGGAAGATATCGATGTTCCTGGGACATCATGAATCGTTGTTTGCCATTTTGGCCTGATTGGGGCTCGATTTATCTGTGTTAATTTGAAGACCGGCAGATTTCCGAAGTTCAGAGGCCCCAGGAGGGGAATATCGAAACATGATAGGTTAAACAGTCACCTGAATGATGTCGTTAAGGCGCCGCAACATGTTGCGGAACATCTCCTCCTCCTTGGCCGAGATCTGCGAGATGAGTCGTCGCATCTGGCCCGTCTTGGGGTCGGGCACGCGGAACGTGTCCGACAGCCCCATGTCCTCGTCCAGGATCATGGACCACGGGAACAGATGCACGATCCTGGGGGGAAACACATGCTCACCATAGAGTACAGAACTACACGCAAGGGAAGGGTGAACGGTTCTACATTAGCCGCTAGATGCTATACATTATGAATAACAAAACACAATTACGAAAGTACATCTTCGTGCGTGTACGCAAGTACGCCTAATGATGGCGCCAGACATAGCACAAACATTTGAACAAATATTTGAAAAAATTTTTGGATACATATTATGTAGCACGGGTATTTGATTATTTCTTCAAAGCTTTGACAAAATACTACAGTACTTTGCCATGTCAGAAGGCAAAGCGGCTTTATAAATCAACTTTTGGCTACTTATTATTGGACACTGTTTAGTTATAGACGCTAGAAGCCGTATGCCTGTGGCTTCATCATTTCCTGACCACGCCTCCTGGCAATCAGCGGAAGCGTCGTTGGAAAACCCAAGACTTCTAATATAACCACTAAAATTATCCTACTATCCATCCATATCCATACTAATATTATAAATGTGAAAGTGTGTTTGTTTGTTTGTTTATTTGTTTGTTTGTTTGTTTGTTTGTTTGTTTGTCCGTCATTCACGTCAAAACGGAGCAACGGATCGACGAGATTTTCGGTATGGAGATAATTTAAGAGCTAGAGAGTAACATAGGCTACTTTTTATCCAGGAAAATTATAAAATAAAACTGGTAATTTTGTATAGAAAACCGTTAAACTGTCATACTTCACACAACTGTCATTTCTTAGCCGCTTCCAAAGAGAAGGTATGTCAAAGAGTATGTAATCACTGACATTTTTGCCGCTTAGGATTCCTTTTTTTTGTTAATAAGTGACATTGTGTCAGACAGGTGATACGAAGTTCGTGTCCAATAAAATTTATATGGCAAAACAACGTTTGCCGGGTCAGCTAGTAATATTATAAATGTGAAAGTTTAGATGTTTGGATGTTTAGAGTTTGAATGTTTGTTACTCAATCACGCCAAAACGGCTGAACGAACGGATTTGGCTGAAATTTGGGATACAGATACTTTGTAGCCCGGAGAGGAACATAGGCTACTTTTTGTCCCGGAAAAATATCACGTTCCCGCGGGATAACGTCGTCGTGTAGTCCAGGCGGGCGAAAAGCTAGTGTGTAATAATATAAAAGCAATGTGTGTTTTCAACCGTAAAAAATGATGGCTATTTTAAACAATACATAGTACAAACGAAAGAAAATTTTTGGACGCTTATGGCTAAACATAGTTAGAAACTCGATAGACATATCTGAAGTGATTCAAGTGCTGTCGCGAGCTGGCGGCAGGCCCGAGGTGATTGATGGGCAGAATTGCTTGTTCGTGAGTTGTGAAGCATCGCTTGTTTGGCTATTATGTAACGTCTGTAGTGGTACGTCACATCACAACGCGACATCGCTGTAGGTTCGGGCTGAAGAGTTTACGGCTATTTTTAGATTAGCAGCTAAGAATAATGAAAACAAGAGATTTAACAACCATTTTGTGTTTATAGATGTCTGTAAGCGCGTCTTGAATGTTTTGCTCTCATGACAATTTCGCATGTTCTGAATTAACATTTCTAGCTTCGGCCTCATCATAATTCCTATCATATGTAGCAGTTTCGACAGTAGATTCAGTCGGATTTAAACTTTTAGGCGTGTCAGAACATCGCCAGAGACGATGCGCGGTATACAATTTAGAGGCATGCCAGTGGGTGTGGTTATGTTGCGGGGTAATCTACTGCGCATAGTGGCAGACTTCAAGACCGCGAATAAAGTTTTGGCCACATTTTTTTTTACTTATAATGGGTTTGCTCTTGATCCCAATCAAGTCCAGGGGCTAAGACAGTATCCATGATGGAGCGAGCTAACCCAGAAGGTGCCTATTGTTGTGCGCAATAAAAAAGATGTTGAGTAGCGTTTGGTGCGACATTTAGGAATATTAACAAAGAAAGGGTGGTAGCCCGCTGTGCGTCTGTATGTCCGATGGAAGAAGGGGGATGGCGGTATGAGCTCATGCAGCTCCTGAGCACACTCTCCGAAGTATAGTCTGTAAAAGACCGACAGACAGCCAGCTTTGCGGCGGTGAGCTAGGGTGTGAAACTGCTGCCAGTTTCACATGGTTGTTCCTTACCCCTCCTTTTCAGAGGTGATCTTCTTCATAAAGTCCTGCACCTCTGACTTTGACGCACTGTCGTCGAAGTACCGCTGCAGGTCCTTGATGGTTTTTTAGTACGTGAGCATGTTGCGAATAATATGGTCATATGGACAACCAGAGAACACAAGACACCATAGAAGACAAGGAACAATCCTTACCCCTCCTTGTCGGAGGTGATCTTCTTCATGAAGTCCTGCACCTCTGGCTTGCTGGCGCTGTCTGAACACAAGACAACATAGAAGACAAGGAACAATCCTTACCCCTCCTTGTTGGAGGTGATCTTCTTCATGAAGTCCTGCACCTCTGGCTTGGACGCGTTGTCACCAAAGTATCGCTGCAGGCCCTCAATAGTCTTGTGGTGCGTGAGCATGTTGCGAATAATATGGTCATATGGACAACCATAGAACACAAGACACCATAGAAGACAAGGAACAATCCTTACCCCTCCTTGTCGGAGGTGATCTTCTTCATGAATCTCTGCACCTCTGGCTTGCTGGCGCTGTCTGAACACAAGACAACATAGAAGACAAGGAACAATCCTTACCCCTCTTTGTCGGAGGTGATCTTCTTCATGAAGTCCTGCACCTCTGGCTTTGACGCGCTGTCGCCGAAGTATCGCTGCAGGTCCTCGATGGTCTTGTGGTGCGTGAGCACGTTGCCGGTGCCGCCCGCGATCTGCTGCATGTAGCTGCGAGCGCGCATTATCACCTCCGATAGTTGCAGCTGCAAACAAAGTGCAGGGGATGTTATATTGATCAAATAGATGATAATTGCAGATTACCCCCGTAGCTCTCCTTCCCATGGGAATGTCGGAATAAAATATCGCCTATGTCACTCGAATAATTGTGGCTAAACTGGTAAAATTTTTTAAATCTTTACTTTTTTGCATTCACAATGTAATTATTATTATTGAAAAATTGAAAAAGAAGTATTTAAAAAAAGTTTTTAGGTAGTCTCAGTGGATTTTTTCTAAATACTTATTTTTCAATGGTAAAATCGTTTTCCAAATCTGTTCAGTAGTTCCCGAGATTCTATCCTATATATCTACAAACTTTACCTCTTTGTAGATTGTTAGGTTTTCATAAAAGCAGTCTACAGATATTTTTTTACGAATTTGAACTAATAACTTTCTTCATTCCATTAGTTGGTCGTCTTTTGATGTCAAAGTTTTGAGATTCAGGAAATCTAGCTTGATGTGAAAAAAAATACTAATAAAAGAATAGGTCTTAATACATAATCTTACCAATAACTGTGGTCTTCCCAAAGCAGTTAATTTGACAGCCATAAGCCCCGTGCTCTTAGTTATGCCTGGAAAAGAAATTTATTTCATCAGCTCAAAATGGAAGAAGTCGTGTCCATCGTTCCAGCAGCGCCACGGTCTCCGATTTGCTTGAAAAAAATACACCATGCAGGCCAATTTTTTACCAGTCGGGAAAAAATACGATTGATTTTTTCCCCCCACTGGATCCGAGGATATACGGGGATTTCTGTGGCGCTGCTGGAACGACGTCGTCCTGGCAGCGCCCCGCTATTTCTCATTAATTACAAAAGCTATAATAAATCTAATAAGACACATATTTTTGGCTTTTTTTTCCATTTCACATAAGCTAATGTCCACCTGTAAATGTCGACAGATTCAGGAGTAATCGTAGGTCACTTGGGGCGCTGCTGGGACGACGTCGTCCCAGCAGCGCCACGGCCGAATCTCAGCAATTCGATTTTTTTACTGAAAACAGTGTGCCTGTATATTTAGTTCCTTCATCATAGGGTACGGAAAAAATTGAATTTCTACATTTCATCATGGAATAATGATTTTATAGGCATCGAAAAATTATAACCTCAAAAAAAATTTTTTTTGCTCTAACGCCTTTAAATAAATAAATATTTTTTTTTTTTTTTTTTTATGTATTAAATAGCATTTGCGCATTCTTTTATCTTCCTATAAAGGGAAAAAAATAAACCACTCTCGCAGCATTAACTATTCCAGAGAAATCCTAGGTTTAGATTGTGTTCCTACATTTAGGCATCGTTCCAGCAGCGCCACACCCAGTACAGCATGATCCAGGGCACCTGTCACCAAACTGAGCATGCCAATATTTACTACTACCATAGCGAACACGGGAAAAAATCTGATAACGAGTATAACACAGCGAATTTCCGAGAAATAAGCCTTTGATTCAATATGCCATACAATTGGTACATTCGAGTAGAAAAGTTTTATTTAAATTCTTTTTAGTGCCATAAACTTGGGGGCTTTTAGCCCCCAGTACAGGCTGTCCGATCATGTTGGCCGACCATGATGGGCCATCGTGTACAGGGGCGGTTTGCGTGTGATTGCCGTCTGCGAGCAACGCAAACCACCCCTGTACACGATGGCCCATCATGGTCGGCCAACATGATCAGCCATCCTGTACTGGGGGCTTCATACTTCATGTTTACCGGGCTTGTCAAGCATTGCATTGCATCATTGGGGCACAATATCGGTATCGCTATGCGGATCGCAGCTCAGCATTATTATGGTGCAAATAATGCAATGCAAGCAAAGTAATATTAACGTAATATAGAACGTACGAGCCAAAAAAAACGTTGGCCATTTGTTTCCACATGCCATAGAGAAAGGTTAACCTATGGAGTGTAGGATAGAAGCATGATAGAAGTGGGTAAACCACATCATCCATCATAGCCTGACAAGGAATAGAGTCTAATTTTCTAGCGTAAGCTACATTGTCATAAAAAATATCTGATGCGGTTTTTCTTGAGCTTTATTCCAATAGCATAAACATCTTTTTGCTTTGCACAAATGAGCTGCTATTCCAACCATGCCAAATTTTACAGACTGTAGTGTCATATAGTGACATGACAATGACAGTACAGTTACCTTTGAATTGTAGAGTTATTTGGGCGGTAATTTAGGGCCGTTTATTTATTTATCTGTCGTTGTTAAAAAGTAAATTTCGTATTTGGACGCATTTTGAGAAGAGAGGGGGAACTGGGGGCCACGTGCAAAACTTGTAAAAGAAAAATAAAACTTGTAAAAAGAAAATAAAGCTTTGTGGAAACATAGGTACCTAACAAATCTTCGAGATCATTTAAAGAGACTACACTGCATATCAGATAACTCTGAGGAGCCTAGTATAAGTTTAGGATTCTGTGTTCTCATAAAATTAAGACAATTTCATTTTCAAATAAATCCGTTAATTAAATTTTTATCGCTCTTATTATTCGACGTAGGTATATAGTGATTGTTGCCGGATAATCGATTCCGAATCGATTAATGAGCAATTTTCTGAGGCTATTTAAAAAAAAAGCTTCCAAATGCTTCACTAGATGGCGTTGAACGAAGTATGTACATGGTATACTTTGGTATGAATCATATTTAATTTATTTACTTTAAAAAACCCAAAGGAAACTTAAAATAAATTAAATAAGTAGGTACTGATAGGTACTACTGTGAGGAACAGAAACGAAATAGGTAAATTTAAAGATTAAGGTAAATAAATAACATCTGTCTGACGTTCCGTTTTACGTAACAAAAGCCGCGTCAAAGTAAAATTTATAACGTTCCGTTCCTTCTAACTGCATAGGTGGGACAGAGCCATCTAGTGAGCGAGCTTTCAGAAAATCACCCATTGTATTGTAGATTATTTTTGGGGCTCAAATAATCTAAGTATCGATTACCCAATCAAAAGTATCTGACGGGACCGAGTTAATGTTGTACCGAGCTCGGCCGAGTACTGTGTTTACATGTACCTAGTATTCGGCCGAGCCGAGAGTACTTGTCTCCCCACTCTACTCGGTAGGTGTAATCAGGCTATGATGGATGATGTGGTTTACCCACTTCTATCATGCTTCTATCCTACACTCCATAGGTTAACCTTTCTCTATGGCATGTGGAAACAAATGGCCAACGTTTTTTTTGGCTCGTACGGTCTTTATTACGTTAATATTACCACAGTTAACTTTTCATACAGTAGGCCGACGGAGACGTCTAGACAGGTCAATCGTGCGGGGCTTGCGGGGTGAGACGGGGGAGTGGTTGTCCCGAGTTACATACAACGCCGTTCATAGTAACTCGGGACAAGTCTTCCAGGGCTATCACGTCTTTATCGTTATATTTTTTTTTAAATTAATATTATGGTGCATACGACATGTAGTGTGAGTGCGTGCAAATCTTCATCTCGCTTATTAAAAAAAGGCAATTTCCAAAATCCAAGATGGCGGCCAACATTTTTGTTTACGGACTTTGATGAAACTTGGTTTTTAGTACAATTTTGACAAGAAAACAGCAACGCAATGTCAAAAAAATAAAAAAAAATCAAAGTGGCAGCCAACTTTTTAATTTGTAAGCCGATTTAGATCAAACTCGATTTTTGGTACTATTTGGACAAGGCAACAGCAACGCTAAATTATATATACATAAATGTTACAATTACCACAGTATAACCAATGTTTTGTTTAGGCCAACGCCCTTGAAGTTAGGCGATACCGACGTCTGTATAGGTATTTCCGTAACTACGGAAGGGTTGTAACAAAATTAAAATGCAGCAGGTACATTTTGGTGTATTGCGAAATAAAATAAAATAAATAATTATGGTAAGCATTTTAGAAGTATCAAAATAAAATATATTATATGTTTTATTTAGTTTCACCTATAATTGTATCTGTCTGTCTGTCTGCCATGAAATTTTGCAAGGTAAATTTGATCTACTCCTGACGTTTGAATGGGTTGAAGTTTTGTTAAAAAAAATATTCAGATTGGAAATAAGCCGATTAATATTTCTTAACCTTTGAAGCGCCTTCGTCTATATATCAAAATCATCCCATGTCACAATCATAATTTTTTTTAAACTCTGTAACTTAATATAAATTATTATTTTATTTACTTATTTTTTTTTTAATAGGGTTTACAGCTGTCAAAAACACAGTAAATTACGAAGGATGTTACGTCGTAATTTACTGTGCTTGTGTTAAAGCAAATTAATAATTAGTTAAATCTTTTACTTGACATGATGATGATGATACTTGACTCTGTCTCAAGCTTTCAAATAAAAACCTGTTACATTTTAATAAGCGAAAAGAGAGAAACAAAAACAAAAAACGGCCACCATCTTGACCATTTGTATTTTTTTACATTGTGTTAAGAACGGTTTTCTTGTCAAAATAGTATAAATAACCGAGTTTTATCAAAAACGGCCCACAAACAAAAAGTTGGCCGCCATCTTGGATTTTTTAATACTTTAAACATTGCGTTGCTGTTTTCTTGTCAAAATAGAACCAGAAACTGAGTTATATCAAAATCGGCCCACAAACAAAAAAGTCGGATGCCATCTTGGATTTTTAATATGTTTAACATTTCGTTGCCGTTTTCTTGTCAAAATAGGTACCAGAAACTAAGTTTCATCAAAATCGGCTTACAAACAAAAAAGTTGGCCACCATCTTGAATTTCTTTCTATTTTTAACATTGCGTGTCTGTTTTCTTGTCAAAATAGAAACAGAAACTGAGTTTCATCGAAATCGGCCTGCAAACAAAAAAGTTGGCCGCCATCTTCGATTTTTTAATATTTTTAACACTGCGTTGCTGTTTTCTTGTCAAAATAGTACCAGAAACAAATCGGCTTACAAACAAAAAAGTTGGCCGCCATCTTGGATTTCTTTATATTTTTAACATTGCGTTGCTGTTTTCTTGTCAAAATAGTACCATTAAGCCTAGCATGACCACCCAAAACGCGATATGTATCGAATGATAAAGCGACTTATCGACATTCAAACGTCAAAACCCATAGTCTTTTGACAGTTAAACCGGATAACTTATCATATCATATCCCATTTTGTTGGTCATGCTAGGGGGGCAGAAATCGAGTTTTATCGAAATCGGCCTACAAACTAAAAAGTTGACCGCCATCTTGGATTTTAATTTTTTTGACATTGCGTTGCTGTTTTCTTGTCAGAATAGTACCAAAAACCGAGTTTCATCGAAATCAGCTTACAAACAAAAAAGTCGGCCGCCATCTTGAATTTTTTAATATTTTTGACATTGCATTTGCATTATTAAATTATTTTATTAATTTAATATCGCAATACCAATGTACCTACCCGGGGTCGTTAAAGGTCCACCGTCACATTTTAAAGTGACAACCCTTACGTACTTACGTAAATACCTATACAGGCGTCGGCATCGCCCAACTTCAAGGGCGTCGTCCAACTGTATAGAAAGATTGCTTAAACTGTGATATTACTTTGCTTGCATTGCATTATTTGCACCATAATAATGCTGAGCTGCGATCCGCATAGCGATACCGATATTGTGCCCCAATGATGCAATGCAATGCTTGACAAGCCCGGTAAACATGAAGTATGAAGCCCCCAGTACAGGATGGCCGATCATGTTGGCCGACCATGATGGGCCATCGTGTACAGGGGCGGTTTGCGTTGCTCGCAGACGGCAATCACACGCAAACCGCCCCTGTACACGATGGCCCATCATGGTCGGCCAACATGATCGGACAGCCTGTACTGGGGGCTTAAAGCCCCCAAGTTTGTGGCACTAAAAAGAATTTAAATAAAACTTTTCTACTCGAATGTACCAATTGTATGGCATATTGAATCAATGGCTTATTTCTCGGAAACTCGCTGTGTTATACTCGTTATCAGATTTTTTCCCGTGTTCGCTATGGTAGTAGTAAATATTGGCATGCTCAGTTTGGTGACAGGTGCCCTGGATCATGCTGTACTGGGTGTGGCGCTGCTGGAACGATGCCTAAATGTAGGAACACAATCTAAACCTAGGATTTCTCTGGAATAGTTAATGCTGCGAGAGTGGTTTATTTTTTTCCCTTTATAGGAAGATAAAAGAATGCGCAAATGCTATTTAATACATCAATTAAAGGCGTTAGAGCAAAAACATTTTTTTTGAGGTTATAATTTTTCGATGCCTATAAAATCATTATTCCATTTGAAATGTATTCCATGATGAAATGTAGAAATTAAATTTTTTCCGTACCCTATGATGAAGGAACTAAATATACAGGCACACTGTTTTCAGTAAAAAAATCGAATTGCTGAGATTCGGCCGTGGCGCTGCTGGGACGACGTCGTCCCAGCAGCGCCCCAAGTGACCTACGATTACTCCTGAATCTGTCGACATTTACAGGTGGACATTAGCTTATGTGAAATGGAAAAAAAAGCCAAAAATATGTGTCTTATTAGATTTATTATAGCTTTTGTAATTAATGAGAAATAGCGGGGCGCTGCCAGGACGACGTCGTTCCAGCAGCGCCACAGAAATCCCCGTATATCCTCGGATCCAGTGGGGGGAAAAAATCAATCGTATTTTTTCCCGACTGGTAAAAAATTGGCCTGCATGGTGTATTTTTTTCAAGCAAATCGGAGACCGTGGCGCTGCTGGAACGATGGACACGAAGAAGTCTTCAAAATAATTGTTGTTACCTAGGTAGTAATTATATTGTCGTGATTACGCTAGGAACTCAGAGAGATTTCTGCCGACGTCCTAAGGCAATGGTAAGCCCAAAAAATGATATGCCAATAAAAATAAAGCATAGTACCGTCACACTACGTCTTTCTTCACTCCGCTCGCTATTTTTCCCGCAATTCGACGAGTGTATGGCCACACCATAGGATATAAAACTAACCATGTACGGCGTCTATGTTCTTGAGGAAGGCCTCCGCGTTCTTCTCGCAAGCAGCCTCGTTGATGTACAAGTGAACCCTGGCGCAGGTGACCTTGTATCAGCGAAATCTTATTATGACAATAAAGTACTAACCATGTACGGCGTCTACACTCTTGAGGAAGGCCTCAGCGTTCTTCTCGCAAGCAGCCTCGTTGATATAGAAGTAGGTCCTGGCGCTGGTGACCTTGTACCAGCGAAATCCTTTTATCACAGTAATGTACTAACCATGTATGGCGTCTATGCTTTTAATAATAAAAATAATAAATAAATAACTTCTTACATTCACACCAATTATCTAAGCCCATTTTAATTTCATTAAGAAACTGTCTCATGGAAAACTTGATAACGGATAAATATATACTTAAATACTTTTTGTTTGTAAATACATACTTAATATATATAGTAAACACCCAGACCAAGACAAATAGACATGTTCATGCACACAAATATTTGTCTTGTTCGGGAATCGAACCCGAGACCACTGGCGCAGAAGGTGGGTTTATAGTAAAATTGACCTTAAAAATGCATATAATCAATTTGTTTTAGAAGAACCCTCACAAGAACTTACAACGATTAATACTCATAAGGGCTTATATAAATATACAAGATTAGTTTATGGGTTAGCCAACGCACCAGCAATTTTCCAAAAAACAATGGAAACATTGCTTTCTGGTATAGATGGAGTAAGTATATGGCTCGATGACGTTTGTATTACTGGTCCTAATAGGAAAATTCACATGGAAAGACTTAATGAAGTTTTAAGTAGGTTATCTCACGTGGGACTACGCCTAGAAAAAAGTAAATGCCAGTTTTTTCAAAACAGCGTAAAATATTTAGGCTATATAATCAGTAAGGCCGGAATAACAACAAGCCCGGATAAGGTGCGAGCAATACTCGACGCGCCCGAACCAACGACAGTAACTGAGGTCAAGAGATTCCTTGGTATGGTTACTTACTACAGGAATTTTATTCCGAACGCGTCGTCGATACTAAGTCCTCTTCACGAGCTATTGCGTAAAGATGCGACATGGAAGTGGGGAGACAAGCAACGGCAAAGCGTAGTTAGCGTGCGTCATGAGCTTGCGTCGGAGCGCGTGCTTGCACATTTCGAGCCGTCGGCTCAGCTGGTGCTGTCGGTGGACGCAGGGCCCGCTGGCCTGGGCGCTGTCCTCGCGCAGCTCGACGACACCGGCCTCGAGCGCCCGCTGGCGTATGCATCTCGCTCGCTCACGGACAGCGAACGTAATTATAGCCAAATACAAAAGGAGGCTACGGCGATAATTTTCGGGGTTAGACATTTTCACCAGTATTTATATGGTCGCGAACAACCATTTGTTTTAAAAACTGACCACAGACCTCTAGTGTCCATTTTTAATAATAAAACTGGTATACCAGTTACGACTGCTTTAAGGTTACAGAGGTACGCGATAATATTGTCTGCATATAACTATGTAGTGCAGTATGTATCTAGCCATAACAACCAACCGGCTGATTATTTTTCGCGTGCTCCGTTAAAAAATTCGGTTAGAACATGTAAAAAAATGTTAAAATGCATTATTAAAGAAAATGTGCCAATTCATAAAATAAACGAGCAATTATCGGGATATTTGTTTAACTATAGGAATACTGTTCACTGTACCACTGGCGAAACGCCGGCCAAACTGATGTTCGGAAGGCATTTGCGATCGCGCCTAGATTTAATTTTACCTAACAACGGTGATCGAATCGACGCCCAAGTAGTACCAGGGAAAAGGTGTTTCGAACCAGGTGATACGGTTTGGACCCGGTGGTACAGTGCAAGGAAGGAAACGTGGAAATTAGGTTTCATAAAAGAGAAAATTGGTAGTAAAATGTACAAAGTTTTTATTAATGATTTAAATGAATTTTGCATCAGACACGTCGATCA
This sequence comes from Crambus lathoniellus, assembly GCA_949710035.1. NCBI lineage: Eukaryota > Metazoa > Arthropoda > Insecta > Lepidoptera > Crambidae > Crambus > Crambus lathoniellus. Next base: position 1,772,149 of record OX453317.1, read on the forward strand.
AATTATAAAATATAAGGGTAATTTTACTCGAGACGTGCCCCATGAGGTTGACGTGTTACCACCGCCGCCGTCCCGAACCCACGGGGGAGGGGGACCCGATGGAGCGCGTCACTCGCATGATCCAGAGTCGTGCGTTATGTTAGAGGATGCCGGGGAAGAATGGGGTGATTGCATGGCGGATGAGGGTGAGAGAGGGATCATGGCAAGTGAGGTTGAACCGGGACTGGCATCGGCACCGTTGCCGTTACCGGGACTAGGTGATCGCAATGAAATGGCCGAAACAGTGCAACCGGGGGCACATGGTAATATTGTCGCTGCAAATACTCACGGTTCACCAGCACCGTCACCCACGCTCACTCGCCAAAGACGTGCCAAGAAAAAAATAGATTATAAGAACTGTTTCTAGAAGTTTATAGTCCATGGAAATCGTACATTTTGCCTTGCGTTAAATGAGGTAGTTCTGATTTTTTTGTATGTTAGTAGTGATGAGATAGTAATGACAAATCCAAGTTTTCCACCTCGAAAGCCCTCCGGATCATTGTTAAATATTAAAAAATCCAATAAATTTTTAGATTTTTTTCAGTTTTTGTAAATTTTTACCACCAAGGACCTGTGTTACGGCAAAAATTACTATGCACGCTTTAAAGTAGACTAAATTTGCAATAAAAAGAGAATAATTTGTTTCTTGTAAGTCAAATAGTTTTTAAGATGGGGCTATTTCAAAGTTTGCAAAAATTCAAAAAAGGAAGTATTACAGTTTTTTTAGTTTTCGACATTTTGACCCATAGTCGTGGGTTTATGGCAAAAGTTAAATTATTAGTTAGTTATTAAAGTCTATTGAATTTCCAACAAAATGAGACCAATTAGTAATACCAACTTACACTTGATAGTTCCTGAGACAGCTGTTCAAAGTTATTGAGGTAAGTAAACAATTATGTAATAGAAGGGTTTGCAAAATGAAGTACGCCCTAAAGGAAGGAGAATCTGGGAGGTGGTGGGATCAATTATGTACATTGTATGTATAATTTTGATGGACCAGGCACGTCCTCTGAATCCACAGCACACTTTTTGGGGGTAGCTTGCTGAGGTATAATTTCTTCATCGAACTGCCCAGGAAGGTCAAAATCGTCCTTTGATGGTGGGTTATCAATCAATGGTTCATCAATGTCATCACATATCAGGTCTGGTATGTTCTCGCATGATTGGCCAATGCAGTAGCTGCAAACACCCGAACATTTGAGTTCTGCTTTCCTGCAACCACATCTGCTGGTACAACCTTACATCTTTGGCATGCTTTCAAGGTGATTAAGGTTTGCGTGTCATTAACAGGGTAGAACGGGAACGTCTCCCAGATCCTTCTTCCTTTAGGGCTTACTACCTTTTGCAAAGCCTTCTATTACATAATTGTTTACTTACCAACCTCTATAACTTTGAACAGCTGTGTCTTAGGAACTATCAGGAGTAAATCGACATAATTAATCCCATTTTGTTGGAAATTTAATGGACTTTAATAAGTAATAAAAAACTTTTGCCATAAACCCACTACTAGGGGGTCATAGTTGACGAAAAATGAAACTGTAATACTTCCTTATTTTGTGATTTTGCAAATTTTAAAATAGCCGTATCTTAAAAACTGTTTGGCTTACAAAAACTAAATTACTCTTTTTTTATTGCAAATTTAGTCTACTTTAAAGAGTGCATAGTAACATTTGCGGTAACTCAGATCCTTGGTGGTAAAAATTTACAAAATTTGAAAAATATCCGAAAATTTTATGGATTTTTAAGTATTTAACAATGATCCGGAGGGCTTTCGAGGTGGAAAACTTGGATTTGTCATTACTATCTCATCACTACTAACATATAAAAAAATCAGAACTACCTCATTTAATGCAAGGCAACACCACTTATTTGGTACGATTTCCATGTACTATTAAGTTAGAGTAGAGTTTTAAATTAATGTTAAGTAAGTAATCTAGATTTACTATCACATTCTGATTTGTGTTTTATTTGTTATTAGGTTTCAAAATTAAGTGTAGAGGGATGATATGTACCTACCTGCCCATAGCATGTACATACGCGCTGCGCGCGACGGGCAGTAGCTTCGCGAGCGCACCCAACCTGTTTAGTTTAGTATGAAATAAACTAGTAACCGGGAAGCACGTGTTTCATTTGCATACACATCACTACCCCTGCGCCAAATCGGTCGTCAAAAGGAAAGGAAGGTCGTCTTAAGGAAGGCCTCGGCGTTCTTCTCGTAAGCAGCCTCGTTGATGTAGAAGTAGGTCCTGGCGCAGGTGACCTTGTATCAGCGAAATCCTTTTATGACACTAAAGTACTAACCATGTACGGCGTCTATGCTCTTGAGGAAGGCCTCCGCGTTCTTCTCGCAAGCAGCCTCGTTGATATAGAAGTAGGTCCTGGCGCTGGTGACCTTGTATCGGAGAAATCTTATTATTTCAACCAAGGAAACTGGAGTGTTCAGCCTGAATAAAAAAGTGTACACAGCAAATTTGACATTTAACTACGTCGTGACTGTCTGTTGTCTCATATGACCATACGTTTTGTTTCAAAGTATGGGTGAGACGGAAGACAGCCATAGTCTACAAAAAGTGTTAGTACTAACTACTATCTCCAGTTTCCTTGGTTGAATCTCCTTGATGACAATAAAGCACTAACCATGTATGGCGTCTATGCTCTTGAAGAAGACCTCCGCGTTCTTCTCGCAAGCAGCCTCGTTGATGTAGAAGTAGGCACTGGCGCAGGTGACCTTGTATCAGCGAAATCCTTTTATAACACTAAAGCACTAACCATGTACGGCATCTATGCTCTTGAGGAAGGCCATCGCGTTCTTCTCGCAAGCAGTCTCATTGATGTAAAAGTATGTCCTGGCGCAGGTGGCCTTGTATCAGCGAAATCCTTTTATAACACTAAAGTACTAACCATGTACGGCGTCTATGCTCTTAAGGAAGGCCTCCGCGTTCTTCTCGCAAGCAGCCTCGTTGATGTAGAAGTAGGTCCTTGCGCTGGTGACCTTGTACCGGCGGTCGGCGAACCGCTGCTCCACGTGGTATTGCTTCAGCTGGCCCTCCTCCTGCTTGTCACCGCACGTCGATACCGAGGCACTGCAAGTAAGAGGTTTCATTACTTATAAATTGAAAGAATATGATAAACTAGTGGACCTGGTGAACTTCGTAGCATCTAAAAATAAAGATTTTCGTTCAATAAAGAAGTTTTAAACACTGCCTGCGAGAAATGTCACATACATATCAAAAGTACCTAATCCAAACATCTCAACTTTCACATTTATAATTTTAGTAGGATTTTTATAGTATTTCTCAAACCTCTTTCTTGTGAGTGATCTCAACCAAAAATTTCGCTTAGGAACTCAATTGCGGTATAAGAATGTTGGCAACAGCAATTTTGGTTTCTTTGGCAATCGGTGCATGGTAACCGTGCGACCGGTTTGGCAGAAAAGAGAGGAAAAAAAAATACATAGCAATATTACAATTTCGTAACCAGAGCAACCAGAGTGGGTAGTGCGAGATTTTTCCTGACGTCAAAGTAATAATGAATTTGTATGGTATTGGCAGCGCGCCATCTATCGGAATATATCAGTTATTTCATTCATGCTTTATAAAAATCGAATTCCCTCACGATCAAAAAAGAGGTGAAAGAAGACCCAACGTTATTAAGACGTAAAAAATCAAATAAAAATCAAAAGATTCATCTCGATGTGACTTTTAGTTTTTGAGATATTCGTGGACAAACATTATAAACATACATACATACATACATACACCGTGCACCTTTGAGTATAGCGTTACATTTAGGCTTCCAACCTAAATGTAACGCTATACTCGGATATTATCCAATTCCAACAATATCACATAGATACCTACAGGTCAAACTGATAAACTCCTTCTTTTTTAAAGTCGGTTAAAAGGAGGAGTTTTTATTTAATTTAATTACATCTGCTACAGAATTTTCGAAATAACATGTCATAGAACAAACAAATCAACGAACTAATGAATCATCGCTGTAAGGTTTGTCGACCTAACGTTTTTCGCACAAACATTACATCGCACTTGTAAAGCATCGATATAATAAAACATAGCACTACGGAGTTTTCGACACACCGTGTTCGATATACTGAAAATCGCACTACCAACTTTCGCACTCAAATAGGGAACCCATTATGGGGTTCCCTATTTAAGACCCAACATTTTTAAGACAACTAGGTATCTTAAAATACCACCGCCATAGAAACATTTGAAGCCCATATTATGCCCATAATTATAAAGACAAAATTTGAGCTTCAAATGTCAAATGAAGCCTATGATAGGTAGGTATATATCTATAGATCCATATCCATATTTTTAGCCGGAGGGGCAGGACTGTTTTTTGAGATTTATACAATTATCATTCATTGTATCACGGTGAAGATGGTTCATAACGTTTTTTACCAGTATCAATATAACCTTACATACCTATTAAGTATTTTCATTTTAACTTCAGAAGCATTGATTTTCTACGGGAAGTTTTCCATGCTGTCAGTCATTTATTTAAGTTACCCAATTTTAAACATACTTAACATATTATACGTTAAAAAACCGAAAAACTTCCTTCCTCACCTCATACATTAATTCACTTTCATTTAAGAAACTATTAATAGACAAACGTCGTGCCAACTAGGGCGAAAGTAAATATCTAGCGCCGTATTTCAAAGAGAATAAGACCTAAATTCCTATGTCACCGATCATATTCGTCACTATTGTGTTATTGAGGAACCGATCGAAACTAGGCCACATACATTTATTTTGGTTTAGTATTTTGGCACAAACGGCTACTTTCACAGGTCGCAGATGCAGTACAACAGCAATTACCTACGTGTGTTAATTACTGTTACAGATTCCTGGTCTAGAATAACTAATCCGTACTATAATATTATAGAGGTACTGAATAGTATGTGATTGTAAGTAAGATGAGGTCTAAGATAGAGCGAGTTCACTCGGAAGAAGCCTATTCACATGCACATTAAGAGGTTTGGGTTAGTATATATCTTTCTAGAGTACACTCTGGAATGGAAGACAGAAACGAGGATTTAATGCGCTCTGTGCGTAAGTTTGGAGTGGCAGCCAAGTAGGTTGGTACGTCTGGTTACTCAGGATCAGGACGGACAACTAACGTTTTGTAACGGAGATTTATAAAACTCAGATGCACACATGATAGATTATTAACTGGCTCACCGCTCCGCAACTTCGCTCCGCTCTGGTGGCCGGTAGGCTAAGTAGGCCAGTCAGTAGATAAAATCAGAAAAGACCCCTTTCAGAGGTATTTTTTGTAATTTGTAGGCGCAGGTTCAAGGTGTCTTTTATGAGGACCCGGATTCGTTCTAGACGGAGTCAATGCGCGCGGATATTTGAGGACCATCGTGGTTTCAAATATACGTAACATTTGTGTTACCTATTACTTAGTTAATAGTTAATTACCTACCTTAGCTACTTAGTTATATGCCATCAACTTAGTTTGACACGAGTGCCTACAACTTTATATTATCTGTGCTACAACGTACCACGATCGTCGACCATATTAATGTATGACAGACATCAAACTATCGAGAATAAATATGCAGAAATATAGGCAACAACCAAAGACTTCCCACTAATTGTTTCGTTACAAAGATATTTATTGGACACTAGCTTTCCGCCCGCGGCTTCGCCCGCGTGGACTTCACGACGTTATCCCGCGGGAATATAATATTTTTCCGGGATAAAAAGTAGCCTATGTTCCTCTCCAGGCTACAAAGTATCAGTGTCCCAAATTTCAGCCAAATCCGTTCAGCCGTTTTGGCGTGATTGAGTAACAAACATCCAAACATCTAAACATCCAAACATCCAAACATCTAAACTTTCACATTTATAATATTAGTAGGATATGACGTAAGTATTGTACTAGGGACAACCCATTAACACTTCGACTTTCAACACACTTTAATCTCGCACGTGTCTAGAGCGATTTCAGTATCGCGACTGTTTAGCGTGTCGTTATGTCTTCTGTACGGTTGATTGTCGAAAATATGACGTTGATCGTTGACTACACGAAGCCGCACATGAGCTAAATCATTGCTATTCGGCATTGAACTTGTAGAGTATTGCAGCAGGCCACTGCGAACCGAAATCAAGGTTAAACTACCTAGATGTGTGTTGCTACGCGCTTTGGTTTGCTCAAATCAAATTGTTTAACTCTGCGTGACTGACTGAGTATGTATGACACGTATAGGTACCTACAATATAGTATTTTTACTTACGTTGTAATTTTTAAAGCGTGATGTTTGGATCTATTTTTGGTATTTTAGTACCATTAGTGTTCGAAGGAGCATATAAGACATACCTAAGTATTTTAAGTACTTAGGCGTAATGCGTAATCACCATTTCCTACACAGAATTCTTCCAAAAACCGCAACTATAATCGATTTAAAAATAAATAAGTACTTAACTATCTAAAATATTCTGATTTACAAACTACAGAACTTTCTCTAACTCTAAAGATACTTTTTAGATACAGACGTCATTAAATAATAATGGAAATTAATTACTAATTTTGATTATAATGTGTATCTAGCTATTTAATTATTACAATCGACGTCGCTTGCTTGTTGACATACTATGTATAGCATTGAGGTTTAATACTAGTTGAATGTTTATAAGGAGGGAATCAACTTAGGTATAACAATGTGTGGATAAAAATCTGATGCCGGCTGCCCACGGTGGCCCAAATATTGGCCAATACATCGTACATTGAAACTTTTGAAAGAGCCTTTTAGACTTGCTCTTTCAAAAGTGTCAATGTACAATGTATTGGCAAATGTTTGGGCCAACGTGTGTAATCGGCATGAGAAAGAGTTGAGTTTTCAGTTAGGTATTTCATAGCAATCGGCATGAGAAAGAGTTCAGTTTTCAGTTAGGTATTTCATAGCAATCGGCATGAGAAAGAGTTCAGTTTTCGGTTAGGTATTTCATAGCAATCGGCATGAGAAAGAGTTCAGTTTTCAAATAGGTATTTCATAGCTCTATAAAAAGGCAGTTGTCCAATTAACCTTATGCCATTAAAAATCCTATTCGTACTTGTATTCAATGATCGTACTAGTGTGTGGCCAATGGAGATCTCGAACGGCAGACGGCCTATCCGATCTAGGACCGCAAGCAGACCTAATCTGTGTGTTCTTTACACTCAGCCCTCAGAAAGCGCGTCTATAAAAGTACTTACTTACTGACAATCAAATACCATTTAGTACCTCTACATTTTAGTACGAACTCGTCTATCAATGAATCATTAGTACCTATTAATGTCAGGTTAGTGGTCTCGCAGATACACCGTGAAATTTTACTGGTTGTAGTCCCGAAAATTACTTGAAGTAGGTACTCATGAATACAATCAACTTTTATTATGGGAACAACTCTGAAATCACGAATAAAAAATCGGTTCCATACTAAATTTCAAATCAACTCGATTGAAATGTATGGAACAGCTGATTTTTAGCCGACTTCAAAAATTGAAAAGGAGGAGGCCACTCGAAGATGGCTGAACCGATTGAAATGATTCAAACGCTATAACATCAGGTTTTATCCCAAGTTGGTCCCATTTTTTGAAATTTTGAAATCGGTTCAGTAGTTTTCAGGAAATCTTAAAAATACTGTCGTTTTCATTACCACTTTATGTGAATTTATTACGTATCTTTAGGCATAACTCCTTTGTTTATAAACTGATTTTGATGATTCTTGTTTTGTTGAAAAGGGGATACCTCAAGATATTTTAACCGACTTCAAAAAAGGAGGTTCTCCGTTTGATCACATACCTATTTATCATGCATGATGCACTAAAAAGAGTGAAATAAAAATTATTTTTATAAAAAAATAAAACCGCCTTCAAAAAAGTAAGAAATAATCCCTCATCAAATAACGTAAGTACTTTGAAGTCGGGCGGGTTTTAACAAAAACAATAAAAAATTGAACATGTTTCAAGCCCGACTTCAAAGTACTTACGTTATTTGGTGAGGGATTATTTCTTACTTTTTTGATTTATTTTAATTTTTAGTTTTTTGCATTCACAATGCAATTTTTATTACTGAAAAATGGAAAATGAAGTATTTAGAAAAAATCGACCCGTCTCACAACTCCCATCGGAGCTAGTTGTGAGACGGGTCGATTTTTTCTAAATACTTCATTTTCCATTTTTACTTTTTTGATGTCATTTTTTTGAAGGCGGTTTTATTTTTTGTTACGATTTCAGAGTTGTTCCCATAGTAAAAGTTATTTGTATTGATGAGTACTTCAAGTAATTTTCAGGAAAATAACCAGTAAAATTTCACGGTGTATATTTGTTATGCTGGGGTCATCGCGAGAATTTTTGCGATCGAGCGGCCACACTATCGCGATAATAGGGTATTTTACTGTTGTTGAAATGTAGATATTTAATGATGACGTTAAAAAATATTGCAATTAAGAATACCAAATGTGAAAAAATAATTTGAATCTGTTTTATAATAAAAGAATTATAGTCTGTTTGATTTTGACTATAGCTGTCTCTTTCTAAAACGAAATCTTCTATGGCGTGACTATGACGCTACTAACCCACTGACGTCACTAAGATAGCGTCCTGTCCTTGTCTAATTATAAAGTTTGAAGTCCTATATCTTTGAAAATATTCAAGATAATTCAAAATGAAAACTTGTTTTGTGTAGCTAATATTTCGAAAAACATTTTAAAGAAATAAAAAAAAATCAGTAAAATACCGTATTCACGCAATGTTCGATAGTGTGGCCCCAGCATTATACAGGTTCAAGTTGTCTCTAACAGGACCTAACGCTAAGAATTATGCATTTTTTAATCTTGTAAAGTTAAATATAATGTGTACGTTTACGGTATGCGATTCAACAGTGATCGAACATAACAGGTAGGTATTGAGTGTTATGGTACATAATATTTTGTGGTCAAATATTCAACACACGGAGTTACTAAAGCAATTTCCGATTTAGCATGGTCCAATGCGATTATTAGCTCTAAAACTTCTTAACTATTAGATGGCAAAATAGTCCCGATTACTTTTGGAAAATCTTCAAAATCTAAATTGAGCAGGATACTAGTGATATGGTTTGACCCGGTTAAATAATGTAAGGGTAATCCTATATTATAAAAAGCCTTGGAGCGAGACGTTCAAGCGTCTAGGAATATGGACTAATGTTTGGTTATAATAATGGCCGATTTACATAAGTGCAGTGATTGGAGCCGAAATCGATGACAGTCTAACGCTGGCTTCGTATATGACATGCCAACCCAGCGCTGCATTCGACAGCCCTGCTGGGCTACCATGACGGCAACGACATAGTTTGTTAGCGTTACTTTCGACCAATCAGATCGCTCGTAGATAGCGCGCGTGACAGCGACGTGCTGATTGGTTGGAAGGAGCGCGAGTCGCGACAAACTATGTCGTCGCCGTCATGCTAGCCGTGCTGGGCGCCTCAATTCGGATTCAGTAAGTAGTGCTACTAGTTTCATGTAAACAGGCCACGAAGCCACTGCTGGACTGTCATCGATTTGGGTAAAGTCCGTTCGGTTAGATAGTGTCGGTACACCCGCACGGCATTGTGGCTCTTACTATAAAATGCAGATATAAAATAATAAACTCAAGTTGGGTACCAACGTCAATTTTAATGAAAATTTGGATATTTTTATATAAAAGGAAGTTAAATAAGTGATTTACAAATAATATTAATTATTATTATTTTTTTATATGATTATTATGATTACTCATCGAATTGTCACAAGTCACAACTGTCGTTACCACCTGTATTTATAATAAACATAGATTATTTAAGAAAATATAATTTAATAAATGCCGAATCCCAAAATACAATTCCATTTGCGGGTGTACGCCGCACGCGGCTTCTTATGTTTATGCGGTGGCATCCTTTGACAAGAAGCGGCACGTGCCAAGGCGGCGCGATAAAAGGGCGACACTATTTATGCGAATGGACTTTACCAGTCACTGCACCCATGCGAATCAGCCATAAACGCTTGTCAAACTTTTAAATGCTGTCAACGGGCCAAAAGTCAGTACTCTAGCTGTGATACTCGATTAAGGGGTATAATAGCTAGCTACTTGGATGCTACGATAAATACAAAAAATAAATAAAACCCGACGACGGCTTGCTTGCGCTCCGCCCGCGACTCCTCTCGCGGTTCTCCCTCATTACTTGGCAAACTGCCTCTGAAAGAAGCCGGGAAGGAATTAGATAGACATAGAATCGCGTAGAAATGCGCTAGTACCCACCCGAAATTACAGAATCAACTAATAAAGAATAAGAAATCCAATAAAATAGATTCAGAAAATTTTATTCATTATATTAGGCAGATTGGCAAAGTCAAGTTCTAAAGTTCTCGTAATAAATCCCAACTATTCTGGACGAAGCAAAACGATACTCAGACAATTATAAGAGGCGCTTAACTAATCACCCAAACCCGCTATCCAGGGTACTCTTACAGCCAAACCCCATTGTAAGACTGAAGAGAGCCGATGTGCTGCCATAATAAGGGGAGATAGAGCAGTGGCTCTACCTCGCCAAACGTTTATGCCTCGAAACATTCCTAATTATAGTCTGGCGACTGATCGCAGGAAGAAGACATAGAAAAAAAAATATTATAATTAATATCTACGTTTGTATGTTGTGTTGTTTCGATGTAAGTGAGTACGCAAATTCGTTACTGAAATGCTGGCAAGTTTATTGCACCTGTTCTTTTTGTCAGTTAAAAAAGTCTTACCTAAATGGTCGGTAGGAAAATGTTGTTATTTTTTATTTAAAATGTTTGCATATCTAAAGCAAGTCACCAACAAGACTGATTGAAAATTTAGTTATTTTGCATTTCTAAGTCGGAAGATACCTCACCTTCAGTATTACAATATTAACAATTGGACAAATGTACAAAGCATCACGACGTTTGTCGCGACGTTTAAACTAATCATTCATTATTTGACTCATTAGCAGCTAAGTATTCTTTAACGTGACGTAAACGTAAGTGCTATTACCTAACCTATTCATTGCTTTAATACCGAACAAGGTAAATCGTGAGATGCCTAGACTATCTTTACCTAGATTTAGAGTAAAAGATTGTTGTATGCCGTCGGTTGACCCTAGCAATACATAAATAAAAGACAGTTACGGCTGCAATTTTCAAGATGTGGATATAAAAGGTTAATCCTTATAAAAAAGTTACCTCAATTAAAATTATACTTAGGTACTAATATTTCGAGTTTATACTTATACCTACTCGTAAATAATAAATAACTGAACATGCATGGCTGTAATCAGAATGATCGCAACAATTGCTTCAATAAATCATTAGGATATTATTGTAAAATTTGCTTATTGAGATTTTAAATTATTTTTATGCATTTACAATGCAATTCTGTAAGTAGGTAAGTATAGGAAAAATGTGAGAGTAAAAAATTTTTTCCTATAAATTTGCTTATTCCTAATCATTTTGAAACGGGAAAGACTGTATTCAACTTACCATAAAAGAAATGAAACAAACGATCGTTAAGATTGTTAAATCCTTCGTAAATTCATAATAATAAAAATGTAGTCGAACAGTTTAAGCTACAAAAAAAAGCTCTAATCATGTAGGTATACGATTCGTTCTTTACCTAAAATCAATAACTTTAACCGACGTGCTGTCGACAGTATTTAATATTAGTTTTATGGCTTTTCATAAACCAGTTAGCTAAGCCGCAAAACGCGCATAACCGTAGTGAGTACCTAATTATAAAATATTATTTATTTGAGATCATTACTGCGAATCACAATCACTTTCTCTAATTTTTAACCCCCGTTGCAAAAGGATGGGAATTATAAGTTTGAAGTGTATTTATGTCTGTCTGTGTATATCTGTTTGTGGCAACGTATAGATGTTTTATCTCACGAGCGCGGGTGAGCCACGCTTGTGTGTGTGTAGACCGCAGCCTCCTTTTGTCAAACAAACTGTCTGTCAAACCGTGTAATAGGTAAACACGGGTGCAGACAACAAAAGGCGGATCGCGCTCGTGAGATAAAACTAATATAGCTCCTAACGAATCGATCGATTTTGATGCGGTTTGTTTTGTACCAAACCTCACTTGATCGAGATGGTTCATAGTTGAATCAGTGAATATTTTTTTAACGTTTCAAGGTCAGCAGCTCTTTTAATTAGCTGTAGCAGTGATCTACACGCATAACGCTTACAAACATTATAATTATGTTTATAATAAAAAAAAATGAATTAAAAATTAAATTAAAAATCTTGAGTAACCGACACAAAAAAAAAACTGAAAAGTACTAAATACTCGGGCGCCACAAAATGAGGGGTGTCATAAGGGTATAGTATATTGGGGGTCCCCCGACCCGAGAGCGCTTTTTTTTTTGCTTTTTATACCTGTTATTAAAGTAAGAGCATAATATATAAACGCATTGGACCCTGCTAAGCGGCTAGAAATGGCCAGCTTTCCGCTATAAAGGTATTGGCTCTATGTAAGTTATCAAACTCAAAATAAATTTAACAGTTACAAATTTTCAGATATTTTATCAACAGCTTAGGTACCTAGTGATTTTTGCGTAAACAAGGAAATACCTAGTTATTTAAATTTTTTCTTTTTTGCATACACAATGCAATTTTTATTATTGAAAAATGTAATGGTTGTGAGACGGGTCGATTTTTTCAAAATACTTCATTTTCCATTTTCCAAAGGAAATAACTATTTATGTTTTGAATAGGTATTTACCTAAATATTTTCATTCCTAATGTAATGCTATTGTTCTTTTCAGTAAAAGCAACGTCTGAGAAGTAGGAGACAAATTATTTTAATCGGGGGTACATACAGGATATTTTTTTTATCAGTGCACATATTTTTAAGATCGACTTAGAATCGGTACCTAAGTGAACAACTTTCTCCTAGAAACATGGGTCGAAATACGACAATAATTTTTGGACTTCCCATACTAAATCGATCACTTGATCAGTCCAATTTGTATGAAGTGTCAAATTTTTTTTGTCATATTTCGACCTATGTTTCTAGGAGAAAGTTGTTCACTTACGGATACCGAGTCGATCTTAAATATTTGTGCACTGATAAAAAAAATATCCTGTATAATATTATCTTCTACCGGCTCAAGATTTACATTCATATTACCTGACTTCTCTCTTCTCGGCTTCCTCCTGGGACAGGTCCTCTTCCACGGAGTAATCCAGGATGGACTTCACTCCAAAGGACTTCAATCTGGAGGACAAAGAATAATCTTAAAACTGGATCACATTACTTCAGTTTTGAATTGTATACAGGGTGTTTGTCTAAACATGGGACATACTTCAGGCGGTGAAAGTACCCATCAATACAAACAATTTTTACTACGGGACCAAGTACGAAATGGCGACAAAAAATCGGCTGTTTCATACAAAAGTGCACCGAATGGGCCAAAATGTATGAAACATCTGATTTTTTTCGCAATGCACCGCTTGGTCATATAGTAAAAGTTGTTTGTATATTTTTTTTATCCACTACGAGGTAGCACTTAGCCTTCATCACACCTGATGATAAGTGGTGATAAGGCTGAAGGTTGAAGCACACTACTCCCGGAATCCTCAATCACTGAGGAACTGGCTACCTTATCTCTAACTGCCGGAACACAATAATGCTGAAAACATCATTGTTATTGTATTGATGGTTACTTACCCCCTGAAGTATGTCCCATATTTAAACAAACACCCTGTACATGGAATCATCATCATCATCATAATCAGCTATTTAATATCCCCTATAAGTAATGAAAAGTTTGAAAGGATGATAAACTGATTTAGTGAAAAATGGAAAATGAAGTATTTAGAAAAAATCGACCCGTCTCACAACCAGCTCCGATGGGACTCGAACCCACGACCTTTCGCTTTCCGGGCGACTGCTCTAACCACTGAGCTACGGAGTCGTTACGAGAAGCGTTGAATTTATCCAATACTTCTTACTCGCTGTATAGTCAGCGTTAATTTCATCAATGTGGAGATATTACTACCCTCACACCCCATTTTTCAGTAATAATAATTGCATTGTGAATGCAAAAAACTAAAAATAAAAATAAACTGATTTGGCCTAGGAAAAACTAGTTAGTCCTAAAATCTGGTTTGGCCGATAACATAATATACATAGTTAACAAGTTAAGTAGTAGGTACCAGTCAGGTAGTTTTAGATACCTACACTTTTTCCTTTTTGTTTCCTAACAACAAGCACCGGTTTTGACTGGATTTAGCCCAGGTTTATCTCTTTCAAATGCCATAAAAATCTCTGCTATTGCATAGCTCCTTTTCTAATTCACCTGCAGGTGTGACGAGTGATGAGGTTAGAGATTAGAACGGATTACTAAATTGTTGTTTAATTCCGTTGTTCTAAATTTGTTATCACCTCAAAAGTTGACACCGAAACCGTAGTGAAGATAACCCAGAAACTATCTCTTAAAAAGGGTCGCTGTAAACAGTATACCGACCGATTTCTCAGGCTCCTGTGATTTTATTATTATTTTATGAACATGAAGCTCTTTAGATCCTGTGGGACACTTATTGATTTCGGACAACAAATAGTTACAATACAGGGTGTTTTTCTCTAAGCGCAAAACCTCTTAGGTGGTGATTGTGCTCATGTATATGAACAACTTTTACCCTGGGGCCAACTCTGCAACTCAAAAAAAAACAGCTTTCAAATTGTCAATACAATACCTACTCGACCAGAGTGTATGGAACAGCCGATATTTTTGTGAACAACGCGATGAACTAGTTTGGCCTAGGAAAAACTAGTTTGTCCTAAAATCGGAATCGGAATCGTTTGGTCGGTAACATATACAGTGGCGGTCACATAATTAAAGACACCAGTCGATTTTCATACAAACGAGGTAACTTTGAAGCCTTGGTTCTCCGCCGGGGATTGACCTAGCCGTGATCAGATGATGGCCATCTAGGGAGTGAATGGAGGAGATTCAGATCGCTATACACACCCAACTGATCTGATCAGGATTCTAAAAGATATACCTAATGATATGTTAAAAAAATCCGCATAATTTGCATGAAATTGTATGGAAATCCAGAAACTGAAAACTCTGATTCTTATATTTCTTAGAACGCTGATCAGATCAGTTGGTTGTGTAAAGCGATATAAATCTCCTCCATTCACACCCTGGATGGCCATCATCAGATAACAGCTAGGTCAATAATTGGCGGAGAACCAAGGCTTCAAAGATACCTCGTTTGTATGAAAATCAACTGTTATAGGTATTTATTATCTGACCGCCACTGTATATAAAGATTGATTAAGTTCTACAAACCTTTCAATGGTCGGTCTGATTTTGTTCTGGTCCTCGCCGGCGACGAACTGGCCGTAGAAGGTGGCCTTCATGATTATCTCGAACAGCCGCTTGCCCACCACCTGCCGCAGCCTCTTCATCAACTGGAACACATGGTGGACCGGTCAGACACTGGTTGAATGCAAAGCTTACCACGAGCTACCCACGCGCGTAGATAATAGTACGTTACAGCCGAGAACGGGAAGCTAGCAATTGTATTGTCGAGGATGATGGTTTGAATCCCGAGCTGCAGGCGAGGTCTTTAATCATTCGAGGCAATGCAAATAGCTTCCAGTACAAGGCTTGCTTACCTACTATTACGAGCGTGGGTAATTTTTTTAAAATATGGATAAAAAATACATTGAGTGTGGCCCTAATGAGAACCTCAATCAGCCGCTTGCCTGCCACCTGCTTAAGCCTCTTCATCAACTGGAATACATGGTGGACCGGTCAGTCACTGGTTTATTGCAAAGCAATTATACGCGCGTGGGCAATTTTTGAAAAAATAGGGATATAGGTAAATCCATAGATGGTAACCCTAATGATGACCTAGAAAAGCCGCCTTCCTACCACCTGCTTCAGCCTCTTGATCAGCTGGAACACATGGTGGACCGGTCAGACACTGGTTGACTGCAGAGCAATTTTACGCGCGTGGGTAATTTTTGGAAAAAAACAGGGTTAAAGTCCATAGAAGGTGGCCCTAATGATGACTTCGAACAGACGCTTGCCTTAAACCTGCTTCAGCCTTTTCATCAACTGGAACACACGGTGGAATGGTCAGATGCTGTTCCTTTAATGTAAGTTTGTCAATTTGCAAACGTTCTATCGTGTTCGCGTTAAGAATTTTATTCTAAATCTTATTTCTTTATTCATTATTAATTGTAATTAAACTTGAATGGGATATTAACGTTTGTTAACACAGAACAAGAAGTGTTTGTTAATAAGTATGTAATTCACTTACTTACACACACAGCCATCTGGTTGAGTGGAACTACTTAGTGGAAGACAGAAATCTCAATCATATCCGTTCAGTTATTCTGATTCGATAATGATCATGGTCTATGCGGTTTTAAACAACTATTCTCAATTCATATATCTCAAAATAAATGTTCTCTTTTAAACATAGTGAACCAGTCTATGTGGACTCCATTAAACGAGCTATCGACCGCCCGCGGTTTCACACGCGTGGACCACAGAACATAGAAAGATTGTTCTCTTTTGGAATGTTCTGTGGGTTGGACATTACTTATGATATCCATAGCTAGTATCGATTGGGAGTTCCAAGCATACAAATTAACTCTCCTACTTATTTTAGCATAAGTAAAAATAACGACTTCGTAGGTATTCACTTCTGAAAATTTCTATTCAAACACTTTTCCAAAACAACTTGAAAGCAATTTAAACTGGCTTTAATCCCAATACCCTAATTTATATAGATATTAACTATTTTCGACAACAATCACGCGCATTACCACTATTATTTATTCTGTGGCATTACGTCTTATTTACTTGTCAGCTTTTTATTAACTTGCCATGTTAGTTAGTTAGTTAGTATGTTAGTTAGTTAGTGGGGGACAAATCTTGCAAGCTTAATTGACCCACACCCCAGTGTCCGAAGGAGCTGAAATTTAGACAGGTTTGGTTCAGATGATAATACAATATTAAAGTACAGTCAGCAAAAAAGCTTGTCATAAAAATGAAATTTTTACTAAAAACTTATTCATATGCCATCAGAACTCAATATCCTACCAAACTATCCTATCCAACTATCTCTTCTGTTAAAATGAGCCATTGTATGTAACTAGCAGTCTCAAAGCCCACACTAATTTACATAGCAACTAATTTCCTAGAACAATCACGCGCAGCCATTACGGGACGTCACGTCACGCTCACGTCACGTGACCCGTAATTTGGGACACTTAGCGCAAGGTCACGGCGACTTTGCGATTGAGTCCAAATTGCGAAGCGAAGTGATTAACATGTTTAAGTATTTTCAGGCCTTACCGAATCCCATGTGTAGTTAAGCCTAAAAATTATTTGAAATTTGTTTTCAGGCATGGTTTTACATGCTTTTCAGATTTCTTATTAAATCTTTATAAAGACAATCTCAGCCGTTACGAGACCATGGACTTGGGAGGTCACGTCACGTGTCCCGTAATTTGGGACACTTAGCGCAAGGTCACGGCGACCATGCGATTGAGTCCAAATTGCGAAGCGAACTGATTAACATGTTTATGTATTTTCAGGCCTTACCGAATCCCATGTGTATGCCAAAAATAATTTAAAATTTGTTTTCAGGCATGGTTTTACATGCTTTTCAGATTTCTTATTAAATCTTTAGAAAGACAATCTCAGCCGTTACGAGACCATGGACTTGGGAGGTCACGTCACGTGTCCCGTAATTTGGGACACTTAGCGCAAGGTCACGGCGACCATGCGATTGAGTCCAAATTGCGAAGCGAAGTGATTAACATGTTTATGTATTTTCAGAGCTTACAGAATTCCATGTGTGTGCCAAAAATAATTTAAAATTTATTTTCAGGCATGGTTTTAGATGCTTTTCAGATTTCTTATTAAATCTTTAGAGAGACAATCTCAGCCGTTACGAGACCATGGACTTGGGAGGTCACGTCACGTGTCCCGTAATTTGGGACACTTAGCGCAAGGTCACGGCGACCATCACGATTGAGCCCGAATTGCGTGGCGAACTGATTGACGTGTTATGTGTGTTCAGGCATGGTTTTACATGATTTGTACATTTCTTATTTGAACCTTTAGAAAGACAATCTCAACCGTTACGAGACCGTGAACTCGGGACGTCACGTCACGTCATGTGTCCCGTAATTTGGGACACTTACCGCAAGGTCACGGCCGGCGACCATAACGATTGAGCCCGAATTGCGAGGCGAACTGATTGACGTGTTATGTGTTTTTAGGCATGGTTTTACATGCTTTGTAGATTTCTTATTTGAATCTTTAGAAAGACAACCTCGCGAAGCCATTATTTTTATTACGAGACGACTCAGGACGTCACCTGTGTCTCGTAATTTGGGACAGACACTTAGCGCAAGTTCACGGCGGCGATCCAACGATTGTGCTCCGAATTGTGATATGATTGAAGTATTTATGTGTTCCTAGGGGCCTTACTGCGAGTTGTCAAACAATGTTATAGTAATGTTGATTGCACGACGGAGCTATACACTGCGCATAGCGCCATCTCGCTTACAATATTACAATAATGATGATCGATTATTTGGCAGTTTGTATGGCAGTTGTTGTATGGCGATTGTTTGGCAGTTTGTAGGTAAAGTCCCTGACATCTGTTTAGTCATGTTGAACATATGTTGAAGACGTTTTACGTTGTGTTGTATCAATTATTTTTGTTGAATATTGATTCTTAACTTGACCCAATTATCTCGCAACGAATGAATGTATGTACCAAAATTATTAAAGCCTTTCTATCCTATCCTCTTAAAAACGCATAAAACTATACAAAAGCGTAGAAACAAAAATAAATGAGGAGCCAAAAACGAGGTCATCTATTAGTATACCTACCACTTTTTAGGTGTGGCGTCAAGGAAAATGTAGTACCTATGTAGCTACCTACCTAGTCAATCCGGTTATTATGACGATAGAATTATGGCAATCATCATATTTGGAAGCTGGCATAGCAACATAAAAACTGGCATAAAAAGCTCCAAAGGACCTTTGCAAGGTTATTCTTATATAGGGTGTCTCAAAAGTAGGTATAGGATTTGAACTTCGAGCTATTTCCGAAATATTCAAGATGGCGGGTTGAAATTTGACATACGTCATCTTGACACATGTAAAATTAATCGTGGAGCGTTTCACAATAAAACAGCGCATATAAGTTTTACAAATATTTAACGAAAATTCACGATCAATTACAAACACTCGTCGAAGGTCGAAAAATCTCGTAATTTCAAGAGGTGTTGTCAAATGGCCACCGAGATCTTGCCATCTGATGTCACTGGATTTCTTTCTTTGGGGCTACGTGAAAGATAAAGGCTACGCCAACTATCCACAAAATATGGACAATATAGACAAAATATTCGCCTAGTTATTGGTGAAATAAAGTAGCCAAATGTGTGTAATTAGCAGCGAAATGTGTGAAAGTGTCATGAAAAACTTGCACACAGCAAAAATGCCCGTGGCGGCCATTTAGCAGATATTCTATTCAGATAAAATTGTACAAGTCTCTTCTTTAAAATAAAATAAAACTACGAAGAAATTCCAATCCATTCGCGTTTTATTGAGACATATCATCCTATACCTACTTTTGGGACACCTTATATTAGAGCCAGCGCGCACTTGTGATTTTAATCGGGCGTTATTTTGATCTTTCTGGGATTCAGTATGGATTTAGGTAAGTACCTATATGGCAGTGCACGCATTATAAAAACCTGCCAAGTGCGAGTCGGACTCGCGACGAAGGGTTCCGGTGCCATTATCTATATAACATTAGACACTATTTATAACGTAGGTGCAATATCCTATCTCTGCTAGGTTATTGAAATCGGCCGTTATAGAATGAAGTTGCAAACATTCCTTGAACAAAAGCGACAGCTAGTTGTGGCTGTATTATGTTGATAATGTGGCATAACTTGTTGGCAAGCTGTCATAGAAGCCAAGCATGATGAATTGTAGGAATGCGCGTGCGTCGCTAAAAATAGGGCGGGAATGGCTCCACGGGGTGCACCGCGCAGGCTGCTCGTTACCAAGCTATTTATACCTTTAAGTAACGAAGAAAATTCAGACGATTCCATTTAATGTTAGTTATGATTATGAGTTAATTTTGAAAGAAAATCTAAAGCCAATTTCGTTTAAATAGCGGCCGCGCGTCTATCGACCTATCAAATCCTATGCCTATAAAAAACTGGGTAAAAATAAGTAAAACATCAGTCATTCATCAGTTTACAGTCTTAATTTATAAATTAAAGTACCTATTTTCACTAAAATTACGATTACTGAAAAATCTCACGTGGAATCTGACCAATGAATCTCACCAAGGGCGAGGGGGTGTTGAAAAATCGCCAAAATCACAGTTAATGAACGCCACTCCGTAAGACCCAGGAAACAACCCTGGACTTCACGTGACCAACCCGACAGCTTCGGTATCGACACATTTACCACAATTTTAAACTTTATTGCTCACAGTCACAGCATAGAATCGCCTAAAGTTATTTCAATTTGGCAATTTGGCAGAATATCTTCCCCTAGCAAAGTGCTCATGTGCATGCTAAGGTGATTCCAAGCTTATGACCACACAATAGAGATTGTTTTCGTTAAAAGTTCGGGAATAATTGCGTGACCGGTTTTGTACACTTTTTGATGAACTTGGGGTCATTGACATCGACGGTATGACGGAAAAAGTTTATGGTAATTGAACTTAATATTTTCATAATACCTAATTACATTATTTTAAGTACCTAGGTATTAAGAAAAACATTTTATTCATGTTATTAGGGACAATTGTATTTTTTTGCAAAACCTAATGAACTCGTTGATGTCTTTTAAACTGCGAAACATAATTAACCCTTATAATATCGCAAAATGTTACTTCTCTGTCATACTTCCGCTCGGTATGGCGGATTTTCAAAAAATTTAAATTTAATACCTTAATAAGTAATTAATATATTTTACTTATTCATTTTTTTATTTTATAATTCATATTTTTTTATTATTATTAATTTATTATAGATTTAATTTAAAGTGAGTAGTACTCGTGCGCACCATGTGCACACACACATCCGTAGCGGGAGGAAGTATAGTTACGCGTGTCTACATGTGCACACGTTATAAAAGATAATAATTGTTATCTATATCTATACATATAATAAAACAGAAACGGAAAAAAAGTCTGTACATGAAAGATTAAAAAAAATAATTACTGCTATGTGATGTGTACAGGATATAGACCCCAAAACGATAGATATTAAAATTTTTGTCTGTTTGTCTGTTTGTCTGTTTGTCTGTTTGTCTGTTTGTATGTTCGCTTTTCACGCAAAAACTACTGGACGGATTTTTATCAAATTTTGTGAAGTAATAGCTTATAACCCGGGTCAACATATAGGGTACCTTTTATTTAATAAAAACCCCTTATTCCTACGGGAAAATACAAAGACTGATTCTTACTAAAATAGATGGCGCCACATGATTATGAAAATACGTTATATTTAATCGCTGTCTCAATTAATAATGAATCATGTTATTTTTTTTTACCTGCTTCAAAACATAATATAAATTGAAACCCATCCAGGCCCATATAAAATCATAAAAATAATTTCATGTTATTTACGTCATTATATCTACTAAGCAATAGATGGCGCAGGTAGTCAGTAAGATATACCTCTCACAAAAGTACATTCGAATGATTATTTTAATTAGGGTGAAAGCCCCCTCTGTTGCCACTTTAAGATGTTTTTCACTTCTTTCGCATCATAACTACTAAGCAATAGATGGCGCAGGAAGTCAGTAAGATTACGATATACCTTTCACAAATGTACATTCAAATGATTATATTAAGTAGGATGAAAGCCCCCGCTGTTGCCACTTTAAGATGTTTTTCACTTCTTTCGCCTATGGTCTTAAGTAGGTATCTATAAAATACAAAATTTATATCTAAAATTGTCAGGAATGTATCTTATACTTTTCTTTACATTTTTAAATTCTTACACTACAAAAAAACTACTTAAAAAAATTTACAGACTTCAAAAAGTATTTGTCAACTGAAAAGGAAAAATATAATATCTATAATTTAGGTACCTTTTTGAGGTCGGTGCCAGTCAGTTTATTTTTTTTAATTACTTTTTATTTCTTAAGTTTTAGTGTACAATAACAATAAGTTTTAGTGAATTGTACTATAACATACCCACGGAAACTACTAAACTGATTTTGATGAATCTTAGACTGTTCCCAAAGTTAGAATACACCTAATTTAAATCAAATAGAATCATTTCGATATGCCTTAAGATTTCGAGAAATTCGTGGACAAACATAGTAAAAAACATATAACTAAGTATTCATATACTTACGAAATTTAGTTTTATTTTAGTAAATTAAAAACCTATTTTTTTTAACTTAAAATTGGCGAAGGGTGCCGATTGATGTGTTTTTGTTAATCAAATTTTAAAAGAAACATCGAGAAATCAATACTTACCTAACTTAGGTAAAATAAAAGAAACATCTAATTCGATGTAAACTGAATTATTACTATTGTTATTATGACTTAAAAGTCATAGATAAAAAGTATATTATCAAGCAAAAGTTATTAACGAAATGTTTTAAGCTAAGTAAGCACTCGGGGCAGTGGCCAAAACTGAAGTTTTCACCCTATTGATGTAATATTTCTATTTCGCATTTCCACTCGACGCTAGATGTCTCTGCAGTAAGTATAGTGGTGCCACAAATATATCTGACCCGGTGACAGTGGTCGTGGAGGAGCCACTAGCAATACAAAATTAACTGTCAAAATGTACTGCCGGCAGTCAACAGTATATTTAGTACCAAAAACTAACCACTGTGTGAAATAAGTTTGTCGCAATGTAGACAAAGTGTCACCAATGTAATTTTGAAAAATTTGCTCATAAACGCTAAGTGGCCAGTACGTAGATACCGGTTTGACCGACTCCTACCTACCATTTTTTATGTCATTTAACCGGCTCTGGCTATTAGGCCTTCAGCCGTAGGTACCGTACCATCCAATAAAATAAAGGAAAGTTAAAAATAGTTTTCTATCTAACTTATTTATTAATTTACTAGAAAAGCTTACATAAATGATGTTAAATTAAATAATTAAATGGTATATCATTACATTTTATACCTGTTACTTAAAGAAAGTTAATTACAAGCTCTCACAAATAGGAAATGTCTCCATATCAAAATACTAGCCTTCCGCCCGCGACTTCGCAAGCTCGGACTAAACGACGACGTTATCCCGCGGGAATGTGATATTTTTCAGGGATAAAAAGTAGTCTAAGGCAGCCATACACAGTCCATCCAGATCGCGATCACTGATCGTGATCTTGATCGCGATCGAGATTTACTATGTAGATATTTTGCGATCAAGATCGCGAGCCGTCAATTGACTGTCTAATGGCTGCCTAAGTATGTCACTTTTCAGCTGCCAAACTATTCCCATTCCAAAAGTCACGTCGATCCGTTGCATCAATTTTGACGTGAAAGACAGATAAACAAACAAACCCTCTTTCACATTTATAATATTAGTATGGATAAACACAATCTCTTTTTCATTTTATAGTAAAAATATGATTGGCCTGATATTATGCATTACTAAGTAAGAACATAAATTTTAGCTTGATACCTCCCACGCATACTTGAGAAAAAGTTTCTTGATAGGTAGACGGACAGATAGATCTATAAATGAGGGCTCAACTATGTTCATGCAGCATTTGATAACAACATACCATGTTCATACCCTAGCCTGCATATTCGATATTCTTTAGACCCTTTTAGTAGAGAATAGGATTTCAAGAAGAGCGTTATGAAATCTGGGCAACAAACACACATAAACTAAACTAACACAAAAGTCACTACACCGCGCGTACGAAGTCGCGGGCAACAGCTAGTTAATATTATAAAGAGGGAAGATTTGCTTGTATGTTTGTTTGTTTGCATTGAATAGGCTCCGAAACTACTGGACCGATTTCGATAATTATTTGACCATTAGAAAGCTACATTCTTCCCGAGTGACATAGGCTATATTTTATCCCGATATTCCCACGGGAACGGGTGCCACGCGGGTAAACCGCGAGGATCCGCTAGTAACGAATAAACTCAAAGACTACTGGACCGATTCTGAAAATTACTTATTTCACCAGTATAGAAAGCTACATTCTTCCCGAGTGACATAGGCTTTATTTTATTCTGATATTCCCACGGGAACGGTTACCACGCAGGTTATTATAAAAATCGCGAGGAGCCATTGTTACTTATATTTTTGAATTGTATTTTCCTTAATCAACTAAACATCTAGGTAACATAAAGAGTACGACATACCTACGATCGTATTTGCCAAATACGTTTTCCTTAAAGTATTTTAAGGAAAAAATTGTGAAACAAGGAAAAGGTAGGTAAAGGGTCACACAAAACTGAAATACCTAATCTATGCGTATTCGGAATGAATTCATGTACGCGGCTTTAATTCAGGAAACTTTGCAATTTCCAATGCGAATGATACGTAAACTGTATCGCATCGCAATAAAGGACTATAAAATGAAAATATTGATTGGCTTGGTAGTGGTAGGTTGACTGTACGCAAAGTAGGTTCCATATTTTTGTGTGTGTTTCGAAAGAACCTTCTATTTACGAAGTAATTATCCATTAGACAACATGAAGTAAAAATGAATGTCTTTTTTGAATATACCTAGATATCTCTTCCTCAACTACATCGAACGTTTCAAGTTAGAATAGACTACCTAGTTATACTTATATTGCTATTCCGTGGCTGTGAGTTAATAATTAACGCATCTGAATTTCACTTAACACCTATTCATTCATACTTGTATGTTACTATGACAATCACGACTTGCGCTAACTGTATAAAATGACGTTCAAATGTACATATTGGCATCAAAAGATAGTTCAGCATTTATTTTCTTTTACATCAGTTTGAATTTTGAATCCTGCTGCGTTTCATAAGTTTGAACTAAACCTATAAGTTTTACTTAACTATAACGAGAGGCTAGGCCTTTCTTATAGATAGTTAAGGAGAAGAAAAAATTGTTGTATTCTTTTCATGATTTCACAAACACGTTCCCCGTATCCCACATCATCATACGTTTTAACTGCCTATGTACCAAAATATTAATATAATATGCAAATAACCTTAAAAATGTCGTCAGTATTTTTTTATAGCAACACATGTCGTGATCCCATTGGCCTAAGAACCACCATAATGATGAATTATACTAAGTGACAGCCTTAGGCAAATAACTTTAAATTTTGTCAGAGGAACTCTTTGATTCTCCTTTCTGCAATCCATACTAATATTATAAATGTGAAAGTGTGTTAGCTTGTTTGTCCGCCTTTCAAGTCAAAACGGAGCAACGGGTCGACGTGATTTTTTGGGATAGTTTGGAACTCGAGTTTTTAACCAGAAAAATATGACATCCCCGCGGGATAACGTCTCGTGTGGACTACGCGGGCTAAGCCGCGGGCGGCAAGCTAGTTACTTAGGTATAAACCAATCATTATATTGTTTGTTTGACGACCCCCGTGTTCGAGTGGCGTAAACACCGGTTCTCAAGATGCCGTTATCTCCGAGGTTTTTGCCTCACGGGTTTGATTCTCTAATTTTTCTTTATTTTCTCGGTGTATGTGGTAATACTCGTTGTTGTTTCTTGTTACCATAACACAAGTGCTTCATCATCATCATCATCATCAGTCATTTAAATGTCCCCAGTGCTGGGGCACTGGCCCTTCTTATAGATGGACTAGCTGACCCGGCAAACGTTGTTTTGCCATATAATTGTGGACTCGGTCACCAACATCTTGTATGTGTGTTTATACACCATAAGTTGCCTACACCAGACAACAGATAGCGCTAGTTACACACTACCAATAAAGGGGCCCAAGCTTGGTCTCTATTTCCTACATATAAAAATTACTCTGTGAAGTATAGTGATTGTCAGATAACTCTGCGCGCATGCGCGACTGGGGCATTTTTGGCGCTAGTTACAGTATATTTTTTTATTCTAAGCTTATAGAAAAGATTAGTATTCGATTTTGATCGCGCAGACGTCAGTGATTACATACTCTTTGGAAACGACAATGGAAGAAATGACAGTTTTGTATCGAAGGTGCGACAGTTAAACGATTTTTAATAGAAAATTACAATTTTTACTCAATTTTCCGGAATAATAAGTAGCCTATGTTACTCTCCAGCTACCAAACTATCCCCATACCAAATATCACGTCGACCCGTTGCTCCGTTTTGACGTGAAAGAAGGACAAACAAACAAACAAACAAACAAACAAACAAACACACTTTCACATTTATAATATTAGTATGGAAGTATGGATAAGGAGAATGGACCATGCATGACCCACCACTCGTACCCAGTGCGGATTGGTGAGTATTAACGACTGCAAATGCAGCCGGGACCAACGGCTTAACGTGCCTTCTTCCGAAGCACGGAGAAACTTGAGATGAAAAGTTTTTAGTCACCCATCCTTGCTTAAGGTGGTTCGATCAGCTCAGTAGCGCCACCAATGGAAATTAATCAATTACGTTTTATTAAAGGCTTAGATTAAAAGTTTCGGTTATTTTGCGCAAATAAAATAGTAAAATGCATTTTATAAATATACTTTTATGAACTCAAACTTAAGCATAAGTCGTGAACCTCAATAGTGCCAAAAGTGGCCACATTGAGCAATATCGAGATCCATAACTTAATGCTCCCATTTGAGGCCGAACCACCTTAAGAGGGCTCTTCCCGTTCCGTCTATCTTCTTCTTTTTATGCAATGGCGGTTTCCCTTTGGAAGTTCCGTCTATCGTCAACGTTAGCATGGTTGAAAACCATCTGTTACAACGCCATAATCACGTACGAGCGTTTGTAGGAAAAGTAAGACGGGTTGGACCCTCTTAAGCTGGCTTAATTTAATTGTTGGGATTGGGGCAATGCATGTGATGGTACACTCGACAGCACATCAGGTTCTCTTCTTCTTCTTCTTCTTAACTTTACGGGCGGTTTCCGCAACTCGACGTCTATTGCGCCTATTTTGCGTCCGGAGGGTGCGCGGCCAGATCACTCCAGCCAGCCCAGCTCAGCCAGGAACGCTCCAAGAGCTTTCACATTAGTGATCGCTTCGCACATCAGGTTAAACAGTTGAACTTCGATAACAGCTTATATTACGTAAGGCATAAAGGCGGTCTCGGGGTCAACTGTATAGTCTGACGTGCCGCCGTGTGTAGGTATGTACCTTATTTATTTACTTAGGTATTTTTTGTTACTGCAGCTTCGATTAAGCCTAAAGGTAAGTGACTATCTATTCACGTGCATCATTTGTAACCACACTGCTACTCGAGCGCATTATGAAGATAATACGTAATACGCAAAGAGTATGTAATCAATACGGTAATACGTTAAAATGTAACACAATGACTATCGGCGACTACCCATGAGCAAACTAACAAGCAACAATGCGATCCGCCCGTCACGCCTCGCAAGTCAAAACAATCGGCGACCATGGCAATTCAATAATCTTCAATAACTTTTCTCATGTCAATGAAAATCTCATTATATTCCGAACACATGACTGAAAACTCATAACGCCACTACTTTATTCCTGGGAACTACTAGGCGCTTCATAACCCATTTACAGCGACCGGTCGTTATCATCACTACATAGTATAAAACAAAGTCGCTTTCTCTGTCCCTATGTCCCTTTGTATGCTTAAATCTTTGAAGCTACGCAACGGATTTTGATGCAATTTTTTTAAATAGATAGAGTGATTCAAGCGGAAGGTTTATATGTACTTTTTATCCCGATATTCCCACGGGAACGGGAACCACGAGGGTGAAACTGCGGGCGGCCGCTAGTAGGTTATAAAGATCAAAAAAAATATCATCAAAATTACCCTCAGTTCAAAGTTATAGTTATGAGTGGTCAATTTTATTCTTGTTGTTATTTTTTTGCCGATAAAATGTTAGTTTCAATAACAACTTGGATAATGGAGGGTATTTTATAGCTACTTAAACAATACGATAAAAAACCTTAACTGTCCGATAAACAATGCGGTAAAAAACCTATATTTCGCCAAATTACTAAGTTACTTAAGTGCCTACATGACATCTTGAGAACCGGTTAGTTAAGACAGAAGTCTCAATATACTCCGAACACATGACTGAAAACTCATAACGCCACTACTTTATTCCTGGGAACTACTAGGCGCTTCATAACCCATTTACAGCGACCGATCGTTATCACTACATAGTGTAGTCAATTAAGCTAGTTGACCCCCACAGTAATTCCTCAGTCACAAAAAACTTTACAGCATGATAAAGTATCAATAAATTAAAAGTATGGTATAAATTTCCAAAAAATAATAATAATAGAAGGTTGGGTATTTTTTAATGAAAGTCTTATTTCATTGATATCTTTTTTAGGAAAAATGCTCTGTCTAAACTTTCTTCACCGGACATATTCATGTAACGTATAAAAACAATTATATGAAATATCCAAAAAAATATCCCAGCAGAACCCGTGGTCCCCAGAAACACCAAATTTTAATAAAACAATTGGGGTGACTTGAACTGAAAACTGTTTCTGTCGAACTTTTTAACGGAATTATACCATTTTGCCAAGCATACTCATGCTTGAAAAAAGTTTTGGATTTTTATCAAGTATAACATACTAGTATAAATAACTCATTTGGTAAAATAAATTTGTACTGAGAAATTACTCGGTTCAATATATAAACAGATTTATTTATTTAGGTATAAATACCTAACTTCCGTGTGAGTTTTTTTTTGGATAATCATTTAAAAGTTTATTGCTCATGCTATTTTATAACCCAGCAAAGTTTCATCGACTGAGGAATTAGTGTATGGGTCTCCATACAAAGAATCTGTTCATTGCCTACACTAACATAGTATAAAACAAAGTCGCTTTCTCTGTCCCTATGTCCCTTTGTGTGCTTAAATCTTTGAAGCTACGCAACGGATTTTGATGCAATTTTTTTAAATAGATAGAGTGATTCAAGCGGAAGGTTTATATGTACTTTTTATCCCGATATTCCCACGGGAACGGGAACCACGAGGGTGAAACTGCGGGCGGCCGCTAGTAGGTTATAAAGATCAAAAAAAAATATCATCAAAATTACCCTCAGTTCAAACTTATAGTTATGAGTGGTCATTTTATTCTTGTTGTTATTTTTTTGCCGATAAAATGTTAGTTTCAATAACAACTGGGATAATGGAGGGTATTTTTTACTTAAACAATACGATAAAAAACCTAAACTGTTCGCCAAATTACTAAGTTACATACCTACCTAAGTACATGGACATTTGAGAACCGGTTAGTCAAGCAAGACAGAAGTCTCAATATAGGGCAGGCGTACCGGTTTTGGCCACTGTACCGGTTTTGGCCACTTTTTGCTCTAAAAGTTTTCTAAACAACGTTTAGCCATTTCTGATAAAGGCAATTAAAATAAGGTATTTTAAGGTAATAATAACAACCTTTAGAATTCCTTATGTCATAAGATTGTTTTTCAATAAATTCCATTTTCTGTTTGAAAAAATGTTTTGTATGAAAATTTTAAGAAATTTGTTTTGGATGAAATACTTTATAAACCTTTGCTTTTTACAATTAAATTGTTGTTTTGCAATTGACTGGTTTCTAGCGCAATAGAATATATTGATTTTACCTGGGTTTGGTTTTGATTTTTCGCAATACTTACAAAAGTTTAACTATCAGTAAGTGGCCAAAACCGGTACATTTGGCACCTCTCACACATTTTGTATTATATACAAAAAACTATTTAACTTTTTAAAAATTGAATAATATATCTTTAAAGCTAGATAAATTATCTATAATTTAAGATATAATTTGTGTCTTAAATACCTAAGACCATCTAGTAGTCAGTGCTTAAAAGTCAAAAATTCCTTAAAGTGGCCACAAAGGGTACCTCTGCCCTACTCCGAACACATGACTGAAAACTGAAAATACTACTATATACATTACTAGCGGCCGCCTGCGTTTTCACCCGCCTGGCTCCCGTTCCCGTGGGAATATCGGGATAAAAAGTATCCTATGTGTTATCCCAGCCTATAATCTATCTCTGCAATCTATCATGCAAATTTCATTTAGATCTGTTCAGTGGTTTTTGCGTGAAAAAGTAACAAACTACCATACATCCGTCCATACTCACAATGTTTCGCATATATAATATTGGTAGGATAGGACTTCGACAATGCGCAAAACATGGCAAAACTGTTCGCCAAATTACTAAGTTACATACCTACATGACATCTTGAGAATCAGTTAAGTCAAGACAGAAGTCTCAATATACTCCAAACACATGACTGAAAACTCAAAATACTATATACAGCACTAGCGGCCGCCCGCGGTTTCACCCACCTGCTTCCCGTTTCCGTGGGAATATCGGGATAAAAAGTATCCTGTGTGCATTATGTGTTATCCCAGCCTAATCTTTGTTGTAAATTTCATTCAGATCCGTTCAGTAGTTTTTGCGTGAAAAAGTAACAAACATCCATACATCGCCGTCCATACTCACAATCTTTCGCATTTATAATATTAACAGGATTGTTGGGAACTTCCGTCAATTTACCTAGGTACATAATATGGAGGATACTTTTAGGATACTTAGACAATGCGATAAAAACACCTAAACTGTTCGTCGAATTACTAAGATATACTGTCACCTCTGGCATAGCTTAAGAACCGGTTAAGACAAATTTTATTATATTCCGAACACATGACCGAAAACTTATAATAGGTAGGTAGGTACCTACATTTTGCTATGAACCTACCACTTATTTAGCAGTTATCTACATATTGAGGGTAGGTATGTATTTAATACTTAGACAAGTTGGCCAAAAACTTATAAACTACTCGCTTTCCGCCCGCGGCTTCGCCCGCGTGTACTACACGAACGTTATCCCGCGGGAATGTGATATTTTCCGGGATAAAAAGTAGCCTATGTTCCTCTCCAGGCTACAAAGTATCTATGTTCCAAATTTCAGCCAAATCTGTTCAGCCGTTTTGGCGTGATTGAGTAACAAACATTCAAACATCTAAACTTTCACATTTATAATATTAAGTAGGATTCGCCAAATTACTAGTACAAAACGATTTGGCATTATATTCTCAACACTAGACTGAAAACTGATAATAGGTACCTACCTACTATAATAAGTACCTGCTACATTATTGCTAGGAACTAGGTACCAGCAGTACCAGTCGCTCACATAGGTAAGGAGGGTATATAAGTAATACTTAGAAAAGGTTCGCCAAATTACTATTAGTCGCATGTTACGCCTGGCATATCTTGAGAACCGGTCAAGACAAGTGTCTGGCCTCCGTCTGGGGCGCTCCAACGCGCATGCGTCCGCTGCCGACCGCTCCATTCATCCGCGATTGGACACGGGTCTCTAACGATCTCCTCCAACGCATAACAGCCTGGTATCACAAAATCAATGACCATCAATACCAAAGAGAAACATTCGATTATTATTCCACAACGGTACCAACTAACGCAGTGACTGAGCCGTAACCGTGAACTGAACTAAATTAGGCGGCGATCAATCAGCAAATCGCAGCGTGGAAGGTCGCCCAGTCAATTCCGAGCCGGTGTAAACATCACCTATTGTTCGTTACATAACACATCAGCTGAGCCCTAGTTCCAGCATCGATCGACTCACCATCGCGTTGTTTTCCACGAGCCAGTTAACCGAGCATATCTGGTAGACGAGGTAGGCCCGCACGAGCTCGCTGGTGGTCTTGCTCTTGAAGGCATCTTTGGGGCTGGAGAAGGTGAGGTCCAGCTCGTCGCGAGCCGGCGGTGGCCCGGCAGACAGCACGCGCACATTCCGCGGCGCGTTCACGGCCAAACGTCTGAGCAGAGCCATCGTAAGCGCTCACCAACACGACACGCACTCCCCCGGTCACGCTCGCAACTGACAACTGACAGCGGCTGACTGACGTCCGCTCGATACCGCCGGCCGGCGCGCGCACCGTTCCTATTTTAAAACTCCGCGAAGGTGTGTCACAGCCGCGCGTCGCCATTGGTTGGTACCGGCCAGCACCCTAGGCTGAATGACACTATTTCTCTATGGATTAAAATAAAAAAGTCTAATCAATACTTTTTAATTTTTTGCCTTAAATAAATTACTAGCTTTGTGGTGTAGTCGATTAGCACTGGCCACGTGGTTCCCTAACCTCACGTCACGGCGGGTCTCGGTTGCATAACCGGCCCCGCTGCGTCGGGTGCAGTTCAACACCCCGCCTGACCCAGTAATGCGGCATGACGAGCCATTGTAACGAGCTGAAATTGCAATCGTTAGCGAGATTTATCGAAAACATTTTCTGGATTAGCTAAATATGAAAAGTCTGAGTCAGCAATAAAATAAGGATTTTTTTTTTTGCATAACGCTTTTTGATAAAACCAATATATAACCAAGAAAAAACTAGTCTCCATTTTCCATCAGAGCAATTTGTCGAATCGTCGCTTTTTAGTATATGACGGGCTGACGGGGCGATAATAACAATTGCAATTAAAGCAGGAACTACTATTACAATATTATAATTAAATAGCAAGCTAAAGAAACAAAGGAAGAATATTGCACAATCACTTGCACCATCACACACACCATCACATACCATTGTTCCCATACCAAACCTTAGCTTGAGCACTAAGTAGGTATTATGCAAATTGGAAACAACGACGAATATTAGGTACGGTACCACATACCTACACCCAGAAGAAATAATGAAAAGATCGTTTCGATAACCCGACCGGGAATCGAACCCGGGACCTCCTAGAGATGCACCACCTTGAAAACCGGTGCGTACACCGGTACACACCGGTACACACGGTATACACGGCCAATGTTATAAATGACAAAGTAACTCGGTCTGTATGTTACATTTTAACGCATAAACAACTTGGCAGGGGGCCGATTCTGCTATCGTGTTTCAATTGTAGTTCAGTTGTAGCGGTTTTTTACACACTAGTTACAAGAATTATGACAGTATGATGTGATGTGAATGTAGTGTGTGGTGTGACTATCAGTAGTATTGTATAAAAGTACACATTTCTAGTAACTAGTGTGTAAAATAGCACTACAACTGAACTGCAATTGAAACACGATTGAGACACGATTATGACTTAACGTTAGCAGAATCGGCCCCCAGGTCAGAGGGCCTAGACAAGTGGCTTTCTATCATCGATATACCAGTAGAATAGCAAAAATGTATGGGATTGACATTAGCGGTCACGTGACCATTCAATCGCTAATGTCAATATAATAGAAATCCACTTGTCTAGTCTAGGGGGGCAGGACTCAGGAGTGTTCCCTGAGGAACGCGCGATATATCGAATTCCACGCCGGCGAAGTCGCGGCATTTACTAGATCTTAAAAAATTACGTAAATAGATAAGATCCTCAGTTCTAAAAAGTGATGTTGTCCATAGATCAATACATTTGCAATAACTAGGAATGCTAGCTACGAGTTTTAAAGCTACGGCTGCTACGAGATTTCGTAGCAATAATTTATGTTACAACTGACACTGACCTACCCCAGCATTTCATTGACCCATCCACTGTGAAAGTATAAATAAGTTATATCCTACACACAAGTTTACAAACACGCCCTTAGTCATTTTTTTTTGTTTTTTTTTTATTTTATATATTTTTTATTATTTTTACAAGCTTTTATCTAACTTGTCAAGTTAGTTTTTTAGTTAGTGGGGGACAAATCTTGCAAGCTTAATTTGACCCACTTCCCAGTGTCCGATGGAGCTGAAATTTTGTATACAGCTTTGGTTTAGATGACAATACAATATTTAAGTACAGTTAGAAAAAAAGCTTGTTGAAATTTTTACAGAAACTTATTTAAAAACAAATGTTGTACAACAAAGCAACAATATTAGTGTAGCAGAACAAAAACTAAAAAACTTGAATTAGATTAAAACTGGTTAAACGAGCGGACGCGGATACTAAGCAAGCAACGTACTGTTCGCTCGCTTGCTTAACCTGTTTTATTTTACCAAGTGTGCTGGCGTTTGCTCGCTTAGAACATTCAGGGTCCATACCGATTCCCATCGTCGGCTTTAACCCCCTTACTAAACGTGGTGTAAAGTTACACAGTGTAAATCTGTTGTTGTCACTTATGTTGTCTAAAATGATGACAGAGACAACAACAGATATACTTAGAAGAGTATGTAATCACTACGCAGACAGATATACACCAGCCGGCCTAGCATGAGCGGTTTTTATCGAATATTGACGCATGAGAATCTGTCGTAACCAGAATCTGTCCAAACTAGAATCTGTCCTAAGACGAATTATATATCTTGCTTACACCTTAGTGGGGTTAGCAAGACAGTATGACGTATCATATCATATCGCGTGATTATAATGATGGTCATGCTAGGCAGGCAGATGTAACTTTAATTAAACCACGTTTATTAGTAAAGGGGATAATGTCTTTATCTTTAATCAGCTTCCCTTTAGGGGCCCCACAGACTATCAGACTTTTATGCTATCAGTCCGCCAGCAGGCAACGGCCTGTCAGTTGGCCGCAATCGGCCACAAACAGTGTTACATACAAAAACCGATTGGTTTAAGAGTTTGGACTGGTTTGTAGGGCTCTTCCCTAGAAACCCCGTCCTAACAATCCACTATGCAGATCATCACGTGGTAAAAGTGTTTCTTGGCCTTGGCTTACCTTATTGAAATTTTTAGTTTTTTGCATTCACAATGCAATTTTGCAACCACAATGCAACCACTCCGTAGCTCAGTGGTTAGAGCAGTCGCCCGGAAAGCGAAAGGTCGTGGGTTCGAGTCCCATCGGAGCTAGTTGTGAGACGGGTCGATTTTTTCTAAATACTTCATTTTCCATTTTTCTTGGCTTACCTTTCATATTTCGACCCCACGCCACTGGTGCATAGTCATAATATTATTATAATAACTTTTATCCAAACTTCGCAGAATCAGGGAATCGTGTGGCATATATAGCAAAGCGTGTACAACTCTAATGTGTAAGTAATTAATAAAGAGCATTTTTGTTATAATTGATCCAAAAAGTACTAAATCGGACAGAAAGTATGTACATACATCACTGCGTAGACCATTCAAAAGACAAGTGTCCAACCAATGAGGTGGAGATAGCGGAGCGAAACTGTATTAGAATCAAAACAAAGCACTGCTCCGCTCCACTCCGATTTAGTAGAAACGCTCGTTAAAAAAACCACGGGTTGCATTCCGAGTGCCGGCAGAAGTGAACAGGGTTCTTTAGACTTTTTCACAAAAAAATAAAAAATACGACGAGATAACTGACGTCTTCTGGCTTCAATGCCGCCCGTTTTCTAACCTGAGCTATCACAACTTTGGAAACGGTGGCGAAATTTGCCTTCGTATTCTAATGACATTGTAACAGTTTTTCGATCAGGTCACGTGTCCGTCTTACGAATTTTCGATCTGATGGTCACGTGATCCTGACGCGGGTTTAACATTTTTTGCCCATCACAAAAAATGCACAACGCCGCTAAAGAAGTTTTCACTTCAAAAAATCGTAGCTTACGGGAGCAATAAAACAACAAACTGTCATGTATACATAGATATTTTTATTTGAAAAATACTTCGTGTAGCTAAAAAACTAATCACAATATGGCATACTACATCCGAATAGTTTTTTACAAAATTCACTTACTGCAAATAAATATAGCAGCTCGAATCACCGACCTTTCGCTACGGCACTCACACACTGCGAGACACGCGACTATATACATCGCACAATTTACACAATTATATAAAGTTATCTTATTAATCAATACCCTTTTCACGGATCATTTCAAATAAATTTTCTTTAACGTAACGTTAAAAGAATTTAAAGTAGTCTTAATGACTTGGGATAGTTAGCTGTCTTTTTTAAATGCATTAAAATTAGTTTATCATCATTATCACTCTTTTTCATTTCACCACCATTTTCGGCAGAGTTACATATCAACTTTTTTTTTGTATAAAGTAAGCATCTCAATTACATTATTGACAATAACGTGAAAAAGTGGTTGATTAATAAAATAGGCCCTATATACATCACATAATTTAGAATTTCTAAAGTGATCACATTTCAATTTCCTAACTTAAACATAAATCGACAACAACTGTATGCTGACAAGAGAGCAGGCGACTTCAGTTCGTAATGGCTTAAATTACTGCACAGACTTTTATTCAAACTTGATTTATTTAACAGCTATTTCGCAATGACAGCCATTTGGCAGTTATCTCGCTCGCACAATGCAACATTTTCATAGATTGTGAAAAATACATTGTGTTTTTTAGAAAAGTGTTTCATTATGTCCCTACAACGCAATGTTACGGATATTTTGTATAAGTTATTTTATTCATTCTGGTTAGAATTAGGAAGGCAAGGTACATAAGAAAATTTGCTTGCTCTCTGACAGACAACAAACGACCAACATCATGTTTGATTACATAAAACTAGAACATTGATCAATTGATTAATTATTCATAAATAATACAGTTGTTTATTCGAAAATAATAAGACACAAGATCAATTTTATTACGACTCTTATGTTTTTCTAAGTTGATTAAAATAATTATTATAATAACTGAGTAAATAAAAAAATAGTTTTTCTATATGCCTCGTTTGTTGGCAAGTTATTATGATGACATCCAATCACATTAAATTAAAAATACAGTAGATATGTCGGTGAAAAAGCATCTCCCTTAAGCTAATATTACAATATCAGGATAATATAAAGAATGACTAATATAATTCGACCAATTTATATAGACGCTTTCTTATTATTGCCCTCTAGCTCCTATAACGCCTGTGTAAAATAGTCGAATATTATTAATATATGGTAAAACAAACACATCTAAACATATCTTACAAATACAAATATCTATTATTATCTTAAAATGATAATAAAACTTAAGTTCTATATTATAACTATTATGTACATTATTTTTCGTATTATAAAGAAATGATTTTGTGATCTACTGAAATTAAGTTTCGCTCACAGTAATTATTATACGTCTACTAACACAAACTATTTAAGCGCTTTAATTTGTCGCTTTTTGTTATACACGTTTAAATAATAATAATAATGTAGAGGATTTTCTATGTGACTGCTTAAATCTAAATTTTATTAACTCGCGCTGTAGCCTACGTAAATCTTCAGAAACAAATAATACTCGACATTACTAAAGTTGAAAAAAAAAACCAAAAATCAATTAACAATAACAAAAATCTTGACCAGCACAAGAGCTTATTTTGTCACTTTGATTTTCTATCTTATTTCTACACCACCAAATTCGAGTATGGTTTGACAATTTAACTGTCGAAGTCATATAATTATAGTCATACACAACGACCAATAGTATCCATGTAATCGGTGTGGTAAGTTTTAGATTTAAGCAGCTAAGAGAACTGATACATTATCTATTTATGCGATACATACTAGTGTGCTTTTATCCAAATAAATCACAACATATTATATTTTCCAGGACACTGAACTACATACTTTGGTGTCCTTCTCTTAACTCGCCAATAAATACATTCGAAAACGTATAATAATCACACTGATTAGTATTTGTGATATTAATATGTTATCATAATTCAAGTTTTATTCAACAGAATAACTTAATTGCACCCAATTAAAAAAGTAGATTCGATTTAAAATCTTAGTACTTATGTCTTGTTGTAAAGCTGTTATTCAACGTAATT
Source organism: Crambus lathoniellus (assembly GCA_949710035.1). Lineage (NCBI taxonomy): Eukaryota > Metazoa > Arthropoda > Insecta > Lepidoptera > Crambidae > Crambus > Crambus lathoniellus. The sequence continues at coordinate 1,810,038 of OX453317.1, forward strand.
CTTATTGCAAAAAGTACAAATGATTTCGCGTAACAAAAATTAGTTAAATTATTACAATCCAATTTACATAGTGTGTATTTTTATAATAAAACGGAGGAAAACTCGAAACTTAATCACTAGCAATGCAACACAAATTTAAGTTAAAAGCAGTATTTTTACTAGACCCATTACACTTAAACGTGTATTTGTGATGTTAGTTTTTATCGTCATACAAAAACCGACCTTGTTATATGAACTTAAAGTACAAGAACATAAGCTGCCAGTTGTTACTAACTTGTTCAAGCCGAGTTAAACTAAAGACAGTTGACATAATACTCAAATTGACGAATAAAAGAGATCATTATGAATAATTAACTAATTTCCAAGTTGTAGAACACGGAAAAGACGTTAGCGGTTGCTATCGGTTTTCTACCAAGTGTGATTTTGACTTGTTGTTTTATTATTTTTCTTCAGTAACTAGCCGATAATACTTAAATCGTTTGTATCGAACGCTCTAAGCAACTGTTCGCGAAGTTCGCACATTCTAGTGCCGTTTACATTAAGCGAGCGAGCATTCTTAGAATATTCCATAGAATCTCTTTGAACGCAAACAGAATAACGAAATAATTCTCTACGTTTACACTTAAAGAATTGAATAAAGAAAAGCATTCGCTCGTCTGACGCAAATCGACCTTTAAAAAAGCTCGTAAGAAGCTCCACAGTGCTATTACTCGCGCCCTTTAGGCGCAGTTTGTCAAATTCGCGGTTAGGCCAAGATGGATAATGTTTCCCAAGTTATAGAACGAAATCTATAACGTGGCTAAGGTCCCGCCCGGTAGGTAAAAAGTGGATATCTATATAATATAAGTATATTATAATTATCTATCATCCATTTGATCAAATATGCATGGTTATATTTCTTTCTACCTTATCACAATACACTTTATATTGGACCAATCGCGAATTGGACCGACTGCGAATTGGACGAACTGCGAATTGGACCAACTGCGAATTAGGCCAACTGCGAATTGGAACAACCGAGAATAGGACCTACCACGAATAATGTGCATTGGACCAATCGCGAGTTGGACCAAATGCGTCTAAAGGAAAGGGGGCAGGTCACGCTAAATGAAGTGTGGAATTGAATACACAAACGTTGCCATGACAACATACAATGGAGAATTGGGTAAAACTTTGGTTTGGGAGCAAAAGGGGTTGGGACGCGTGCCCCGCCCCTAAGTGGGCGGGGCCGTACGTCTCCGCTTTTTTGAGCTCGTCTAGCTCTTGTAATCGCTCCTTACAAATTTGTTGTGATGGATGCTACATTAATGTTCCATTTTCAGATAAGTACTTAAATAAAGGTATTTGCAATACAATCTACCGTTTGACATAATATTCTCTATGTGATTGGGGCATTCATCTGCTTCTATATTAATAACTAAATTCCCTAAATTGTGCTTTGTGTTGTGTACGGTCTAAGAAGCTTCGGGTTTCGAAAATTACTTATACTTCACAAACCGTGTCTTTTTAAATGCTATGTTATAAGTTACACACATAAAATAAACTATTTCAGTTTGATATTTCTCCGATTACTTTATTCAAACTTCCGAGATTCTTGACTCATATATAAATAAATTATAAACAATTGAGCAGTATAGCAGAGCAGTGTCCAATAAAATCAACTGTATATTATAAAAATTACTTTACCAGTTACAATTCAATAAGAAGTATCAAAACTCAAGTTTTATTTGAAGAAATGACACTGCCCTATATATTACCAACAAATATGAATAAAACTCCCAAAGAAATACATAATACTATGTAAGGGATATATAAAAAAAACTGATGATAATATATAACTGCATCTATCTGTCTACTGCACTATTTACAAAGCACGGCGCATCCACAGCGACCCCTGTACAAAAATAAGGAAAACACGCAATAATACATTCCAAATGTTCCGATATATACACCGACTATTAAAACTATCGTTAACTTCTTGGTGTTACCAGTTTATTAATAATATATTATTTTAATAAATTTATCGCTTACGTTATAAAAATTTGACTCCATCCAAAATACGAGTACTCGGCTATCAAAATGTAAAAGTAAATGAATAAAATGTCCACACGCATTTACATTTATAGTAATTATTATTATTAAATGTTATAGGCACAAATGAACAATATGAGTGCCGATACACTATAAGCTTTCTCACTATCACTACTTACGAGTAGGCGAGGGATTTTAGTCCTACATTAGAACGCCAAATTCTACCATCAACACCGCAGATTCTACTATCAACACCGCAGATTCTACTATCGACACCGCAGGTTCTACCATTGCGTGGTAATTTCTACCATCACTGGGACAACTATACATATAAGCAAAGCAAAGCTTAAACTAAGGTTTTTGAAACGTTTTGATATTCTATAGCTAAATAATAAGCTGAACGAAAAGTGTTAGTAAATTGTAAATGCTGCCGAAGAGAAAAATATACAAGAAATAAATAAATTGTGAATCGCATTATTTTCGGTTTAATTATAAATGTCACAAATAAAATAACGACGAACATGACTTACATGTCAATTTCCACAACTTATCATTTCACAGTATAGTCATACGTACGTATTGCCCTATACATGCCGCAGCAAAACTACTATATCGTTAACTGGGAGACTGCTAAAAGTACAAGACACGTCCGTATTGAATAAAATACTACAGGCACCTTATGTTGGCGATAATATTCATAATTTAGAATGTTGGCGAGTAAAAAATTTCTACGATTTTAATGTATGTGGTTTTCAAGAAAAGTAGACTTTGGTTAACGATACTTTACGCCTATATCTGATTTGTAGATATCGCGAGCAATTAATAAGGCGATTTTCAATGAGTTTACTCAATAAACCAGCTAGAAATTTCGTCATGTTAAATATTTGCATGAATACATTACTGAATTCAGACTAACATTTAATACAATGAACTTGCTAAGCCAGATAGCGAGTTGATTTTAGTAAACTTGTCAAGTTAAGGTTATTTTAAAACACAACGTATTCCTATTGCAATTTTGACAGTCATCAAAAAATCATACTACTTTCTATTATAGTAAATTATTATTATTGTTTCGTCTAGCGCCAAAGTTTTATAACCAACGGCAATAAATGCGTTTTATTGTAAAGACACATCGATAAATACAAAAGCATATTTCATTTAAATTACAAGTACACTGAGGAGCAAACAATCGTCTTATCCATGTTATTTTCAATGTCCAAAAATATAGCACTGTGATGCAATCATTTACATATTATTGAATAAGCCCCGATGTAAAACTATCTAATCATCTGTAGTCGTTATTTCTTTTTATTATTTTAACATAATTTTATCCTCATTTTGTTTCTCAAGAAACTTCAATATTCCCTTTTTATCGACCGTTTTGAGAAATAAAAACAATAGTTAAACCTAACCTTAATATCAAACTTTTTAATGATAAGTTTGTATGAAAATATCTTGGTTAGGTGTTTTCTTTGCTCTCCAGTGTCTTACTGGGTCTATTATCAAACATAATTATATCCACGAAAGTCTCACACCTACTCCTATTTCGAGCCACTAGAGTTATATTACATCGTAAATGATTTCCTAGCTTACAAATAATCCGGGACTGTACTTACAACACTTTAAAATCATTTCCTACATTATTGGCCGATTCGACGCTTAAAATTATTTATATTTTACTTGAAGCACGATCTATTGTCGTTAACGACTTTCTTTCAAACGATTTTAATACCTATTCGATACCTATGACAATTAAACGCGATCGAATAAGTTAAAAATCTGATTAGACACTCCAGAGCACTACTATGAGTTTACGAAACTTGTCATACATTCGCTGTATTTTAGTAATACAAAATGCAAGTTTTCCTAAACTCATGGTAAACGCCCTTTCTCGTAATACAAGTCATTATAGGAACAAATCTCATCTTCACTCTAGAAGAGTTTATAGTTCTCTTAACAGTAAACTGTTTTAAAGTAAAACAATATTGAAAGAATTTAATATAAATGTTTGGGTTAAGAACTGATATAATGTTACCCAAGAAAATGTCATATTTACAGCTGTATCTCATTAGGATGCCATGGTTCAATCAAGACATGTCAAATTATATACCCTAAAGCGCCGAATATATCGCCCCTGCGGTCTGCGTTCTGCGGTCGGTTCAGTTGCTCACACTGCGAGCGGTCTATACCTAAATTTGAAGTTCAGTAATTCACACGTCACACGCTGTTCTTACTTAAAAATGTCACTTGTGTCACTCGCTTTAAAAATGGAATGGAACTCTGACAGAACGCGCGTTCAGTTTGTCTGCCATTTTCTGATTGCTTTTGTGTGTGTGTTTGTAGGTTTCTAAGACATTCCATAGTGAATTGAAGTACCTTTGTTAACGAAGAGGGCACTGGCCTCTGTCACTCAGGTGATAAACCTAATATAGGGGTCAGGGACTTCATCACTAACATGTAAAAAAAAATGTGACAATAAATATTTCTTATTTCTTACATTAGAGAGAACGCGGAACGCGGAACTCTGACCGCTAGACCGCCGCAGTGTAGCCGGCGCCTAACTCACTTGGCGACACGGCTAGGCATCTCACGGACACAAAGAAAAGCCAGGGCAGCACTGCTGGCGTGGCTGTCATGGCATCCCAATGATACACAGCCCTTATTCAGCAGCAACTGACCACTGTAGTACGATATCTCACTAGCTATTGAGATGCAATATTTTGATAAAGCACTGCAATAATTAGTCTGACATGATACTAAAGTGTTCAACCAGTTGTTTATAAATAAAATATCGATATGTCACTTTGATCAACTACTTGAGAATGTTAAATTTTAACAAACTCAACATTTGTTTTCGCTTTACATCAGTGAAAAATGTAGTTCCAAAGTTTTGAGCTCAGCAGCCAATCAAAGGTATTGCCACAAACAAAAATCCAACTAATACTAATTTCGAATAATTAAAAATCCGTTACATTTTCACTAATATACTGACTCCTTGACTACCACGCTCCCACTGTTCCGCTCGTCCCGCAATTTGGAGGTAAAACCTAATATTAGTAGGAAGTGGCGGCAGTGTACCTTGATCGCACCGAGGCACCTCCGTCGAAGCACTTTCTAGAGGCCCGGTTTAGTTCATGCACTGTCCACCGAGTATCGAACATGTCAATTACCTGTTGAGGAAAAATACTTCGTTAGACCAAGCATATAAACAAAATACCTGTATAATCCAGTCACGTAAGGAAAATAAAGGAGTCTTAAAAATAGTAGTTTATGTGACTGTCGCATCATGAGGGGTATTAAAACACGAGTGGGAGTTTAAAAAACGAGCCTTGGCGAGTTTTCTAATAGTATTCCACGAGTGTTTTAATACCGAGTTATGTGCAGTCTCATACACTACTTTATCTAGTCTATATTACATTTATCTATATTTCAAAAATTAAGCAAAAAAATATTAATTATAAAATGTGGATTGGCGCCAAACCCCACTGATAGGAGTCTATACGGTCTATACCTTCTAAATTCAAAATTCTAATTTTAAAAAAGTTTCTTATTGTTGCCGGCTAAGAAGGGCTTGAAAGAGTTGGAAGTCAGGGCCGGTAAAGCCTACGGTTACCATGGAGATTGTAAAATTAAGAAAAATAAGTGTTTTATAATGAGTGAAAGCTGTATCCGGTTGTATCATAATGATTATTATGAAACACTTTTATTTTTTATAGTTGACTATGGCATAAAGTGTATCAGTATACGTTCAGGCATGAGTTCATAATTCGAAAATTATAACATGAGTGTAGATAAAATAACTTACGACGCAGACACAAGATTTTATGTGACCGAGAACGCGACAAAGGGGAGGGGTCCAAAGTATTGTAGGGTGCTCGCTTAGTTGACCACGAACACCATACCAGTAGATGTTTAAGTTAGTTTAAGTTGCTTGACAGTCACTTAGTAATTACGTGTTATGAGATTTAATAGATAGAAGTTAAAAGTAAATGGGTCTTTGCGTAGCCGATTATGATCTCCTCAGCCGGCCTAGCATGAGCGGCTTTTATCGACTATTGACGCATGATAAGAGCCTATATCTTGCTTACACCTTAGTGGGGTAAGCCAGACAGCATGACGTGCTATATCATATCGCGTGATAGAATGATGGTCATGCTAGGCAGGCACGCTAAATTAACGTAAATAAAAGGTAATTTTTAAATGCTGACGCGCGACCTACTTTAATCGCAATGGGCCGCGGTAAGACCGTACAAGAATACATACCTAACGTGACCATACGTCCCGCTTTGGGCGGGACTGCCCCGCTTTTAGACTGTCTGTCCCGCTGTCCCCAGTAAGAGCAAAAATGTCCCGCTTTAGCTTTTGGGATGCATCTATCGTTAATTAATGTGAAAACAGTGCGGGTGACAACGCAAGGCGTGGCACTAGCGGGAGGTGTGGAGAGAAAAACACTGTTGAGCTTCAGTGTTGTTTTTAAAGCTATGCCTATTGATCACCAAGACACATCAACAAATCATAATTATGCTGATATTCTGATTATCCTCAAATAGTCTGTGAATATTTCAAGCGTCTATACCTGTTGTTGTTATTAATATCGAGCAAAAAACGGCATAAAATCACGTTTTTTTGTATGGGAGCCCCTTTAAATATTTATTTCATTTTTATTATTTATTTTTAAAGTGAATACCTATGTCTACGACTAAATATTCTGTCAATATTTCATGCGTCTACTTGGTGTCGTTATTAATATCGAGCAAAAAACAGCAAAAAAAAACACGTTTGTTATGTGAGCTCTCCCTTAAATATTTATTTTATTCTGTTTTTAGTATTTGTTGTTATAGCGGCAACAGAAATACATCATCTGTAAAAATTTCAGTTGTCTAGCTACCATCACGGTTCGTGGGATACAGCCTGGTGACAGACAGACGGACAGCGGAGTCTTGGTAATAGGGTCCCGTTTTTACCCTTTGGGTACAGAACCCTAAAAATTAATTAGTTCTTATTTTGTTAAAAATAACGCAGGTGTCCCGCTTTGGCGAAAAATACAAATGGTCACGTTATACATACCCCCGCTACTCGTCGGAGTCGGAGTTGACGCTGCACCGTAGCTTGGAGAGCGTGCGTCGCGCGGCGGGCGTGTCGTCCTCCTATGGACGGGATGATGGTGTATAGTACTGTGTCCCACATACCCGCTACTCGTCGGAGTCGGAGTTGACGCTGCACCGTAGCTTGGAGAGCGTGCGTCGCGCGGCGGGCGTGTCGTCCTCCTATGGACGGGATGATGGTGTATAGTACTGTGTCCCACATACCCGCTACTCGTCGGAGTCGGAGTTGACGCTGCACCGTAGCTTGGAGAGCGTGCGTCGCGCGGCGGGCGTGTCGTCCTCCTATGGACGGGATGATGGTGTATAGTACTGTGTCCCACATACCCGCTACTCGTCGGAGTCGGAGTTGACGCTGCACCGTAGCTTGGAGAGCGTGCGTCGCGCGGCGGGCGTGTCGTCCTCCTATGGACGGGATGATGGTGTATAGTACTGTGTCCCACATACCCGCTACTCGTCGGAGTCGGAGTTGACGCTGCACCGTAGCTTGGAGAGCGTGCGTCGCGCGGCGGGCGTGTCGTCCTCCTATGGACGGGATGATGGTGTATAGTACTGTGTCCCACATACCCGCTACTCGTCGGAGTCGGAGTTGACGCTGCACCGTAGCTTGGAGAGCGTGCGTCGCGCGGCGGGCGTGTCGTCCTCCTATGGACGGGATGATGGTGTATAGTACTGTGTCCCACATACCCGCTACTCGTCGGAGTCGGAGTTGACGCTGCACCGTAGCTTGGAGAGCGTGCGTCGCGCGGCGGGCGTGTCGTCCTCCTATGGACGGGATGATGGTGTATAGTACTGTGTCCCACATACCCGCTACTCGTCGGAGTCGGAGTTGACGCTGCACCGTAGCTTGGAGAGCGTGCGTCGCGCGGCGGGCGTGTCGTCCTCCTATGGACGGGATGATGGTGTATAGTACTGTGTCCCACATACCCGCTACTCGTCGGAGTCGGAGTTGACGCTGCACCGTAGCTTGGAGAGCGTGCGTCGCGCGGCGGGCGTGTCGTCCTCCTATGGACGGGATGATGGTGTATAGTACTGTGTCCCACATACCCGCTACTCGTCGGAGTCGGAGTTGACGCTGCACCGTAGCTTGGAGAGCGTGCGTCGCGCGGCGGGCGTGTCGTCCTCCTATGGACGGGATGATGGTGTATAGTACTGTGTCCCACATACCCGCTACTCGTCGGAGTCGGAGTTGACGCTGCACCGTAGCTTGGAGAGCGTGCGTCGCGCGGCGGGCGTGTCGTCCTCCTATGGACGGGATGATGGTGTATAGTACTGTGTCCCACATACCCGCTACTCGTCGGAGTCGGAGTTGACGCTGCACCGTAGCTTGGAGAGCGTGCGTCGCGCGGCGGGCGTGTCGTCCTCCTATGGACGGGATGATGGTGTATAGTACTGTGTCCCACATACCCGCTACTCGTCGGAGTCGGAGTTGACGCTGCACCGTAGCTTGGAGAGCGTGCGTCGCGCGGCGGGCGTGTCGTCCTCCTATGGACGGGATGATGGTGTATAGTACTGTGTCCCACATACCCGCTACTCGTCGGAGTCGGAGTTGACGCTGCACCGTAGCTTGGAGAGCGTGCGTCGCGCGGCGGGCGTGTCGTCCTCCTCATCGGACGATATGACGATGCGTTGTCGCGGTTTGACGCCGGTCGCGCCGCGCGTCATCCGCCGCGGTGCGGATTCGCCGTCTTTGCCTTCCGTTTCGGTCGCTAGGAGAAAAAACATTGAGATTTTAAATTATTTTTATGCATTCACAATGCAATTCTGTAAGTATAGGAAAAAAGTGATAGTAAAAAACAACAGGGATAGGCATGATCCAGATGAGTTGCTATGCAACGATTGATATTAACATAGAATACGGTATTTTACTGATTATTTTTTATTTCTTTAAAATGTTTTTCGAAATATTAGCTACACAAAACAAGTTTTCATTTTGAATTATCTTGAATATTTTCAAAGATATAGGACTTCAAACTTTATAATTAGACAAGGACAGGACGCTATCTTAGTGACGTCAGTGGGTTAGTAGCGTCATAGTCACGCCATAGAAGATTTCGTTTTAGAAAGAGACAGCTTTAGTCAAAATCAAACAGACTATAATTCTTTTATTATAAAACAGATTCAAATTATTTTTTCACATTTGGTATTCTTAATTGCAATATTTTTTAACGTCATCATTATATATCTACATTTCAACAACAGTAAAATACCCTATTAACGACAGTTGCCTGGTGTTGCTAGCAACTAATCTGGATCATGCCTATCCCTATCTGTAGATAGATTATTAATTCTAGCCGATAAGGAGTGTATATGTCGCAGGGATATGAGGAAATCAGAGATTTCACGAAATCCTTAGGGATACTACGAAATCACGGAAGATGTGGAATATTCTTTTTTACGACGTCTTATTCCTAAACAAGTTCAGCGATATGTCGTTTCCCTAAACTAAATCTAGTGAAATGTCAGAAAAGTCAAATTCAGAAGCGAGACTTTGCCTCGGAAGTCCTGTAGAACACGTTCTACAGGACTTCGGATACAAACTCGCTCATACCTGTCACCTGCAGCCGTGAGCTTACTGCCTTTCTTCAGTCATTATTCATTTCACTAGATTTAGTTTACTGAAATGACATATTTGTTTAGGAAGAAGACGTCGTAAATAAGAATATTCCACATCTTCCGTGATTTCGTGATATCCCTAAGGATTTCGTGAAATCTCTGATTTTCTCATATCCCTGCGACAGTTATATCCGTAAAGATATAATTATGTACCGTAAGATAGTAATGAATGGCTTTCGCATAACTATCTTACTAAGAATATAATTATAATACTGTTCAAATTTACTGATATGGTTATATTACTAGATTTGTTTCATGAAATAATTGTACAAGTGTAGTCCTGTAGAACACGTGATACACACAACCAACAAACAGACTCACCGTCCTTATCTTTGTGCTTGGCACGTGCCTCCTTCTTGGCTAGTTTCTCCTGTTCCTTCTTGTCCAACTTGGCCTGTTTGATAGCTTTGCACTTGTCTAACTAACGAACAAACAAACACACAACCAACCAACAGACTCACCGTCTTTATCTTTGTGCTTGGCGCGCGCCTCTTTCTTGGCGAGTTTCTCCTGCTCCTTCTTGTCCAACTTGGCCTGCTTGATCGCATTGCAATTGTCTAACTAACACACAAACACACAAACAACCAACAAACACACTCATCGTTTTTATCTTTGTGCTTGCGCCTCCTTCTTGGCGAGTTTCTCCTGCTCCTTCTTGTCCATCTTGGCCTGCTTGATAGCTTTGCACTTGTCTAACTAACAAACAAACCAACAAACAGACTCACCGTCCTTATCTTTGTGCTTGGCGCGCGCCTCCTTCTTGGCGAGTTTCTCCTGTTCCTTCTTGTCCAACTTGGCCTGTTTGATAGCTTTGCACTTGTCTAACTAACAAACAAACACAATCAACCAACAAACAGACTCACCGTCCTTATCTTTGTGCTTAGCGAGCTTCTTCTGTTCCTTCTTGTCCATCTTGGCCTGCTTGATAGCTTTGCACTTGTCTAACTAACGAACAAACGAACACACAAACAACCAACAAACAGACTCACCGTCCTTATCTTTGTGCCTTCTTGTCCATCTTGGCCTGCTTGATAGCTTTGCACTTGTCTAACTAACAAACAAACGAACACACAACCAACAAACAGACTCACCGTCCTTATCTTTGTGCTTGCCACGCGCCTCCTTCTTGGCGAGTTTCTCCTGTTCCTTTTTGTCCAACTTGGCCTGTTTGATAGCTTTGCACTTGTCTAACTAACGAACAAACAAACGAACACACAACCAACAAACAGACTCACCGTCCTTATCTTTGTGCTTGCCACGCGCCTCCTTCTTGGCGAGTTTCTCCTGTTCCTTTTTGTCCAACTTGGCCTGTTTGATAGCTTTGCACTTGTCTAACTAACGAACAAACAAACGAACACACAACCAACAAACAGACTCACCGTCCTTATCTTTGTGCTTGCCACGCGCCTCCTTCTTGGCGAGTTTCTCCTGTTCCTTTTTGTCCAACTTGGCCTGTTTGATAGCTTTGCACTTGTCTAACTAACGAACAAACGAACACAGAAACAACCAACAAACAGACTCACCGTCCTTATCTTTGTGCTTGCGCCTCCTTCTTGGCGAGTTTCTCCTGTTCCTTCTTGTCCATTTTGGCCTGTTTTATCGCTTTGCAATTGTCTAACTAACACACAAACACACAAACAACCAACAAACAGACTCATCGTCTTTATCTTTGTGCTTGCGCCTCCTTCTTGGCAAGTTTCTCCTGCTCCTTCTTGTCCAACTTGGCCTGTTTGATAGCTTTGCACTTGTCCAACTAACACACAAACACACAAACAACCAACAAACAGACTCATCGTCTTTATCTTTGTGCTTGCGCCTCCTTCTTGGCGAGTTTCTCCTGCTCCTTCTTGTCCAACTTGGCCTGTTTGATAGCTTTGCACTTGTCCAACTAACACACAAACACACAAACAACCAACAAACAGACTCACCGTCTTTATCTTTGTGCTTGCGCCTCCTTCTTGGCGAGTTTCTCCTGCTCCTTCTTGTCCATTTTGGCCAGTTTGTTCGCTTTGCACTTGTCTAACTAACAAACAAACACAATCAACCAACAAACAGACTCACCGTCCTTATCTTTGTGCTTGGCGCGCGCCTCCTTCTTGGCGAGTTTCTCCTGCTCCTTCTTGTCCATTTTGGCCAGTTTGTTCGCTTTGCACTTGTCTAACTAACACACAAACAAACAAACAACAAACAGACTCACCGTCCTTATCTTTGTGCTTGGCGCGCGCCTCCTTCTTGGCGAGTTTCTCCTGCTCCTTCTTGTCCATTTTGGCCAGTTTGTTCGCTTTGCACTTGTCTAACTAACACACAAACAAACAAACAACAAACAGACTCACCGTCCTTATCTTTGTGCTTGGCGCGCGCCTCCTTCTTGGCGAGTTTCTCCTGCTCCTTCTTGTCCAACTTGGCCTGTTTGATCGCTTTGCACTTCTCTAACTAACAAACAAACACAATCAACCAACAAACAGTCTCACCGTCCTTATCTTTGTGCTTGGCGCGCGCCTCCTTCTTGGCGAGTTTCTCCTGTTCCTTCTTGTCCAACTTGGCCTGTTTGATAGCTTTGCACTTGTCTAACGTGGGTTTGCCTTCTAGCCCTGCCGCTGTTAGGAGGTCCATCATCTTCTGGACTCGCTCTTTGTTCTTTGTGCAACCTGAGGACAAATTAAATAATTGAAATTTTTACTTTTTGCATTCATAATGCAATTTTTATTATTGAAAAATTGAAAATAAAGTATTTTATAACAAAATTGTGAGAGTAGTAATAACTACCGCCTACCGCGGTTTTAAACCGCCTCTGTGGTCTAGTGGTTCATACCACGGATTTCAGACCCAGAGGTCCCGGGTTCGATTCCCAGTGGGGGTACATATTGTATTCGATTTGGTTGGTGGTAGGACTTGTTCTTAGTCCGCCTGGCTAGCTTCCACCATCTTATCTAAGTCTGTCGCCATAACAATGATGTTTTCAGCATGATTGTGTTCCGGCAGTTAGAGATAAGACAGCCAGTTCCTCAGTGATTGAGGATTCCGGGAGTAGTGCGCTTCCACCTTCAGCCTTATCACCACTTATCATCAGGTGTGATGAAGGCTAAGTGCTACCCCGTTGTGGATAAAAAACCTTCACATTGATGAAATTAACGCTGGCTATACAGCGCGTAAGAAGTATTGGATAAATTCGACGCTTCTCGTAACGACTCCGTAGCTCAGAGGTTAGAGCAGTCGCCCGGAAAGCTAAATGTTGTGGGTTCGAGTCCCATCGGAGCTGGTTGTGAGACGGGTCGATTTTTTCTAAAATACATGTTGTGGGTTCGAGTCCCATCGGAGCTGGTTGTGAGACGGGTCGATTTTTTCTAAAATACTTCATTTTCAACTTTTCAAAACGAAATAATGTAACATGGGAAACAATGGGGACAAAATTAAGAGTAGGAATACTTGTAGAATAAAACCGTGTTGTCGGCAAATGATAAGAAAGCATAAGATCTTTCCAACTTTCGAGGAATCCACCGGGCGGTAGCAGGACTTTTCAAACAGCCTAAAATGCGACTATTCACATGAGCTTTTTGTCTGTTTAGGCGCAAAATGGTCTATGAGAAACCCCTAACTTAACGTGGCATACCTTCCACCAGTTTCTTGTAGTCGAACCGTATCCCATTTTTCCATTTTTCTAATTTAAACATGCTAAAAATCCCGTTTTTCATAATAGTTGTTCTCCAACCATAACGCTGCTGCTGGCTGAAGGTCTTATAAGGCAGTGCCGGTTAAATTGCTACAAAAAGAAGAAAAAATACATAGCGCCGCTGTCACTGGAACGGAAAAGATTGTCGATCTGTAGCGTTTTCGGGTATTCAAGTGGTTGGAGAGTGACAAGTAGTTTCAGGTAGTTAGGTAACCTCCGTAAAAAACATAGTTTGACGAAACGAGATTGAGTAATGTGACGAGGGTGATGTTTCAGATGTTCCTAAAGTCAAGTTAGGCAACACTCCCCTACCTTCCACCAGCTTCTTGTAATCGAACCGTATCCCGGCGGCCTTGCAGAACCGCTTCATGTCTGTGATGCCGGGCTGGCGCAGCTCGGGCGGCACGGGCGGCCGGCCGCGCCGACCCGATCCCACCGCTGAGGATTTGGGGCTTGACGAGTTCTTGCGAGCCTTTGGGCCAACATCTTACTAACTTTCGAAGGATATACCGAGCCTTCTTTCTCGCCAGCTCCCCATAAGGCTACCCATGTTTGAGATGCTCCTAGAGTAAGGAGGCTTCGGGCTTGAAAAGTTTTTGGAGCCTTAGGGTCTACATCTTACTAACTTTCGAAGGATACACCGAGCTTAACTCCTCGCCAGCTCCCCATAAAGTTACCCATGTTCGAGATGCTCCTAAAATTAGGAGGCTTTGGGCTTGAAGAGTTCTTGGAGCCCTTGGGCCGCCATCTTACTAACTTTCAAAGGATACACCAAGATATGAATGCGTCTATTCCTATGTACTTTCGGTCTGTTTAGGCGCAAACTGGTTTGTGAAAAAACGTGCTGCGAAATCCCTAGCTTAACCTAGAGCCTACCTTAACACTCTAGTCCCTAGCTTAACCTAGAGCCTACCTTCAACCAACTTCTTGTAGTCGAACCGTATCCCTGCGGCCTTGCAGAACCGCTTCATGTCTGTGATGCCGGGCTGGCGCAGCTCGGTCGGCACGGGCGGCCGGCCGCGCCGACCAGATCCCACCGCTGAGGATTTGGGGCTTGAGGAGTTCTTGCGAGCCTTTGGGCCAACATCTTACTAACTTTCGAAGGATATACTGAGCCTTCTTTCTCGCCAGCTCCCCATAAGGCTATCCATGTTTGAGATGCTCCTAGAGTAAGGAGGCTTCGGGCTTGAAAAGTTCTTGGAGCCTTAGGGTCTACATCTTACTAACTTTCGAAGGATACACCGAGCTTAATTCCTCGCCAGCTCCCCATAAAGTTACCCATGTTCGAGATGCTCCTAAAGTAAGGAGGCTTCGGGCTTGAACAGTTCTTGGAGCCCTTGGGTCAACATCTTACTGCCTTTCGAAGGATACACCGAGCGATGGCAGATATGAATGCGTCCATTCCTATGTACTTTTGGTCTGTTTAGGCGCCAACTGGTTTGTGAAAAAACGTGCTGCAAAATCCCTAGCTTAACCTAGAGCCTACCTTAACACTCTAGTCCCTAGCTTAACCTAGAGCCTACCTTCAACCAACTTCTTGTAGTCGAACCGTATCCCGGCGGCCTTGCAGAACCGCTTCATGTCTGTGATGCCGGGCTGGCGCAGCTCGGGCGGCACGGGCGGCCGGCCGAGCCGACCAGACCCCGGGGTTGAAGATTTGGGGCTTGACGAGTTCTTGGAGCCCTTGGGCCAACATCTTACTAACTTTCGAAGGATACACCGAGCTTTCTTTCTCGTTAACGCCCCGACCCCGGGGTAGAAGGCTTCGGGCTTGAAGAGTTCTTGGAGCCCTACTAGTGTCTACATAAGGATACACCGAGCTTACTTCCTCGCCAGCTCCCTATAAGGCTACCGATGTTCGAGATGCTCTTAAAGCTAGGAGGCTTCGGGCTTGAAGAGTTCTTGGGGCCCTAGTGTCTACATAAGGATACACGAAGCTTACTTTCACGCCAGCTCCCCATAAGGCTGCCCATGTTTGAGATGCTCTTAAAATAGTCTTCGGGCTTGAAGAGTTCTTGGATCCTGGGTCAACATCGTGCAACTTTCGAAAGATAAACCGAGCGATGGCAGATATCCGCAAGATACAGAATGCGTCTATTCCTATGTTTCGGCTATGTTCGGCTATGTTTCGATTTGTTTAGGCGCAAACCTAGAGCTTACCTTCCACTAGTTTCTTGTAGTCGAACCGTATCCCGGCGGCCTTGCAGAACCGCTTCATGTCGGTGATGCCGGGCTGGCGCAGCTCGGGCGACACGGGCGGCCGGCCGCGCCGACCAGACCCCGGGGTAGAAGGCTTGGGGCTTGAGGAGTTCTTGGAGCTCTTGGGCCGTTATCTTACTAAATTTCGAAGGATACACCGAGCCTTCTTGCCAGCTCCCCATAAGGCTACCCATGTTTGAGATGCTCCTAAAGTAAATAGCCTTCGGGCTTGAAAAGTTCTTGGAGCCTTAGGGTCTACGTCTAACTAACTTTCGAAGGATACACCGAGCTTACTTCCTCGCCAGCTCCCCATAAGGCTACCTATGTTTGAGATACTCCTAAAGTTAGCATGCTTCGGGCTTGAGGAGTTCTTGGAGCCTACATCTTACTAACTTTCGAAGGATACACCGAGCGATGGCAGATATGAATGCGTCTATTCCTATGTACTTTCGGTCCCCTAGCTTAACCTAGAGCCTACCTTCAACCAGCTTCTTGTAGTCGAACCGTATCCCGGCGGCCTTGCAGAACCGCTTCATGTCTGTGATGCCGGGCTGGCGCAGCTCGGGCGGCACGGGCGGCCGGCCGCGCCGACCAGACCCCGGGGTTGAAGATTTGGGGCTTGACGAGTTCTTGGAGCCCTTGGGCCGCCCCGGGCCGCGCTTCAGGGGAGTCCCCCCCTCCTGGAAGGGTTCGATCAGATATAAAATCAAATATCTATTTACCCCCTCCCCTTACCTTACAGTTAAGTAAGGGCCTGAACTGCGTTAAGCAAACGCCTGCGCGGTTCCATACAAAAGTGCTCCGACGCGACGGGTCCCCGCGCGGGCGTCCGCGTAACGCACTTTAGGCCCTAAGTTCACTGTAATTATCATAACCCATTGTATAATAGAGTATTTTACTGTTGTTGAAATGAAGATATTTAATGATGACGTTAAAAAAAAATATTGCAATTAAGAATACCAAATGTGAAAAAATAATTTGAATCTGTTTTATAATAAAAGAATTATAGTCTGTTTGATTTTGACTGTAGCTGTCTCTTTCTAAAACGAAATCTTCTATGGCGTGACTATGACGCTACTAACCCACTGACGTCACTAAGATAGCGTCCTGTCCTTGTCTAATTATAAAGTTTGAAGTCTTATATCTTTGAAAATATTCAAGATAATTCAAAATGAAAACTTGTTTTGTGTAGCTAATATTTCGAAAAACATTTTAAAGAAATAAAAAAAAATCAGTAAAATACCGTATTGTGATGGAAACTGACCTTAATCATTGATACTATGTTAAGGTCATTTTTCAATTTGACGACTCTGTATGAAATAAAACAGGGAGAAAAAAACAACCCTTGGAGTTTCTTGCCGGTTCTTCTCCAAGGTCTCCCGCCGTAGGGTTTGCGAACCGATGGCGCAGCTTCTATCAATCAAATTCATTTATTTCACACAACAAAGATCCAAACAACCCATGAATTTCTATGACGCTCACAAGTATTGTAAATAATAGTACGAAATCCCACTGCAAATTAGTGCGCTCATCGGTTTTTCGCTAAAAACCACATTTTTACGTATATTTATGATTAGGAGAATATATATCTGTCGCAGGCGGATGGTGAAACTCGATGAGCGCAATAATTTGCAATGGACTCTTAGACTATAACAATCTAAATTGAAGTTGACTTTGACTTAAAATAATTACATATACATAGAAAGTAAGTCCCGTGCGGCCATTTTGAACTTCTATCAACAATAACACATAGTTGGATAGTCAAACAAGACTGAGAAAATATGCGACCACTGAGCCACTTGAGCGTATTTATAAGTACTTTCCTGTCATTTATGACATAAGATCGTATTAACCTTTTTCTCAGCGATAAAAAGTTTTGATCTAGTTCGTGAGCCTACATCTAGTACTATTTGTTGAACGAAGATTTTGAAGCACCTTTTTTGGAGCCACATATGGCTCTAATCGCCGAGCTTTTAATATACACTACGGAGTTACATGTGTACGTGTGCGTGTCGCCAAGCCCAAGAAAGTAATCGTCACGAAAGTGTGAATCGGTTTAGTGTTTCACTTTTGACAGAGCGCTCGTATGAAGACTATATTTCTATACGTCATTATTCTAAGCCCCTTATTAATAAACGTGGTATAAAGTAACATCGTGTAAATCTGTGGTTGTCTCTGTCATCATTTTAGACAACATAAGTGATAACAACAGATTTAAACCTGGTGAACCTTTACTTCACGACTAATTAGTAAGGGGGTTAGTTTAAAATTTAAGTAGGTACATTAACATAAACTAACGTAAATAACTACTATAGTCGTATACTGTGTTGCAGTTATTAACGCCTACCTTGGACTTGATAAAACTTAGTTATACTAACACAACAAATTATCAACGAAATATAATAGGAAAAATGTGTGTGCGCGTGTGTGTGTGTGTGTGGTTAGCGAAATCTTGTCGCTGTCATACTGCACATCTTAGATTTCTACGCGGACTGGTCATTGAAATAAAACAATTTTGATGTAACTAATGCACGTTTTACTGTCATTTTTAAAAGTATGTTTTTAAATTAACAGTCAGGATTTTTGTTTTTCCCGAAGTTTCGCCGTAAAAGTGACGTTCATAAAAGTGATAATAAAACGCGCGTTAGTTCTAAAGTTATTTTGCCATACTGTTAGTACTTAAATGAAAATGGGTCTTCTCTTCTTTTTTATTTATTGTCATTTTTAAATATTTTATGTTAGTAAAAAGATGTAAGTATTTATTTTTTGTTATTATTATCTCTTCTTTTAACAGCGTACATTTTACTTTAGTTTACTAAACCTAGTTAGAGCTAGCTACATGAATCTTTAATTTTATAAGATGCCAAAACTCGCCACAATCAAGACAATTAAACTCAAACTTTTTGAAAAACCAACTCAGTCTGAAAATCATCTCAATGATGATGCCTTGAAATATTTTTTTTTTCATTCCTCAAAAACAGATTTTCGTTTCAAAACACTTACCTCGTCGCTGTCTTCCGATTCGCTTCCTGATGAGCCTGATGACTCTTCTGACGATGACGAATCCACTGTCGTTACCTGGGCAAAATAAAAAGTAAGTATTTCAAATTGAAACAAGATGCTTTGACATCGTGTCATTCTCCATGAAAAATAACATCTTGTATAAAAACTATTTGTATCGGAAAACTTCAACTTCAAAACGAAAAAGCTTGTCGAAGTATTCCTATTTCTAGATTTCTCCATGACTTAACATGAACTTATTTATTTATTCATTCTAATTACAACGGCAGATAGTGCCACTTACAGTAACTAGTAAATTGCACACACATAACAAAAGATAAGATGATGGATAAATAACAATAACAGAAAATAATAGTAGGAAATAAACACACACACAGGTGGATTTTGATTCTGAGAAGTCAGACTTGTTCGATATGCGCTTTCGTGGGATCGCTGTCACACTCTTCAGTGGTATAGTTACTTGAGTCGACAACAGAGGGCGTTGTTTCGCAGCAGCTAACTTCGCAGCTGCGGCCTTTTGAGCTGCTATGTGTGCAGCTTGTGTGGCGATGTTCACATCATATACTACACTATTATTATATATATACACTATTTATTTTCTCTGTGATTATGGCCAATCATCGAGTAACTTTAGGCCACTAATGGCCAATCAAATCTAACCTGAAGTTTTTACTATTAGCAATGATTAGCAAATGTATTCACAGACTAGTTAATGTATCACACAAAATACAGCCATAATCTACCATTCAAACTTTATTATTAGACAAGTTACCCATTTTGGCATTATCTTCGATTGATTTGTTTGTTTCCTGTGTATTGTGTCTGTTAAATTAGTATATTTTTATTATTATTTTGTAATCTTCTTTACTAATGTGCCCAACTGAAAACCAGTTGCGTGCGTATGCCGAGTTGGGTGCAGTTTTGGCATCACGCGACGGTACACAGTTTTAAATGTTTTAAGTTAGTCTTGTTATGTTTTCTTTGTTATTGTGTACTCGTTGTGTGTGTCAAAATAAATTACTTTTCTTTCTTTCTTTCAGTATAGTTACCTCAGCCGACATCAAAGGGCGTTGTTTGGC
Source organism: Crambus lathoniellus (assembly GCA_949710035.1). Classification (NCBI taxonomy): domain Eukaryota; kingdom Metazoa; phylum Arthropoda; class Insecta; order Lepidoptera; family Crambidae; genus Crambus; species Crambus lathoniellus. The sequence goes on from OX453317.1 coordinate 1,829,756, forward strand.
AGCAGCTAACTTCGCAGCTGCGGCCTTTTGAGCTGCTATGTGTGCAGCTTGTGTGGCGATGTTCACATCATATACTACACTATATACAGTGGCGGTCACATAATTAAAGATACCAGTCGATTTTTATACAAACGAGGTAACTTTGAAGCCTTGGTTCTCCGCCAGAGATTGACCTAGCTGTGATCAGATGAATGCACTTTAAGGAGTGATTGGAGGAGATTCAGATCGTTATACACACCCAACTGTTCTGATCAGCCTTCTAAAAGATATAGGATGTGTTTAAAAAATCCGCAAAATTTGCATAAAATTGTATGGAAATCCAGAAACTGAAAACTCTGATTCTTATATCTCTTAGAACGCTGATCAGATCAGTTGTTTGTGTATAGCGATCTGAATCTCCTCCATTCACTCTCTGGATGGCCATCATCAGATCACAGCTAGGTCAATGCTTGGCGGCGAAACGAGGCTGCAACCTCGTTTGTATGAAAATCAACTCTTGTCTTTAATTATCTGACCGCCACTGTAGTTACCTCAGCCGACATCAGAGGGCGTTGTTTGGCAGCAGCTAACTTCGCAGCTGCGGCCTTCTGGGCTGCTATGTGTGCAGCTTGTGTGGCGATGTTCACATCATATACTACTGCCATAATGTCTCAAAAACTTACAATAATGTCTCAAAAAACGCGCATTTACTACGCATGTGTCATTTTTATAACAACCAATGTGATCACAGGGACATCTTCAATTTGTAGTCTAAGTTCATTTAAATTTTTAGTGATACATAGGTCCATCTACATTGTTTTTTTTTCCTTAAATACCTAGTTACCTATATATTATCTTAACATCATCTTCTTCATATCTTTTTTGCTGTTTTTATTCTAAATTCAAAAACATTTCGTTGTTAAATAGACATTATATAATATTATTTGCCAAATTCTGATTGTTTACTGTTCTGTCTTTTTTTTACTTCATAGTTGTGTACAATTGTTATTAGGACATAGATTTATTACGTTATATGGCTAAAGTAAATTGTATCTGTTAATCTGTGTGCTGTTATTGTACCTCAATAAATAAAATAAATACACTAGGTATATAGTTACCTCAGCTGACATCAGAGGGCGTTGTTTGGCAGCAGCTAACTTCGCAGCTGCGGCCTTCTGAGCTGCTATGTGTGCAGCTTGTGTGGCGATGTTCACATCATATACTACACTATATAGTTACCTCAGCCGACATCAGAGGGCGTTGTTTGGCAGCAGCTAACTTCGCAGCTGCGGCCTTTTGAGCTGCTATGTGTGCAGCTTGTGTGGCGATGTTCACATCATATACTACACTATATAGTTACCTCAGCCGACATCAGAGGGCGTTGTTTGGCAGCAGCTAACTTCGCAGCTGCGGCCTTCTGAGCTGCTATGTGTGCAGCTTGTGTGGCGATGTTCACATCATATACTACTGCCATAATGTCTCAAAAACTTACAATAATGTCTCAAAAAACGCGCATTTACTACGCATGTGTCATTTTTATAACAACCAATGTGATCACATGGACATCTTCAATTTGTAGTTTAAGTTCATTTAAATCGTCATTTTTTAGTGATACATAGGTCTACATTGTTTTTTTTTTCCTTAAATTCCTAGTTACCTATATATTATCTTAACATCATATTCTTCATATCTTTTTTGCTGTTTTTATTCTAAATTCAAAAACAGTTCGTTGTTAAGGGCAGGCGGTAAGTGAAACGCGTAAAACAGCTTGCAGGGTTTTAAACTTAGAGCATAGAATTAAGGACAGATATTACTTTAAAAAATATGATAGTGAACAGGAATAGTTACTTTACAATAACACCGTGGAAAATTTTAAATATTTTACTCACGTTAATGGCAAAAAAAACGCAAACTTCACTAAAAACAGCAAAATCAACGTTTTTTGTTTTAAAGATATTGTTAAAGAAAAATAATCTTTTTAATAATATTTAATGTTAAATTAAATGACAATGAAACATAGAATTGATTCACCGCGCCATATTTTCCGTTTTTTATATAAATTGAGAACAATCTGGCGTCAAAGATTGACAATTTTGAAGCGCGCTTCGCTCATACATTTTCGTATAGAACGCGAAGATAAATAAAACATTGTATAAATACAAGCCGCCCTAGCATCAAAATTTAGTAAGCCCGCTGATTTCAAGGTGAGAGCACGTCGCTTTTTCTCAGCTTCTGACACTCGTAATCAGACTATCTGTACACAAACACTTTGAGCGGTGGTAAAGAAAAGGTAGGTAAAGGAAAATTTACAGAAATCCGAAAAGCGATACCAATATCAGGACATAATTAGTTTTCCACTCAACAATTTGTTTGATACGTCATCACATCAGATATCTGGTCAAATGCTGAAGCCAGGAAGTGGCTGATGGAACTGCTCAGCAATTCAACGTACGTAACCACTTTGAGTCGTCTAGATGAAAACTCTGGTGCCAAGTAGTTTCGAAGGTCTGATGCTGGAGTCAGGAAGTGGTTGATGGAACTCTTCAACGATCCAACGTAAACACTTCGAGTTTGGGCTTATTTGAATCGTCTTGATGAGAACTCTTGTGCCAAGTAGTTTCCAAGGTCTATTGCTGGAGCCAGGAAGTGGCTGATGGAACTCTTCAACGATTAAACGTAACCAGTTAATTTTTGGGCTCGTTTGAATTGTCTTGATGAGAACTCTTGACAAGAAAATAGCAACGCAATATTAAAAATATTAAAAAATCCAAGATGGCGGCCAACTTTTTGTTTATGGGCCGATTTTGATGAAACGCGGTTTATGGTACTATTTTGATAAGAAAACAGCAAAGCAATGTTAAAAATATTAAAAAATCCAAGATGGCGGCCAACTTTTTTGTTTGTGGGCCGATTTCGATGAAACTCGGGTTTTGGTACTATTTTGTCAAGAAAACAGCAACGCAATATTAAAAATATTAAAAAATCCAAGATGGCGGCGAACTTTTTTGATTATGGGCCGATTTTGATGAAACCGGTTTATGGTACTATTTTGATAAGAAAACAGCAACGCAATATTAAAAACATAAAAAAATCCAAGATGGCGGCCAACTTTTTTGTTTATGGGCTGATTTTGATGAAACGCGGTTTATGGTACTATTTTGATAAGAAAACAGCAACGCAATATTAAAAATATTAAAAAATCCAAGATGGCGGCCAACTTTTTAGTTTATGGGCCGATTTTGATGAAACGCGGTTTATGGTACTATTTTGATAAGAAAACAGCAACGCAATGTTAAAAATATTAAAAAAGCCAAGATGGCGGCGAACTTTTTTGTTTATGGGCCGATTTTGATGAAACGCGGTTTATGGTACTATTTTGATAAGAAAACAGCAACGCAATGTTAAAAATATTAAAAAATCCAAGATGGCGGCCAACTTTTTTGTTTGTAGGCCGATTTTGACAGCACTCGGGTTTTGGTACTATTTTGTAAAAAAACCAGCAATGCAATATTAAAAAATTCCAAGATGGCGGCGAACTTTTTTGTTTATGGGCTGATTTTGATGAAACCGGTTTATGGTACTATTTTGATAAGAAAACAGCAACGCAATATTAAAAACATAAAAAAATCCAAGATGGCGGCCAACTTTTTTGTTTATGGGCTGATTTTGATGAAACACGGTTTTTGGTACTATTTTGATAAGAAAACAGCAACGCAATATTAAAAACATAAAAAAATCCAAGATGGCGGCCAACTTTTTTGTTTATGGGCTGATTTTGATGAAACACGGTTTTTGGTACTATTTTGATAAGAAAACAGCAACGCAATGTTAAAAATATTAAAAAATCCAATATGGCGGCGAACTTTTTTGTTTATGGGCCGATTTTGATGAAACTCGGGTTTTGGTACTATTTTGTCAAGAAAACAGCAACGCAATATTAAAAATATTAAAAAATCCAAGATGGCGGCCAACTTTTTTGTGTATGGGCCGATTTTGATGAAACGCGGTTTATGGTACTATTTTGATAAGAAAACAGCAACGCAATGTTAAAAATATAAAAAATCCAAGATGGCGGCCAACTTTTTAGTTTGTTTATGGGACTTTTTTGCCGATTTTGATAAAAGTTGATTTTTGGAACATGAAAACAGTAAAATTTACTTCAGACGAGAAACTCTTCAACAGTCATCAGCACTGACACGAAATGTTATATATGCATTCAATTATGGTGGGTGATCCTGCACCTAAGGTTGGCTCCGGACGCGAGACCTCTGCAATGGTCAATAGCAATGCCATGAAATTTTGTATAAGCAATCCTTTGTGATGGCCTGTTAAGTTCCTGATGGTTTGATTTAGTTCAACAGTAAAAATTAAATAATTATAACTAAAAAAATTCAATAATCAAAAAAATATACAAGCTTTTATGAGTTAAAACTAAAAAGTTTACTAAATATTTAATTCAACTTGGAAGTATGCTGTTTTATATTTCTTAGCCTCCAAAGCTCCTTCGTCTATATCAAAATAATCCCATATCACAATTACATATTTTATAACCCTGGAACTTTATATCATTTACTTACTGTGCCCGCGACTTCGTTCGCGTGGTATGGTGACTTTCGGCAGCATTTTTTATTTTTCGGCTTATTATTTTGCAAATACACTTAAGGCATAATCAAACGAGGGACTTTTGTCCCCGGCGGACAAAAAATCCCTGTACGTCCAAAATATGTCCTCCGAGGACTTGTCGTGGACTCAACGCATGCGGTGTGCGGTCATTTGTTGCACGGAAACGTACTTCACTATCGAGCGCTCAATGCAGACTAAAGTTCGTTGTGTGCGTTGTTGCGCCTAGTTACGTTCGTTCTATTTTTTTCGCAGACTACCGCGAACTTTTGTCCAGTTCAGTCTCTTGGTGTCAGCGGTAATTTAGCGGACTTTTTGTCCGCGGTACTTTTAGTTCCTCGTGTGCGTTATTCGACACAATTTGTAAGAGATCTATATCGATGGACAAAAAAGTACCCGGAGGACAGTCCGTCGTCTGATTAGGCCTATAGGCATATTCCCCGTTCCCCCACATACGCTGCGCTACGCCGCCGCCGCTCATTATGTATAGTGCGCGGCGTTTGGCAAGTTTTTTACTTCCGTTAATTTCAGTTTCACATTTTGTAATGACTTCGTAAATCTTTGTATTTCTATTATCATTGTATTTTGTGGGCCGTAAGCTTTTTGTCGACGTCATTACACAAAAACTTTCATTCTCTATTTTTACCACCTGCTTAGTTTTCAATACTTACAGTAATTTTCCTTACTTCCGTTCCACCAATTTTAAATTAAAAGTTAGAATCGCACCGTCCTTTTTTTAATGCTCTTCTCTGTGCCATCTCTAGAAGCTACTATGTAAATGCAATCTGTGACATGGTCGAAGAAAAATGGAGATTTTTGTGGCAGTGAAAATTTAGTTTTATTTATTCGAACGCATCGAATTAGTAGACACCACCTTTAGAGTAAAATTCATACAAACTTTGAATGTCGTATTTATTTGTATCTAATCTAAAGCCTAAATAATAAGTTTAAGTTTCTAGCTTTAAAATTAATGTTATTTTCAGACAAATTTTCATCTCCTATTTCAACCCCTTACAAACCTTTTTTCGCATTAAAAAGCAGCCTATGTTCTTTCTCAGCCTCTACAAATACAAATACAAATACAAATTCTTTATTTGCTAAAAATAGGGCTTTGATGTTACTTTGTTTCAATTTCAAATAAAAGAATAATAATCCACAATGTCAAAGTCACAAATTACAAATAATAGTATTATATTATCTGTGATCACACATTACAAAATCATTAAAATTAAAATTTAAAAAAAATAAAATCTAAATGTCAGGATCACACAAGTATTCATTGATAGTATAATAGGCTTTTTCTAACAAAAAAATATAAAGGTGCATTTTAAATTTCATTACATCATTTATTTTTTTCGTAATATATTCGTATGTCCTTTGGTATTTTATTAAAAATTTTTGAAGCAATACCATAAATATTATTATGAAAAAGAGCAGTTTTGTGCGGTATTTGACGCAGTTTGTCTTCACATCTTGACGATGAAAATTTTTCAAATAAACACAAGTTAGACGTCTCAAAGAAACCTACTTCATGTTACTGCACGGCACTGTCATAATTTTTAAACCAAATTTCATTAAAATCGGTTCAGTAGTTTAGGTGTGATTGCGTAACAGACAGACAGACAGAGTTACTTTTGCATTTAAAACATTTGTGTTTGTAGTATGTACTATATTTCAATTTTTATGAATTGTGTACTAATCACTGTTTCAAGCTTTTAAATAAAAGCGTGTTAAATTTTATAAACGGAAAAAGAGAGAGAAAAAACTAAAGTTAACAACCCTTTTTACCTTTACCTTACCGTTTTCTTGTCAAAATAGTACCAAAACCGTGTATCATCAAAATCGGCAAACAATCAAAAAAGTTGGCCGCCATCTTAGATTTTTTAATATTTTTAATATTGCGTTGCTGTTTTCTTGACAAAATAGTACCAAAAACCGTGTTTCATCAAAATCAGCCCACAAACAAAAAAGTTGGCCGCCATCTTGGATTTTTTAATATTTTTAATATTGCATTGCTGGTTTTTTTTACAAAATAGTACCAAAACCCGAGTGCTGTCAAAATCGGCCTAAAAACAAAAAAGTTGGCCGCCATCTTGGATTTTTTAATATTTTTAACATTGCGTTGCTATTTTCTTATCAAAATAGTACCATAAACCGCGTTTCATCAAAATCGGCTTATAAACAAAAAAGTTGGCCGCCATCTTGGATTTTTCAATATTTTTTATATTGCGTTGCTGTTTTCTTGACAATATAGTACCAAAACCCGAGTTTCATCGAAATCAGCCCACAAACAAAAAAGTTGGCTGCCATCTTGGATTTTTTAATATTTTTAACATTGCGTTGCTGTTTTCTTGACAAAACAGTACCAAATCCCGAGTTTCATCGAAATCGGCCTACAAACAAAAAAGTTGGCCGCCATCTTGGATTTTTTACTATTTTTAACATTGCGTTGCTGTTTTCTCATCAAAATAGTACCAAAAACCGTGTTTCATCAAAATCGGCCCACAAAGAAAAAAGTTCGCCGCCAACTTGGATTTTTTACTATTTTTAACATTGCATTGCTGGTTTTTTTACAAAATACCAAAACCCGAGTGCTGTCAAAATCGGCCTACAAACAAAAAAGTTGGCCGCCATCTTGGATTTTTTTAATATTTTTAACATTGCGTTGCTGTTTTCTTATCAAAATAGTACCAAAAACCGTGTTTCATCAAAATCGGCCCACAAACAAAAAAGTTGGACGCCATCTTGGAATTTTTTAATTATTTTAATATTGCATTGCTGGTTTTTTTTACAAAATAGTACCAAAACCCGAGTGCTGTCAAAATCGGCCTACAAACAAAAAAGTTGGCTGCCATCTTGGATTTTTTAATATTTTTAACACTACGTTGCTGTTTTCTTGACAAAACAGTACCAAATCCCGAGTTTCATCGAAATCGGCCCACAAACAAAAAAGTTGGCCGCCAACTTGGATTTTTTACTATTTTTAACATTGCGTTGCTGTTTTCTCATCAAAATAGTACCAAAAACCGTGTTTCATCAAAATCGGCCCACAAACAAAAAAGTTGGCCGCCATCTTGGAATTTTTTAATATTTTTAATATTGCATTGCTGGTTTTTTTACAAAATAGTACCAAAACCCGAGTGCTGTCAAAATCGGCATACAAACAAAAAAGTTGGCCGCCATCTTGGATTTTTAATATTTTTAACATTGCGTTGCTGTTTTCTTATCAAAATAGTACCATAAACCGCGTTTCATCAAAATCGGCTCATAAACAAAAAAGTTGGCCGCCATCTTGGATTTTTTAATATTTTTAATATTGCGTTGCTGTTTTCTTGACAAAATAGTACCAAAACCCGAGTTTCATCGAAATCGGCCCACAAACAAAAAAGTTGAACGCCATCTTGGATTTTTTAATATTTTTAACATGGCGTTGCTGTTTTCTTATCAAAATAGTACCATAAACCGCGTTTCATCAAAATCGGATCATAAACAAAAAAGTTGGCCGCATTCTTTGATTTTTTAATATTTTTAATATTGCGTTGCTATTTTCTTGTCAAGAGTTCTCATCAAGACAATTCAAACGAGCCCAAAAATTAACTGGTTACGTTTAATCGTTGAAGAGTTCCATTAGCCACTTCCTGGCTCCAGCAATAGACCTTGGAAACTACTTGGCACAAGAGTTCTCATCAAGACAATTCAAACGAGCTCAAACTCAAAGTGGTTACGTTGATTTGTTGAGGAGTTCCATCAAACAGTTCATGACTCTAGCTTTCAGATCTTGGAAACTACTTGGCACAAGAGTTCTGATCAAGACAATTCAAACGAGCCCAAACTCGAAGTGTTTATGTTGAATTGTTGAAGTGTTCCATCAACCACCTCTTGTCCCTAGCATCAGACCTTTGAAACATTTTGGCACAAGAGTTCTCATCAAGACCATTCAAACGAGCCCAAACTCGATGTGTTTACATTGAATCGTTGAAGAGTTCCATCAACCATCTCCTGACTCCAGCATCAGACTTTCGAAACTACTTAGCAGAAGAGTTCTCATCAAGACTATTCAAACAAGCCCAAACTAGAAGTGTTTACGTTGAATTGATGAAGAGTTCTATCAGCCACTTACTAGCTCCAGAACTGGACCTTAGAAACTACTTGGCACAAGAGTTCTCATCAAGACTATTCAAATGAGCCCAAACTCCAACTGGTTACGTTGAAATGTTGAGGAGTTATTTTGACTGTCTGTCAGATGCTGCATCAGCCCCCAGATGTCAAACATGGCAAATGAAACGCATCAAATACGTAAAGTTACTTTCTGACAAAAAAAACAGTTATTACTTTTTTAATTTTCTGAATTACATTTTTTCGTGCTAGGGCGGAGAAGTTTGTGTGCGTGAAGGCACACATATACAGATTAGCTTCGTCAATACCTACGCGCTGGCTTACAGCCGGCCCTTAAATAGACATTATATAATATTATTTGCCAAATTCTGATTGTTTACTGTTCTGTCTTTTTTTTACTTCATAGTTGTGTACAATTGTTATTAGGACATAGATTTATTACGTTATATGGCTAAAGTAAATTGTATCTGTTAATCTGTGTGCTGTTATTGTACCTCAATAAATAAAATAAATACACTAGGTATATAGTTACCTCAGCCGACATCAGAGGGCGTTGTTTGGCAGCAGCTAACTTCGCAGCTGCGGCCTTTTGAGCTGCTATGTGTGCAGCTTGTGTGGCGATGTTCACATCATATACTACACTATATAGTTACCTCAGCCGACATCAGAGGGCGTTGTTTGGCAGCAGCTAACTTCGCAGCTGCGGCCTTCTGAGCTGCTATGTGTGCAGCTTGTGTGGCGATGTTCACATCATATACTACACTATATAGTTACCTCAGCCGACATCAGAGGGCGTTGTTTGGCAGCAGCTAACTTCGCAGCTGCGGCCTTCTGAGCTGCTATGTGTGCAGCTTGTGTGGCGATGTTCACATCATATACTACACTATATAGTTACCTCAGCCGACATCAGAGGGCGTTGTTTGGCAGCAGCTAACTTCGCAGCTGCGGCCTTCTGAGCTGCTATGTGTGCAGCTTGTGTGGCGATGTTCACATCATATACTACACTATATAGTTACCTCAGCCGACATCAGAGGGCGTTGTTTGGCAGCAGCTAACTTCGCAGCTGCGGCCTTCTGAGCTGCTATGTGTGCAGCTTGTGTGGCGATGTTCACATCATATACTACACTATATAGTTACCTCAGCCGACATCAGAGGGCGTTGTTTGGCAGCAGCTAACTTCGCAGCTGCGGCCTTCTGAGCTGCTATGTGTGCAGCTTGTGTGGCCAAGCGTTCGCGCTCGGCGTTGGCGTCGTAGTAGTTGAAGAGAACCTCCATAGAGACGGGGACGTCCCCGAAATAGACCTCGTTGGGTATGTGGGACGAGTCAAGGCAGTCGTCGCTCCATCGCCTGGGGGAAGAGTTGTTTTATGAGTATCTTTGAAGTATAATACAGTCTTGTGTTTGTTTGATGGTTATGATGAATTATGGTTCAAAAAAGAAATGTAGGTATGGTATTTGTGCGTGCGTTAAAACGCTCTGGGGGTTTTGTTTAGTAGGTGCAATGTATATAAGTTACCAGAATTTTTCTAACACGGTCTGACTGGGTATTGAATGAGTGCGTCTAAACGAAGTTTAAACGTGTTTGGAGGTATGTTCACACGCTGTCTAGAAGATTGACGGCATGGCGGCCCTCCGTCAATTCATTGGTCGAATAAAACAACACACAGACATATGATGATGACGTCAAATACGGAGGAGAATGCCTTGTCTCGTCCTTAATTCAAGTACCACTATACCGGCAGAATACTAACTTTCTAACTTTTTATCGGAAGACAAAACTTTGTTGTGTGCGTTGGTAGAGCGCATCCAAACCTGTAAAGGAGTCAGCGACCTATCAGTTTAACTGATGTTGTTTGAATGTCTGTTGACACAACAATTGGGATGGGGAGGTTCGGAGGTCACTATACCAATCAAACCTGCAAGGAACAAATCAAAGTTGGTATATTTCAACTCTTCTATCTTAACTGCGAAAGATAGAAGAGGCAGAGCGCATCCAAACCTATAAAAGAGTCAGCCACCTAAAAGTTAAAGAACTGAAGCTGTTAGAATGCTGTTAGGACCCAAAACTTGGGGAGGTTCGGATGTGACCCATACCTAGAACCTGCAAGGAACAAATCAAAGTTAGTATATTCCAACACCATACCTGCGGAACTGTATCCCCGAGAAGTCCTTCCGATACGGCCTGACAGCGTAGTGGTAGGGCGCGGCGCGGGGCCCCGGGGCGCTCGGGGGCTTCGACTTATTGCAGCAACATACTGACATTACCACTATACCGGCAGAATACTCGAAAAATCCCTATATGACACACTACACGGCAATATTACCACTATACCGGCAGAATACTCGAAAAATCCATATATGACACTACTACACAGCAATATTACCCTATCACTTTTGATGGTAACTTTTTATTTTAAGACAAATTGCTCACTTTGTTATATGCCGCATACCATACCGCATGCCGTATGCTTAAGCAGAGTCATCTAAACCTATTAAGGAGTCAGCAACCTAGAATTTGAAGAATATTTGCTGTTTGGAACTAAAACTTGCGATGGAGAGGATTGCATGCGACTCATATCACAAACCTGCAAGGAACACATCAAAGTTGCTATATTCTAACTCTTCTTTCTAAACTGCGAAAGATAGAAGAGGCAGAGCGCATGAAGAGTCAACGACCTAATAGTTAAAGAACTGAAGCTGTTAAAATACTGTTTGGACCCAAAACTTAGGGAGGTTCGGACGTGACCATACCTAGAACCTGCAAAGAACAAATCAATCAATCAAACAAAGTTGCTATATTCCATCCAAAACTCCCTTACCTGCGGAACTGTATCCCTGAGAAGTCCTTCCGATACGGCCTGACAGCGTAGTGGTAGGGCGCCGCGTGCGGGATGGGGCCCCGGGGACTTCGGCTTGATGCAGCAATATACTGACATTACCACTATACCGGCAGAATACTTGAAAAATCCCTATATAGCACTACTACACAGCAATATTACCCTATCACTTTTGATGGTAACTTTTTATCTAAAGACAAATTGCTCACTTTGTTATATGCCGCATATCATACCGTACCGCATGCCGTATGCTTAAGCAGAGTCATCTAAACCTATAAAGGAGTCAGCGACCTAGAATTTGAAGAATATTTGCTGTTTGGACCTAAAACTTGCGATGGAGAGGATTGCATGCGACTCATATCACAAACCTGCAAGGAACACATCAAAGTTGCTATATTCTAACTCTTCTTTCTAAACTGCGAAAGATAGAAGAAGAGGCAGAGCGCATGAAGAGTCAACGACCTAATAGTTAAAGAACTGAAGCTGTTAAAATGCTGTTTGGACCCAAAACTTGAGGAGGTTCGGATACCTAGAACCTGTAAAGAACAAATCAAAGTAGCTATATTCTAACCCTTCATTACCTGCGGAACTGTATCCCCGAGAAGTCCTTCCGATACGGTCTGACAGAGTAGTGGTATGGTGCTGCTCGTGGGATGGGGCGCGGAGCTGGGGGGCGGGGCCCCGGGGGCTTCGGCTTGTTGCAGCAACATACCGACATTACCACTATACCGGCAGAATACTCGTAAAATCCCTATATAACACTACTAAACAGCAATATTACCCTATTTAAAGACAAATTGCTGACTGTGTTATATGCCGCATACCATACCGCATGCCGTATGCTTAAGCAGAGTCATCTAAACCTATAAAGGAGTCAGCGACCTAGAATTGGAAGAATTTTTGCTGCTTGGACCCAAAATTTGGGATGGGGAAGTTCGGACGTGACCGTACCTAGAACCTGCAAGGAACAAATCAAAGTTGCTATATTACATCCAACATACATTCCAACACTTCCTTACCTGCGGAACTGTATCCCCGAGAAGTCCTTCCGATATGGTCTGACAGCGTAGTGGTAGGACGTCGCGGGGCCCCGGGGCGCCCGGGGGCTTCGGCTTGGTGTAGCAACATACTGACATTACCACTATACCGCCAAATATCTATACAACATTATTACCCTATCACTTTTTGATGAGCAACTTTTTATCGGAAGACAAATTACTAACTTTATGGTGTGCGTTGGCAGAGCGCATCTAAACCTGTATAAGAGTCAGCGACCTAATAGTTAAAGAACTGAAGCTGTTAAAATGCTGTTTGGATTTAGCTTAACTTCACTTAACTTAGTGAGGTTCGGATGTGACCCATACCTAGAACCTGCAAAGAACAAAATAATCAAAGTTGCTATATTCCATCCAACACTTCCTTACCTGCGGAACTGTATCCCCGAGAAGTCCTTCCGATACGGCCTGACGGCGTAGTGGTAGGGCGCGGCCCTTGGGACGGGGCGCGGCGGGGGCGGGCGGGGCGCGGGCGGGCGGGGCGCGGCGGCGCGGGGCCCCGGCGCGCCCGGGGGCTTCGGCTTGTTGGTCGAGCCCTTGGGCCGCCCGCGCTTCTTGGGCTACGGGGGACATACGGTCATCATCAGCCGATATCACTTGACCATTAGCTTTATGGCGCCTCCACGTCAAGGGCCATGATTGACAATCACAGAATGGGCCATGATTGCGACCATGATGGCGCAGCTGTCCACACTATGTGCCATGATGGGCAATGACGAACTGCGCCATGATGGCGCTATCAATGATGCACCTACATTTGATAAATATGGACGTCGAAACAGTAGCAGCTGCCGCTATTTATTTATTTAGTGTATATATAAAAATAATAATAATGCCTTTGCCAATGGGCAAACACACTGACAAACAAAACTTTTAATATTTATCAAAAAGTCTAAATAAAGGTTTATTATAGTGTATATAACCATTATATAAAAGTTAACTGAAATAGCACGCGTCCGCCCCGTACCGTGAACAAATACGAACTGAGTGATCGGCGATCGTGTGGATGCGCTTACAATCATGGCCACAAACTTCATTTGATGTTTGTCCGAAAAACCGACCCAGCGGCGATCACGCTCGATCGTGAGCCATCATGGCCAATTACAGACAATTATGCCCTCCACACAATGATGATCGTCTATGATCGCCCATCATGGCCCATTGTCTGGAGGCGCAATTACGCTTAAATCAACAAATACAAATCTCTTTATTGTGAAATGTAGTTAGTATACATAGATTGTTGTTGTAAAATTTTTTAGTGTTACACTACATTTCCACCTTTTACGAGGTATACGAGATGCGCCACTTTCTATTCTTCTTTTTTACGAATGTCAAATTCAATAGAAAAATTTAGTTCATCACGTTTCCGCAACATGGCGAGGTTTTTTATTATTTGGTCAGGCTTTACTATTGTTGATCGAAATCAAAAATGTTATATTTCCGAATGTCATAATTAAATATCTACATTTCAACAATAGTCAAAGAGTATTATACCACTGACCTCTATAATACAAGTACGCTGGACTAAATGTTGTATACGAAATGACAGTTGTTTTTTGTGCCGATTCAAAGCGCCCCGCTCGAGCGTCTCGGGTACTAAAATTGCAAATGGCTGATCGTTGTTTTGAGTAATTCTCTGATAATTTACGTGAAAACCGTGGCATAAGACTTCACTTAGTGTATTTTATGTTACTTCGTGATCTGAACATATTTTCATGAGAGTATGCGTATTTTGTAGAACTGGCTATCAAAAAGGCAGCGGGATAACCTTCCACAAGTAAGTGAATTTCATGGTTAAAAATGTTTCAAAAGCTTACAAATACTATTTTTTATTTATAATAAACGTTTTTTTTCATACCTTATTATATTTATGTGTAATTTGAGCTATGTTTTCACCTCTATTATTAGTTCCATGGACGCTCACGCTGCTATCAGCGCCAAAATGGCGAAAATCAAATGGCTTCATTTTGAAATTGATAGTATGAAGTCCAACGTACTTGTATTATAGAGGTCAGTGTATTATACCCATTGGGCCTTAGGTTTGAACGTGTGCCATACCTCCAGGGTCCCGCCCGGAGACTTGATACCCGGCGCGGGCGCGTCCGGGCTGAACGGCTTCCTGTCTTCTTCCCGCCTGGTAACAAACACAACATTATGGTAAAGACATCAAAGAGTACGCGGTACTAAAGAATATGCAGTGTGTTTACTTTCAATGATAAACATATTGACCGATTTTATTGTGACATTTTCCTAATATTTGAATTTTATTATGTAATATTTTTTTTTTCAATAATGTTTAAAGTTGTTATTTTTATTTAGACATGTTTGGACATTAATTATTATTTTTATTCTATTTTTTTGCTAATTATTTTAACTGATTTGATTATAATGTTTGTCTTTCATTAAACAATACATTTGCACACCATCAAAGGTTAAATGTGGCGTTCTAATACCTTGTAAGATCTAATGATTGTACCCATATTTTGCAAATAAATAATTTTGATTTGATTAGGTAGTTTTAGGTGCGACAAGGATCTTTTGATAGTGCCAAATGATCCTTGTTGCATATAGCCAAAAAGCTTAGACTAAATACTGAGGTAACTGGAGAGTGCAGTACTAACACTTTTTTGTGGCACTGTGGCTGTCTTCCGTCTCACCTACACTTTGAAAAAATATGTATGGTCATAATATGAGACAACTGACAGCCACTACATACTAAATATCAAATTTGCTGGGCACACTTTTTTATTCAGGGTGAAAACTCCAGTTACTTCAGTATTTAGTCTAAGCTTTTTGCATATGGCTAAACGCACTGCATACTCTTTGGTAGCGCATACTCTTTGGTGTCTCTACCCTATAGGAAAAAATTACCTAGGTACTGCAAGGATGGTTAGTTTATTTATTATTATTCCCTTTATTACATTTTAAATACTTACAAAATTATATTTCTAAACATTAAATTTTTACAATGTATAACACTAAAAAATATAACATTTAAAAATACAAAAATGCAGTTCCCCAACGGTAGCAAGATCAGGGTCCCGGCTACCGATGGTTAAGGATCCAGAGACAGGAACCTTCTCACTATACGGGCCGTGTCCAGAAGTACTGCCTTCTGCATCTGACTCCCGATCCATCCACCTAACGCAAGCCTCTTAAGGTGTTTATCGAGGCTCTTGGCTATCAGACCATGGGCAGATATGACTATCGGAACTATTATTGTATGGTTAGTTTATTTAGCTGGCAATATATTTGACGCCCTCCGTGGCCGAGTGGTGTACGCGCAGGTTTCAAGGTGCCGCTATCTCTAGAGGTTCCGGGTTAGATCCCCAGTCGGGTAAATATTGAAAACGAACTTTTCAATATTTCTTCGGGTCTGGGTGTATGTGGTTAAAACCCGTCGTTGTTTCCAATTTCCATAATACTAGTGATTAAGCTACTATACTTTGGTATTGGAACAATGTATGTGATGGTGACCAATAATTATTATTATTATTTGGGTATTTAGACTATTTAATTTTTTTTGTCAGATTATTTATTATTATTTATTTATTTATTGAAATAGATCTACACAACAACATATCATTACACAATTAAATTAACAAAAAAAAAACAATTACTGAAAGATATGCCTCTACAGGTAGATACAGCTTACATAATAAAATTGTACACTACGAATAAAAATAACAATAAAATAATTAAATAATGTTAGAATTAAATATTAAGATTCAATTTAATAATAATACAATAGGCAATTATACTAAAACTATTAAGGGTGATAATGTTCATCGTTAAAGTTTACACTATAAATTAAAATTACAAACAAAATATAATAATAATTAAATATCAAGATTGAATTTCGGTAATAATACAATTAAAAAAAGGACAATTAGGGTGACTAGCTATGATCTGTGTTCAGTATTGCCAAACACTTCTTCTTAAATAAACGATCAGAGTCTTGGAAGATGTCGATTTCACTATCTTGGAAATTATTATAAGTGCGCATACAACGGAACAAGGGGGCGCTTAAACCCAGGTTGGTTCTACATCGAGGTATCTTGAAGATATTAGCCAAGGCATGTCTAGGGATGTGATACGGTACCGTTAAACTAATCTGTTGGAGCATAGTGGGACAATTCAAATTTCCATGAATGATTTTATGCAACGTCATCAGATCCAGAAGCTTACAGCGGTTTTCCAATGAAGTTATTTTAAGGCTTACAAGTCTAGCATCATAATCAGCTCCACGGGGACAGTCCCGACTTCTGTAAGCAAGGAATCGAGTAAAACTCCTTTGGATACGTTCTATTCTCAGCGAGTGGATTTTATAAGTAGGGTTCCAGATGTTTGAAGCGTATTCTAGATTACTGCGTACTAAGGCGTTATAAATTGTTATAAATGTATCTATATTTTTAAAGTTTTTACAAGTCCGTTTGATGAAGCCTAAAATTTTCCAAGAGCGGGATACAATATTATCAATATGGTCAATAAAATTCAACTTATGGTCTAGTAGCACACCAAGGTCGCGGACGTTGGATGATTCCGTCAAGATATGGCCGGAGATGGAATAACAGGATGGAATATAATTCTTTTTCCTTGTAAATTTGACATGAACGCACTTTTGAGGGTTGAGTATCATCTTGTTTGTTAAGCACCATTCATTTATAGCATTGACATCCTTTTGCAATAAAGAAACGTCCACCTGACTTTGGATTACTTTATATAATTTTAAATCGTCAGCAAAAATCAAGAAGCGGCTATATTTGATGTAATCTGAGATGTCGTTAATAAACGTCAGAAACAGAATCGGACCGAGATGTGAACCCTGGGGTACGCCAGAACGAGCGGTGTACTCAAAAGATTTAAAACCGTTCACAGTTACTCTTAGTACGCGATCTCTGAGATACGAGCTAAGCCAACGTAAAAGGTCGCCATGGATACCATAGGATTTAAGCTTTGACAACAAAATCTCATGGTCAACCTTATCAAATGCATTCGAGAAATCTGTGTATACAGAATCTACTTGTTTTTGAGTGTCTACTGCTAATGTTATATCTGTGACATAGTCCGCCAGGTTACTGACTGTCGATTTACTCGCAGTAAACCCGTGCTGAGGGTCTACGATTATATTTTTGAGATGGTCCGTTAATGCAAGGCAAATTATACGCTCAAAAATTTTAGAAAACAGGCTCAAAATTGTTACCGGTCGATAATTTCTGACGTCATCCTGAGCCCCTTTTTTGAAAATTGGTATAACGTTAGAGTGTTTCCACTCAGACGGAAATACACCTGACTTGAGAGATTGTTCGAAGATGAGTTTCAGCGGAAGGGCCAGATACTTTGAAGTCATTTTAATAAATAATGGAGGAATCCTATCGGGACCGGCACCTTTGCTGGCATCAATAGAGTTAAGTAGTTTCGAAATCTGATGTTCGGTTATATCGACATTACTAAGGGAATATTGAGGATATTTATCGGCAATATCGGGGAGAGTAGAGTTATCGGGTTCAGAGAATACCGTAGAGAAATGCGTTGCAAAAAGATCACATATTTCCTCAGCACTCTTCGCGGTTTTATCATTGAGGCTCATTTCACCAGGAATACCGGATGATTGACCCTTGCTCTGACGAACAAAGGACCAAAACTTCTTAGGGTTGTTTTGAATGGACGTTTCTATTCCCTTAAGATAATTAGAATAGCAGGATGCTATCATAGACTTAACGCGACGGTTACATAATTTTAACTCCAAACCATCCCTGGGATTTTTGTAAATTTTGAATTTTTTGCGAATCCTTTCCTTCTCCTTGATCATGCTTATCAAGCTACGAGTAAACCAGACCGGATACTTTGACCTTCGAACACACATTAGGTTAGGATAATAGGGATGATGGATGACTGATGAATAAAATAACGAAATAGTAATAAAACGTAAAAATATTAAACTTTTAGAGTCACAATTTCGTAGCCGTTAGTTCCATACTAGTTTAGCGTTAGCTAGCGTTTTTGGGCGAGTTCAATGTGTGTGCATTTCAAACTGTGATATCTCGGGGTTTAGTTTTCATCCTAGCAAAATAATTCTTTTACCAATATTTCTATCTTTGAGACATCATTGTATATTACCTAAATAAAAAAAATAGTCATCATGCCTATTATGTGCAGCGGTAAACTTACGATTTATCGACGGCCACGCTCGCTTCAGAGGGGCGTTGACAATCCACCGACCCTTCTTTGACACCATCTGGCTTACATGATTCTGGAACTAATCACAATGATATCACTTTCACATATTTTAGTTTTATATACCCTCGTGGGAAATAGGCGTGAGTGTATGTACAGTGCCACAAACTTTTCTGTTCTGGTGGCCAAAATGTGAAACTAACGTGTTTTTTTAAATGTCATTTTGTTGGCAAGTTGATGTCCAACCATAGGGCTGCTTGCAGCTGAAGGTCTTAGAAGTCAGGGCCGGTTAAATAGCAACAAAAAAAAGTAAGACGTACATAGCGCCGCTTCTATATAATTAGTGGCGCCGCTGTCATCGGAACAGAAAAGATTGTAACACTGTATGTAGTTTTGTCATTAACAATACCAAAAGATTGGCAGTTCGAAACATTCAATTGATGTGTTATTAAAAATATTTGATTTAGGAACCATTTTTTGAAAATAAATCTCGGTTTTTGCACCAACTTTTGGTAATAACTATGGATTTTAAGATCTTTTTATTGTTTCGAATTATTTTAACTTTTTTGCAATCTTTATTATTGAAAATTAAGTACTTATTAGAAAAAATCTACCCGTCTCACACTACGAAAACTACCAAGAAACTATATATTTTGTGACCCATCGGTTAGATATTTATGAGGCAGTTTACTTTTCAATGTTTTTATTGTTATAAGAACTGCTCAAAACTGCTCCTTGAATGAAAATAAACAGCTTGTAAATGGCTTCTTTTAGTATACTTATGTTTGTACTTTGTAGAATTATTATTAAACAAAAAATATCAAAATAATATTTACCCCCAGTGCTATCACTAGGTTTATTCTCGCATGTTTGTACATCATCTGAAAACAAAAACATTTATCAATAAAGTGGTTCTGCCCCCGATTCACGAACCGTCGGTTCACGAAACGCTCCCGACGGCGACGGCGGAATATATGCACTGTCTCTGACACTCACTATAGAATAGACAAAGACAAAGCACAGAATTCGAATCCGATTCCGTATTCCGACGGTTCGTGAATCAGGGGGCTGATGTTAAAAATTATAAAAATAAAATTATACTTCATCATCATCATTTCAGCCGTACGACGCCCACTATATTATAATTATACTTAAGTATGCATAATTTTATATTCATACTAGCTGACCCAGCGAGACTTCGTTCCCATGGCCCTACTCCACCCTACCCTACCCTACCCGTACTCTACCCCTACCCCTCACCTACCCCTACGCTACCCTACCCTACCTTTACCCTACCCTACTTCTACTCTACCCCTACTTACCCCCTCCTCCCCTATTTTCTCACCGTAAGAACCTTCCTTGGACTTCCACGAACATTTCAAGACCAAAATTAGCCAAATCGGTCCAGCCGTTCACGCGTGATGTCGTGACCAAGGGAAATAGGGATTCATTTTTATATATATAGATTATAGTATTTACCTCGGGGTAGATGTTCAGGTGGTTTGTGGGAGTCCAAAGGTTTTTGAGCAACATCTGCAGGAAAAACACATTATTATTACAATAAAGTTATTTAAAAATGAAAGCCAGGGGGGCTACCCGCTACCGGCTAAAAATTATATTCATGGATATGGGCTTCATCTGACATTTGAAGCCCATATTTTGTCCTTATATGGGCATAATATGGGCTTCAAATGTGAAATGAACCCCATGGCAATATCCAAAAAATTTGGTGACTCTAATTATAGTATAGGAACAGGGGGTCTACCGGCTAAAAAATATGGATATGGACATGGGCTTCATTTGACACTTGAAGCCCATATTTTGTCCTTATATGGGCATAATATGAGCTTCAAATGTCAAATGAAGCCCATGTCCATACCCAGATTTTTTGCCGGTACAGGGGCTGTTTGTGAGATTAGCTGTCTGAATAAATTCATACTATAAATAAATAAATGTACTCTCACCAAGTGGTTTTTCCACAATAATAGGTCTTTGGGCGAGGTCATCAGGCTTGAATATGTCCGTTTTGATTTTAATTTTAGGCTGTTCTAATTCTCCTCCCTGGAAATAAAATAGTTTTATAAGTATTTAATTTTGCAAATCAGAATTACAAATAGGACATTTATAAGTTATTCAACATCATAGAGAAGACATTTATTTATTGTGTTTCAGTGTTTTTAAAGATCTGTCTGTTACAATTATATATTTTTATTTTATTTCAAAATTGATTATCCTAAGCTGGCTGTACATGTTGGCCCAACCATTGGCGAATACATCGTACATTCACACTTTTGATAAAACAATTTTAAAACTTATTCATTTAAAAGTGTCAACGATGTATTGGCCGATGGTTGGGCCAACGTGTACAGCCAACATTATTTTAAGCCAAACAGTATGTTTTATGTAATGTTTCTTGTTTTGTCCTGTGAGATCGAAATAAATAGTTCTGTTTAACATACCATCATCTCATTTTCCGGATGTGGCCTTTTATGTATATCTGTGGGTTCAAGTTTGATTTCCGGTTTAAGCTGCTTCACATCCAGTGGCTTATGAGTGTCGAGTGGTGGCAAAAGGTGTGGCTGTGGAGGCCACGCTGGTTTGTGTACACCGACATCTCCGTAGCCTTGGACTGAAAAAGTTTAAATTTAACTATGGATGGGAGAGAAATAATCCTTCAACATCTCAGAAATGAGACACAATAGATTTTCCATTGTTCTCCGGCCCTATTTGGCCGGTCAAGTCAGGCGTCAATAGGTTAATTGGGTGACTACCTAAACAACACAAGTATTTAGTAAGTACTGCAATAATGAAAGATGGAAGCAGGGATTACGCAAATTAAGTTAATGTGTGTAAGTAGACATAAATAAAAAAATGATTGGTGATTACTTACATAACTTACCCATGTGCGATTGCATATGCAATTGCGCTTGAGCTTGTTGTGTGGGAAAGCTCTGATGATGGGGATAGTTCTGATGCGCCGGTGGCGCGTACGACAAGTTCTGAGGAGCATAGCCTCCCGGGGGCGGAGGCCCGTACGCCGCAAACGCGTCCGGGGGAGGATAATGCGTGTTGTACGCCCCAGCGTAAGGCTGATACGGGATTTGGTGACCATTATCTACAACAACAGAACCAATTAGCACTCGACGCTTTTCCCGCCCACATCTGCACTGTACACACACTCAACGACACGCACCAATATAATTTAGCGGTAATCCGTTCCCCTGAACGATTCCGTGGCCCGGCTCGCCCTCCATACGCAACCGCTTCTGATTCATAGCTCTTTCCGCTTCATAATTCATCTTGGTAACTAAAAACAAACATGTCTTAGTAACGCATACACTTTGCCATCACTGAAATGCATTCTCTTGTCAGTAATGCGTTGAAATACAGCGAAATCTACTGTAATTCGCCAAGTATAAAAGACGCCAACCGGACGCCAGCCTAAAACACAGGTTATATGCTCAGTAAAAGCAAACACAAGCGTACCTTTGTTGGTCACTGATTGTTATTGATTTTAGATATTAGAAGCACTTAAAGCACTCCCTGCAATGAATTGAAACATAATAGTGCACGATATGTAGTCAAAGTAACTGTTGCATACAAAATATGCATCAAATTATCGGTCTAATGACAGTAAAATTAGAAAAAAACACAAGTGAAGCGAAGTTGAGACGAGGATCATTTACATTTTTTTTCATTTTTTTCACGTCGTTCGTAGTGTTGTCCCTAGCTTATACTTTCTTCTCGTACTAACTTTTTGTTTAAAACTACATGACTGTGTTCGATTTAATTCGACAGTGTAGTAAAAATAAATAATTATGCCAAATATTATTTAAAAATAAAGTAATTTTTGTGCACATTGTATAAATTACAGTTTCGGCGGACTAATTAAAAAGGATTTGATAGGTAGATTTATCTACTAATTTAAGTTTATTGGGTATCAAAAATAAAACACACAATACGTCATTAATCATTCAGCAGGCAATAAGTAATTTTTTACAGCTATGTATAAAAATGTTGACATCAATTGAATGTATAAAACTCATTCAATTGTTCATTTATTTCAAAAGGTAATGTGCACAGCACGACCATTAAGCCCCCAGTACAGGATGGCCGATCATGTTCGGCGACCATGTTGGGCCATCGTGTACAGGGCCGGTTTGCGTATGATTGCTGACTGTGAGCAATGATCGCCGCGCCGGCGATCCGTCCCGTGTCGGTTTTTCGTGCACAATTCAAAGGGAGTTTGTCGCAGGCCACAAACAGCGTTCACACGTTGGCCGATCATTCAGATCATCTAAATATTTCTGCGTTGACTGACGTGTAGGATATTTTAGATTTATTGTTTTTTTTCGCAATCAGGCCATTTTGTGGAACATATTACATTGTCAAAAATATACTTGATGTTGTATATCTTTGATATAATATATTTTTTATTCAAATGATAGTAAAATACACTTAAATTCACAAGATATAAATGAGTATTCTGTTTTGCTATCTAAAATTTAAGTAAATAAAAATAAAATGAATAAAACGTTATTAATACAATATTATTATTATACTGGGTTCAATCCCATTTTATTTTTTTTGTTGGGTATTTGTTTTTTCTGTGTCTGGGTGTTATGATAAATATGTCTATTATTACTTTAATGCATAATTACATTTATCTAGATAAATTATACAAGATCCAGACTCTATTAAATAGAATCATTCTCGTAATAAATTAAAAGCGTTGTAAATGTAAATTGCATAAGCCGTCATTGCATACACATCCATCCTCACGGCCAGTCCAACGCAGAATGAAACCGGCGATCGTGTGAACACTGTCACTAAATGATCGCCGGTCATGGTCGCCAACCATGGTCGGCCTACTTGTACTGGGGCCTTTATAGTGCGACAACGTTTTGTGTTCCGGTAGCCAAAACTGGAACTAACGTGTTTTGTTTTTAATTTCATTTTGCTCACAACCATAAGCGCCGCTGTCACCGGAACAGAAAAGATTGTCGATCTGTATGGCCGCTGTACACATTGGGCCAAGCCTTGGGCTAATATATTGGGCCATATAAGCGGACTTTAGGCGGTTCCCACACTGCACCGCACACCGCTCCGGTTTGTAGTATTGCGCTTTTTAACTATGGCTGTAGAATCTTGGTGTGCATACAAAACCCGCACCGCAGTGTATGACAAATCACGCCGCATCTCCATCCGGTAGTGCGGAAACCGGAGGCAGTGATGGAAGACTTATAGTCTGTTGCTATTGCTAGCCATAAACTAGATAAACTAAGTTACTCTATGATTGCTAGTTAGCATAGATAAGACACTATATATATATATATATATACACTATATATATATAATCGTTCCTTTTGGTACGATTAACGTACTTTTTGCCGTGTGTCGTACCTTTGACGTACCCTGCTCTACATCGTACTATTTCGTACCTTTTTATACCGGTTGAGTCCCAAAATGCAAAAAATGCGAAGTAATCATCAAATAAATTCCTTGGTTCAGTGCCAAAAACTTTTCTGTTCGGTGGCCAGAATGCGAAACTAATCAAACTTACAGTGCCACAACCTTTTCTGTTCCGGTGACAGCGGCGCTACGTACGTTTTTCTTTTTTTTGTAGCAATTTAACCGGCTCTGACTTCTAAGAACTTCAGCCGCCAGCAGCGCTATGGTTGGACATCAACTTGACAGCAGAATGACATTAAAAAAAACACGCTAGTTTCACATTTTGGCCACCGGCACAGCAAAGTTTGTGGCACTGTACGTATTTTTTTAATGTCGTTTTGCTGTCAAGTTGATGTCCAACCATAGCGCGGCTGGCGGCTGAAGATCTTAGAAGTCAGAGCCGGTTAAATTGCTACAAAAAAAAGAAAAACGTACAAAGCGCCGGCCGCTGTCACCGGAACAGAAAAGATTGTGGCACTGTAATCATTCATTCGCACATTACCAGGCCTATTTCACTCCCCGTGCCAGTCAGTTCGAAAACGCGGCGGCAGCGCCGGCGTTGTAAATCCATAGAAATTAGGTCCGCAAAAGAGCTAGAATTAGAATATATGCGATAAGCTAGAAACACATTTCGCTGGCGCAGCGCAGCGCGATCGGTTTCATACATTTAGTATGGCTAGAAACACATTTCCCTGGCGCAGCGTAGCGTATCCGCCCGGCGCCGATTGCGCCGGGCCCCCCACCACTTTCTAGCATTGTATCGTCATATGGCTCGGTAGCGGACTGCGCAGCGGAGCTCTGCATTTTGCTTTAATTACTACTTATGTTCTCCGATTTCTCCGTCAATAATGGGCCAATTTAAAAAATATTTTTTTTGTTTAGAAGAGTCACCAATTCATTATCATGTAGGGTTGTTAATTATACTGTTAAAACAGTATTAAAGTGTTTTTAGTACACTATAATTTTTAATTTTATAACAAAAATAATGTATAATTCTGATTTGAAAATAAATTACACTAAATATTTCTAAAATCGGTTCAGTATTTTTTGAGTTTATAAACAAAGTGTATTTATAGTATTAGTATAGATATAAATTGCATCTCGTATTCATTCATCATCATCTTATCATCGTAATCATCAACATATTTTTTTTTTATTTAATATGTTCAAGTAAGAACAGAAATTGTTTTCGAAATTAGAAGAAAACATAATGCAGATGTTAGCTCGGCAACGACTCGATTGACACTGATCAAAAATTTAGTCAGGACGCGCTGCGCCACACTAGTAGAGTGTGCACACCCGGGTCGACGCTGCGCTGCGCTGCGCCAGCGAAATGTGTTTCTAGCTTTAGAAAGAGATGCAACGACAACGAGTGGCCGTTCGTAATTTGCCTGCGCCGTACAAGCTGAATTTTACTTTATTGCGTTATCGTTAGAGTTGCTATTTATTTAAATGACTTAGCTGAGTGAGCTTTCTGTTACATAGTAACTATTTAGTAATATGTGACATTACTAACTACTCTGTGGCACTTATTCGATTCGATGTCCGTGGTTTTTTAATTTTACGTCGGTTATGAAAAGGTTATGAACTTGCAAAAAATTATTATATGCACTCAAAAGGTACAGCGCAGAAGCACCTATCACTTCAACGTCCTCCATATAGTGAATGAGGTTGGCCGAAGATTGGACTATGTGTGGAGAGTCTGTTTTGATTAATCTCCAAACTATCGTCCAACACTCCAACTGTGAAGGATGTTGGAGTGTTGGAATGTTGGACGATAGTTTGGAGCCGGCATTAGATCGGTTTGGCTATTTACCTTTTTTTTTTGTTTTGCGTACCTTTTTAGCCATTTTCATTCTATTTCAGAAGCCCGGTGGTCCCTTTTTAGAAACGACTACTGGCAACACTGCCCCCATGCTAGTTAGTCTGTGGTTGCTTTTTGTTTGGTGTGGTGTGGGTTTTTCTTTTCGCGTCTTCATAAAATTTATCAAAACAACAATTCTGGCTGGAATTGCAAATTGTGTAATAGACGTAGGTACAGGTACGTAATAAACCTATGTAAAGATATAGTGTTGTAAAAGTTTGTTTTCAACTTTTTATACAAACCGCATACAATCACTTTTGACTTGCTTGAGTTGTTGCGGTCATAGTAAGTAAATTCAAATTTAACTAGAATTTTAGGCAAAGCTTTTGGCAGGCAGTATTTATAGCTTTTGATATAAGTATCCTATTGATATCGCTGGCTCTCATAGCCATAAAATATAGTACTAAGGTTACAATATTCAGATCAATTATCTTACCTATTTATTTATTTGTAGATGCAAAAAAGGTAATTTCCCTTAGGTTGAAAACTCTGTGGCTTATCTAATTTATACATTATACAATTCCTGCTTATGTCAATCCAATCCAATAATATAGATAAAGATAAGCCATTCCATTAAATAGCTGAGCTGAGAATGTTCAACATTTTAATTAAGTTTTTAAGACGAGAGAGATAACAATAACAGTCTATCTAGCAGCAGGTATTTTATATATGTTTTAATTGAGAAAGACTCATAATTGATATGAATTAATGCGCAACAAATACAACAACTTCATTTAATTCAGTATAATCTTAACCAAGTTTTTCTACTGTAATTTGTAGAAAACCATCTTATTACAATTTATGTCTGTTCACAAATTATTACCTACTATGATAATCCTAACCTGATCAAAATACTTTATTTCTGTCTAATTTTCTCTACAGATATAACCTTAAAACATGCTTATCAGTGTATTTTCAAAGTCTTGCATCATCTCTGTACTTAACTTCGGTTTTATTCAAAACAAGTACATATTTTTATTTCTAAAGAATGTAATAGTGCAATTACTTCATGAATAGACGAAACATATTCATTTGCTTGGTATATTTTTTCACTATTTGGACTTAAATCTTATATTTAGAAAGAGAAAGAAAGAAAGAAACTAAAAACAATACTTACTATACAATTTATCTTGTTTCAGATTACAAAAAAATGTCGTTAGACCTCGCCTTTGGTGAGATAAAGTAAGTATTGCATATTATTTATTTCTTCTATTTCAACAATTTATTTGAACACTGATCCTTGTATATCGTTAAAATTCAAAAAAAAAAATTCAAAATTCAATATCGTTTATTCAATTTAGGTTTGTTTAACAACACTTATGAACGTCAATGAAGCTACGCCATCGGTTTGCAAATCCTACGGCAGGAGACCTTGACCTTAAATAAATTCATCAAATATTTCACATAAGGGCTATTAATCCCGCATGCCTAGCAGGATCTTGGTATGGGCGGGATTTTAAATTTTCAGCTATGTGGCATCTCAGTATAACGGGAACCCGCAGTAAAATAAAAAGTGGATGAAAACAGGAAAAAAAATCATAGCATTATTTAACATTCGAAAGTGGCACAAAATTCCTAATGTATTGTCAGCCAAACTACTCCCTATCTTATTGGCTAGATATCCAGCAGTGGAGAATGCTCGGCTTCTACACTAATTGGCACTACAGACTAAGGCATTGTGTGCCAGTGTCAAATATTTGCCCATTGATCCTCCTGATTCAAAAAGAGTCGATCTCTTTTTTGATGATTGTTTCCATTAAGGGAATTTGAGTGGGTGATGGACAAATATTTATTGCGGCTCAGCTAGCTCTTGTATGTGGTTATCAGCAGCTCTGCTCTGAATATTTCGTTCCGGCCCGCATCGTCATTTGATTGGCTTCGTTGAAGAACTTGGGTTCAGGCTTAACGATTTGAACTTCATTCTCTGACGTTTTCATGATAATTTTCAATACTGCAAATCCCGCGGGATCCCGCACTAGGCGAAATGGTGCGGGATTACGGTATTTTAGATTTCGGTATACCGAGATTGGAAGCCCTAATACACATAATGATACTGTTTTGTTGAAATCGATGAATATGTAAGTAAATAAAACATTCATCATCATCATCATCCATTTAATGTCCCCACAGCTGAAGCTCAGGCCTTTCTTATGGATGAACAAGAAGAAAGGCCCAATGACTGCAAATGCAGCCAGTACCAACTGCTTAACATGCCTTCCGAAGCACGGAGGAGCTTATGAGAATAAATTAATCCCTATCCTGTGATCGAACATTGTGAAAGTTGGTAGTAGTATGTTATATAGTAATTAATTAAAAGAATCAGTTTTTTTGTATACTTATTATCGTGCGATCAGTCGAAAGACTATGAACAAGATGTGAAGTGATGAATCTTACTCATTGATCAAATAATGAAATAGACAGCTTAAGCACTTGCATTGCAAATATCCATTTCTAGAATTTCTAGAATTTCTAGATGATGATATTACTAGTCTCGTATTTTTGCTAGGTGCAATGTAGATGTACTATACCAATAATCTTTTTCTTGAATCACTTTGCCACTATATTAAAATGGAATAAGTATAATAAACCAACTGACTAAAAACTACTAAATTTACTGACTAAAATACTAGGTTTGGTTGCGGAAAAATTGGTTTAGGTTAGGTTAGATTGGCGACTGTCACTCGCCAAGTATTTTTGTCAGTAAAAAAATGTATTTTAGTCGATTAGTTAATTACTACCCTATTAAAATTGGTTGCGTAGTTTGAACGATACAACAAAAGCAACTCTTTTTATTCTAGCTGTAGATGACCTCTGTGTTATCAGCAAAAATAATTTTATATTAGACATACACACACACATATATCTATGACTCTTTTTTTTCAGTTATGAAGATTTGTTTACCTCTTCGCAACTATTAGACGAGGATACTTTGGAATCCAACATGCGATTCGGGGGAACACCAGATCCAATTCCAATTCCAGAAGCCCAAGAAGTAGCGGTAAATATAGCAAAGTTATTAAATTAGCTATGTCATCATCATCATCATCATCATGTCAGCCGAACGACGCCCACTGCTGGGCATAGGCCTCCCCCAAGGATCTCCACAACGATCGGTCCTGCGCTGAAAAAGTTATGTAAGCTAAGCTATGTACTGAAACGCAAATCTGGAACTTTGCCACAGAATATATAATAGTACACTTCGGTTAGCCCCGCCCGCCCCTTTTCACTCGATTCTGTCATGACTGGAGAGTGAGGGATGGGTATAACGAAGTTTCGGGTTTTGCGTTTCAAATAGGCCCTCGGGTTTCCGAGCCCTGGTTAAATGTTGACGAACACCGTGGCCGAGTGGTGTACGCACCGGTGTCAAGGTGCCGCTATCTCTAGAGGTCCCGGGTTTGTTCCCGGTCCAGTAAATGTTGAAAACGAACTTTTCAATATTTCCTTGTGTCTGGGTGTATGTGGTAATAGCCGTCGTTGTTTCCAATTTCCATAATACTAGTGTTTAAGCTACTATACCTTGGTGTTGGAGCAATGTACGTGATGGCGTCCAATATTTCAATTATTTTATTTATTCAAGGCATGATAATATATTTTATTTTTATATTATTATATTTTAAATGGCTTATTATTTGTTTTCTTTTTTATTATTATTTAGAAATTTTACATTTTTTTACTTACTAATTTTTTGGATTAATTTTATCAAATTTAATTATTTATATTTTATTATTTTTTTAATCAATTTTGTTGAATAGATGGTATTTTAATTAATAAAAGGGCGTCCGATTTTGTTAATGCGTCCCCTCGCGTTTTTCTATGGGCGAAAGCTGAAAACCAGTGTTTTGTTATTTCGGGGCAAAATATACGCTGAGCTTTTGCCTCTTTGCGTCGCTGTGACAAACATGCACTCATATACCTGCTTAAAGGTAGAGACAGACTGATCCTACGTACGCAACGTATGCAACGCATCATGACATCTAGACCATTGAATTTGTATGACTAGAAACACACTTACGTATCCCACGTACGCGTATGATAAGTGTGTTTCTAGCCATATACAAGTTCAATGGTTTAGATTTCATAATGCGTTGCATACGTTGCGTACGTGTCTGTCTGTCGTGTCAGTCTGTCTCTACATTTAATATTTGCCTAGTTATTTTTGTTAGTCGGTAAGTAGTTGGTTTGTTTCTCCTTCCTTTTTTTCTTTTGGTCATGTGCATGTTATGTTTGTGATGCAAATAAATGATTTTATCTATCTATCTATCTTATCATATTTATTTATTTATTTTTATTTATAATGTGCGTTGGTTGCAGTCGCCGCCGCTGGGTCCGCCCGACCGGACGCCCATCCAGAACTCCTGCAACTTCAAGGTCGAGATCAGCAGCACAGACACCAACAAGAACAAATATCTTGTGAGTTTTGCTGTACAAATTAACAACGCTCTGAGGCTATAAAAATAATTTAAATCTGTTTTGACAAGCAAATTATAAGCTGTTAAATTTTTTGACTACAGCTGTATCTTTCTAAAACGTAATCTTCTATGGCGAGACTATTACTATTACGCTTCTGACTTGTTGACGTCACAAAAATAATAGAAAATCCAATTAGAAAGTTTGATGCCCTCTAAAATTGAAAATATTTAAGCTAATATAAAATATATACTTGTTTTTTGCTGCTAATACATCAAAGTCAAAGCCCTTGTTAATTCAATTTAAATTGTTATTTACAATACTTGTGAACGTCATAGAGGCTACGCCATCGGTTTGCAAACCCTACAGCGGGAGACCTTGGAAAAGAACCGGAAAAAATCTTCGAAAAACATTTTAAATTATAATAAAAAAAGTGTTGTAATTAATTGATCACCAAACTAATCTAACCTAACCCACAAAAATACTAACTTAGCGCCTAAACCACCACTTTGCGTACATTTTAGTATTTTAGATGCTTACTTATTATTTTTTTGTGACTCAGTTATTTCTCAATTAAAAATATCGTTCAAATACCTTATTAAATCGTTGTCCTCAGTACTCGGGCCAGCTAAATCGCATTTACGTAGGCATGAACAGCGACTTCGCGGTGCAGTTCTCATGGCGGCAAAGCGAGGGTCCTTCGCGGCCCTTCGTGCGTGCCACTGTGGTTTTCACCGACGAGGCGCAGGCCGAGAAGAGGGTCGAGAGATGCGTGCAACATCGACATGAGAACTCCGATCGTGAGTGTTGTTGCACCATCTAGGTACATCATCACCGACAAGGCACAGGCCGAGAAGAGGGTCGAGAGATGCGTGCAACATCGCCATGAGAATTCCGATCGTGAGTGTTGTTATGTCATCTAGGTACATCATCACCGACTATCCGATGCGTGCAACATCGCCATGAGAACTCCGATCGTGAGTGTTGTTGTGTCATGTAGGTACATCATCACCGACCATCCGATGCGTGCAACATCGCCATGAGAATTCCGATCGTGAGTGTTGTTGTGTCATCTAGGTACATTACCGACCATCCGATGCGTGCAACATCGCCATGAGAACTCGGATCGTGAGTGTTGTTGCATCATCTAGGTACATCATCACCGACCATACGATGCGTGCAACATCGCCATGAGAACTCGGATCGTGAGTGTTGTTGCATCATCTAGGTACATCATCACCGACCATACGATGCGTGCAACATCGCCATGAGAACTCCGATCGTGAGTGTTGTTGCATCATCTAGGTACATCATCATCGACCATACGATGCGTGCAACATCGCCATGAGAACTCCGACCGTGAGTGTTGTTGTACCATCTAGGTACATCATCATCGACCATCCGCGTGCAGTTCTCGTAGTGTTCACCGATAGAAGAGGGTCGAGAGATGCGTGCAATATCGCCATGAGAACTCCGATCGTGAGTGTTGTTGTATCATCTATGTACATCATCACCGACCATCCGACGCGTGCAGTTCTCGTGGTGTTCACCGACAGAAGAGGGTCGAGAGATGCGTGCAACATCGCTATGAGAACTCCGATGGTGAGTGTTGTTGCATCATCTAGGTACATCATCCGTCACTGATAATACGCGTGCAGTTCTCGTGGTGTTCACCGACTGAACAGGGTTGAGAGATGCGTGCAACATCGCCATGAGAACTCCGATCGTGAGTGTTGTTGTATCATCTAGGTACATCACCGACCATCCGACGCGTGCAGTTCTCGTGGTGTTCACCGACAGAAGAGGGTCGAGAGATGCGTGCAACATCGTCATGAGAACTCCGATCGTGAGTGTTGTTGTATCATCTAGGTACATCACCGACCATCCGACGCGTGCAGTTCTCGTGGTGTTCACCGACAGAAGAGGGTCGAGAGATGCGTGCAACATCGTCATGAGAACTCCGATCGTGAGTGTTGTTGTATCATCTAGGTACATCACCGACCATCCGACGCGTGCAGTTCTCCTGGCGGCAGAGCGAGGGCCCCTAGCGGCCCTTTTTCATCCCTACTATATATTTCTTGTTGTTGTGTATTTTATCATGTTTAATAATTAAAAATTAAAGTTTCGCAAACTACATTAGGCACCATAGATATTGAGACGATGCTCCTCTATTCCAGTGTCGGAAAACATCCGCATGCACGTCCTCCGCTCGTCCCGCGAGGTGGGCACCCGCGGCGTGCACTACCAGGGCTCGGCCGCGCCCGACTCCTGGTACTCCGTGCTGGTGGAGCTCACTCCTCCGCCCGCGTCTCACGCGTACCGGTTCGTGTGCAAGAACAGCTGCTCATCCGGCATCAACCGCCGCCCCATTAGCGTGGTGTATACGCTGGAAGACCGCCTGTGAGTATTGATTTATATATAGGTACTACTAGCGCTCCAACATGAGATCATGTTGGCTACGAATAACGCTGTAAAAGTGGCACAGTTTTGGGCCAACATCATCTGATTTAAGCTTACCATTCACACGACGAAGAAGAAAACTAGCGCTCCGCTCGCGATTTCGTCGGGAATTTCCAGAAATCTTCTCTTAGTGCTCCCCTACACTCCCCCATGAACATATATGTCAAATTTCAGCTTCCTGCGTCCAGTAGTTTCGGTTGTGCGTTGTCGTCAGTCTGTAACGCAAGAGTTTTATATATTAAAGCTAGATCAGTAAATTACCGCGCCAAAGCGGTCCCACTTGACATATGGCCACAGCCATATGGGCAGCTTACATCAATTTAGTGCTCTTTACCGCGCCAAAGTAGTCCCACTTGACATGGGCAGCTATCGTCAATGGAGTGGTCTGTGAGGGCTCGGCCGCGCCCGACTCCTGGTACTCCGTGTTGGTGGAACTCACTTTTCCGCCAGCGTCTCACGCGTACCGGTTCGTGTGCAAGAACAGCTGCTCGTCTGGGATCAACCGCCGTCCTATTAGCGTGGTGTACACTCTGGAAGACCGCCTGTGAGTATACTACTAAAGCTCTGCTCGCGACTTTTTCAGACTTCTTTTTTACCTTCTTAGAGGGGGAATTTCCAAAAATCCTCTTTTAGTGCTCACCTACACTCCCCAAGGAACATACATGCCAAATTTCAGCTTCCTGCACCCAGTAGTTTCGGCCGTGCGTTGTCTGCCTGTAACGCAAGAGTTTACGAGATCAGTAAATTACCGCGCCAAATCGGTCCCACTTGACAGCTGCTCATCCGAGTATAACGTATACCGCAGGGACTATACCGCCTGTGAGTATTAGAATGTGAGAGCTGATGATACAACTGACACTACATCAGTCCCAATAATCAATCCTCAGTAACGTATTTTGGTTAAGTGACTAATTAACAAAAAATGTAGGCAACTTTTTATATAATAATATAAGGTGTTCATTTCGATATCCCATAACTAGGGTGGATTCTGTCATCAATAAGTCCAAGGAACATAGATCGAAATATGAGATCGATCGATCGAATAATAGTTCAAACATGCTTCACTTATGCTTTAGTATGCGAATGTCAAATAAGTAGGTATTAAATTACAATAAAATGATAACATACAAATAAAATAAAATTAAAACAATAAATAAATAAAATAAATAAATAATTTCTTACATTCACACCAATTATCTAAGCCCATATTAATTTCATTAAGAAACTGTATCATGGAAAACTTGATAACGGATAAATATATAATTTAATTCTTTTT
Organism: Crambus lathoniellus; assembly: GCA_949710035.1. NCBI lineage: Eukaryota > Metazoa > Arthropoda > Insecta > Lepidoptera > Crambidae > Crambus > Crambus lathoniellus. The sequence goes on from OX453317.1 coordinate 1,863,998, forward strand.
GTTTGTAAATACATACTTAATATACATAGAAAACACCCAGACCAAGACAAATAGACATGTTCATGCACACAAATATTTGTCTTGTTCGGGAATCGAACCCGAGACCTCTGGCGCAGAAGGCAGGTAGCCTACATCTGCGCCAAATCGGTCGTCAAAAAAATAATATCAAAAAAATCAACCTTATACCTAAAACTGGCCAATCATTTCAAATACTCTACAAGATAATAAAATTACTGTTCCTGAAGCCATAACTTCACGGTTCCACGGAATAGTGTTCCAGGCAGAGTCCACTAGGTATCTCTTTTTCATAATTATTAACCATTTTAATCCTCTCCCAGCGGCAAGGTATACGGTCGCGCGATGACTAGCGCCCGCGTGTGTTCCTGCCCACGCCGGGACCTACTGCGGGACGAGACAGCCGAGGGAGTCACCCCGGGGAAAAGGAAGGCCGCCCCCACCCCCCGCCCCACCAAGAAGATCAAGGTGGAGGTGGTGCCGGCGGACCAACACAGACAGATGGATACGCACGTGTTGACATTACCTCAGGTGGGTATAGCTATAGGAGGTGTTACAGTCCCGTGACCAGACCGCCGAGGGGGTCACCCCGGGGAAAAGGAAGGCCCCCCCAACCCCCCGCCCCACCAAGAAGATCAAGGTGGAGGTGGTGCCGGCGGACCAACACAGACAGCTCGATACGCACGTGTTGACATTACCGCAGGTATGATGCTATAGGTGTTACAGTCCCGTGACCAGGATGCTATAGTAGGTGTTACAGTCCCGTGACCAGACCGCCGAGAAGGTCACCCCGGGGAAAAGGAAGGCCCCCCCCGCCCCCCGCCCCACCAAGAAGATCAAGGTGGAGGTGGTGTCGGCGGACCAACACAGACAGCTCGATACGCACGTGTTGACATTACCGCAGGTATGATGCTATAGGTGTTACAGTCCCGTGACCAGGATGCTATAGTAGGTGTTACAGTCCCGTGACCAGACCGCCGAGAAGGTCACCCCGGGGAAAAGGAAGGCCCCCCCCGCCCCCCGCCCCACCAAGAAGCTCAAGGTGGAGGTGGTGCCGGCGGACCAACACAGACAGCTGGATACGCACGTGTTGACATTACCTCAGGTGGGTATAGCTATAGGAGGTGTTACAGTCCTGTGACCAGGATGCTATAGGAGGTGTTACAGTCCCGTGACCAGACCGCCGAGGGGGTCACCCCGGGGAAAAGGAAGGCCCCCCCCACCCCCCGCCCCACCAAGAAGATCAAGGTGGAGGTGGTGCCGGCGGACCAACACAGACAGATGGATACGCACGTGTTGACATTACCTCAGGTGGGTATAGCTATAGGAGGTGTTACAGTCCCGTGACCAGACCGCCGAGGGGGTCACCCCGGGGAAAAGGAAGGCCCCCCCAACCCCCCGCCCCACCAAGAAGATCAAGGTGGAGGTGGTGCCGGCGGACCAACACAGACAGCTCGATACGCACGTGTTGACATTACCGCAGGTATGATGCTATAGGTGTTACAGTCCCGTGACCAGGATGCTATAGTAGGTGTTACAGTCCCGTGACCAGACCGCCGAGAAGGTCACCCCGGGGAAAAGGAAGGCCCCCCCGCCCCCCGCCCCACCAAGAAGCTCAAGGTGGAGGTGGTGCCGGCGGACCAACACAGACAGCTGGATACGCACGTGTTGACATTACCTCAGGTGGGTATAGCTATAGGAGGTGTTACAGTCCTGTGACCAGGATGCTATAGGAGGTGTTACAGTCCCGTGACCAGACCGCCGAGGGGGTCACCCCGGGGAAAAGGAAGGCCCCCCCCACCCCCCGCCCACCAAGAAGACCAAGGTGGAGGTGGTGCCGGCGGACCAACACAGACAGCTCGATACGCACGTGTAATGAAAGTCCCGTCAAAATCGGTCCAGCCGTTTCAGAGATTAGCCGGAACAAACAGACAGACAAAAATTGTAAAACATGTCATTTTGGTATATGTACCGTATATATAATCATATGTACGTAGTAAAAAGCGGTTATTTTAATGTTACAAACAGACACTCCAATTTTATTTATTTGTGTAGATGTATAGAAGATATGCCATCTCCATAGGATTCAGTACTCGAGGTTTACTCGCTGTTTGCTTGTCAAATCGGTTCACTTAAAACTAGAAATGCGACGTTGCCAACTTTATGCGCGTGGCTTGTAGAAGACGATAGAGATGGCTGTGGTAGGATGTATGTTATTATTACAATAAATATTTTTCGAGATCCGAAGTGGTAAAATGATAATTCTATTCCGCAGCTGCAAGTGGTGGGCAGCAATGTCATGACCACCGGTCTAGAAGTGATGGTGCGTATGATGGAGCAGGGCATGTCGGCGCGTGCGCACGATGCGCAGTACGTCGCGCAGTGCACCGCCTGCATCCAGGGCCTGAATGCAGTCATACTGCAGTACCGCCAGGGGCCGCAGTAGGACAAGGCATTGTCAGTTTTGATGTTGTATTGTAAGTTAAAATATTTGTCCTGTGTCAGATTCATTGTAAGTTTAAATGAAAGCGAAAAGTTTTTTTTCAAACCCCCTGGTTGTCTAATATAACTCAATATCTAGCGCAGTGCACTGCTTGGATACTGTGGCTGGACAACTCATTGCCAGTTAAAATGTTGTATTGTTAATGAAAATATTTGTCATGTGTCAGTTTCATTGCCAGTTTAAATGTAAGCGAAAATGTTTTGTCAAACCTCCTGATTGTCTAATCTAACTCAATATCTAGGCGTAGGCAGTGGCTGAATGCAGCCATACTGCAGTACCGGCAGGGGCCGCAGTAGGACAAGGCATTGCCAGTTCCAATGTTCTATTGTAAGTGAAAATATTTGACCAGTGTCAGATTTTTTGTAAGTTTAAATGTAAGCGAATATTTCTTTGAACCCCCTGATTGGCTAATCTAATTCAATATCTAGCGCAGTGCACTGCTTATATACAGTGGCTGAATGCAGTCTTCGGCAGTACCGGCAGGGGCCGCAGTAGGACAAGGCATTGCCAGTTTCAATGTTGTATTGTATGTAAGTTAAAATATTTGACCAGTGTCAGATTTATTGTAAGTTTAAATATTTGTCCAGTCCCCTGATTGTCTAATTAACTCAATATCTAGGCGTAGGCAGTGGCTGAATGCAGCCATACTGCAGTATCGGCAGGGACCGCAGTAGGACAACGCATTGCCAGTTTTAATGTTGTATCGTAAGTTATAATATTTGTCTAATGTCAGATTCATTGCCAGTTTAAATGTTAGAGATTTTTTTCACACCCCCTGATTGTCTAATCTAATTCAATATCTAGCGCAGTGCACTGCTTGGATACAGTGGCTTGACAACTCATTGCCAGTTAAAATGTTGTATTGTTAGTGAAAATATTTGTCCTGTGTCAGATTCATTGCCAGTTTAATGTAAGCGAAAATATTTTGTCAATCCCCCTGATTGCTTAATCTAACTCAATATCTAGGCGCAGGCAGTGGCTGAATGCAGTCATACTGCAGTACCGGCAGGGGCCGCAGTAGGACAAGGCATTGTCAGTTTCAATGTTGTATTGTAAGTTAAAATATTTGATCAGTGTCAGATTCATTGCCAGTTTAAATGTAAGCGAAAACTTTTGTCCAGCCCCTTGATTATCTAATCTTATTGAATATCTAGCTGAATGCGGTTATACTGCAGTACCGGCAGGGGTTGCGGCCCCTAGGACAGCTCATTGACAGTTTTAATGTTGTATTATATGTGAAAATATTTGACCGGTATCAGATTCATTGCAAGTAAAAAAAAATGTCATACCCCTGATTGTCTAATCTAACTAAATATCTAGCGCAGTGCACTGCTTGTATACAGTGGCTGAATGCGGTCATATTGCAGTACAGGGATGGGCCGCTATAGAGCAACTCATTGCCAGCTAAAATGTTGTATTGTTAGTGAAAATATTTGTCCTGTGTCAGATTCATTGCCAGTTTAAATGTATGCGAAATGTTTTGTCCAGCCCCCTGTTTGTCTAATTGAGTTCTTTCTATCGCAATCACTTCTGTCTAAAAAATCTGTCCTGCCTGCATACATGGCCTGAATGCTGCCATTCTACAAGGCAAGGCAGTAGAATATATTTTGAGTCAGATCTTTTCCCAGTTCTAATATTATAAGTGAAAATATTTGTCCAGTGTCAGATTCATTGCCAGTTATTAGTAGTTATTTTAGAGAATGCAAGAACTCATATTAGAATGCCTCAAACACGTAAAAGAAGGTTCATATCGAGATAAAGTACATTTTACGTAACAGTAAGAATAGTCCTCGGCCATAAAAAGAGTTCTTACAATTAAGGTTTATGTACTGTCGATTTTACATAATTTAGCTATCATGGCAATATGGGGTGCAACCTTTATTAGGATATTAGGACATTTTCACAAAAAACTTTAATTATTATTATTAAGTAGTTACATTTTTATAAACTTTTAATTTTCTCCCTTTTAATATTTTAATCATGAATACAACAGTGTTTGAAACAACTTTAATTAAGTAGATACGCTAGCTATATCTATGTGTACATAGTATGTTTAATTGTTTTAAGAAGCTACAAGTTGTAGTCCCTATAATAGTGTTCGTTCAATTCTTTTTATTTTGTACTACTGCATTTATAGTGTTCATAGAATGCATAGATACGAAGCATCGACAATACTCAAATGTTACCCGATCACACCCACCTATTTTTACTGCCACAAATATTTAGGAAACAACTAAAAATAGTTGTCACATAGATTTTTTTTTATTTATTTCACTTCTGTACTAAATATATACTGTAAAATATATACAAAGCGTACTTTATACTAAAATACTTAGTATTCTCTGCCAGCCGATGATCTTTAGGAAACTGAGAACAACGTAATTATATATGACTATACATTGACTCGCCGGCTTACTATACTAAAATATTAAGTATAAACTTATTAATAAGTAGCTAATAATAAGCCAACATTGGCCTGCTAACTAGTTCATTTGAATTTTATCCTTTCATGCATATGATTAATTTTAGACATTACTTACTTACTCTAAAATTATAAGATTTTCATCTAAGAAAGACTAGTCCATACATTTCGATTTCAGGTTAGAAACCGTAAGGTATTATAGTTAGTTATTATTTTACGAAACTTATTTGTCCATTGGGACAAATAAGTTTCGTAAAATAATAACTATGTAATATTAGCATTGGCTAATATTACACGGTTCAACCAAATTGATTCACTTTGGTTGTTAGGCGCAGAAATACAGGCGCACATTGACATTGAATGGTTCACTTTTACGTTTACATTGTTCAATTTGGTTGCTTCATCCAAATTGAAAGGCAATTGTATTTCCGCTATAACCAAAACTTAGGATTTCAGCATTTCTCGTTAACCAGTGTCTTATAAATAAAGATATTAAAAAATATTGAAATAAAGTATGAACTACTTTACTAAGATACTTGTGAACTATAGTTTACTTTGGTTTTTAGGTATTTCTCGGTGCCAAACATGGATAACTAGTTACTAGATATCATATCATATCTATGCATTCTTATTTTTATTGTAGGATAATACAAATAGTTTTATCTTTTTAAGAATTTTAGTTTAAGTTAAGTACACATTAAGTTACAATTGAGATTTTTTTATTATGCACATTCAATCCATTGTTTTCTAAACATTGATTTTGATATACGATAAAAATATTTTTGTGTTTCTATCAATAAGGGTTTAATTAAATATATATTTCAAAGAAAGCTTATGACCTATGTTACTAAGATTGTGATGCATTCACATTTGAGCATGTGTATTGCGAATATTCTGCCATTAACTACCCACCTGGATAATAAAGACTGTATGAAGGCGTTACGCAATATGTGCACAAGTGTGGATTTGCCTTTAGTTGTTCTGTTCACCTTAAGGCGCGCGTACACGGACAATTTTTTGGCAATAATTGCCCGGCAACTGTAGGTAATGCATCAATCTGGAGCAATTAAGTATAGTCTCACACCTCTGCCTGTTCCGGTGAGAGCCGTGACAGAGGAGCCACTTGCAATACGAAATTAGCTGTCAAAATGGACTGTCGTATAAAAACTGTTTTAGTACCAAAGATTATCACCGGAACAGAAAAGCTTGTCGCACTATAAGCAATGTTGCTCCACATTTCGGGGTATTTCTTGGCCGTATCTCAGCAACAGGTTGCACATTTTGACATTTTGCCATCGCCCTTAATTGCTTGATGTTGTCGTGACGTCATATTTGGCGGGGATCGACAGGAATTTGCGCAATTCTAGTTGCCCGTGTAAGCTCGCCTTTATTAATGACTGTGGTCAACTGTTTTTTGTAAGTACGACAATAAAATAAAAGAACGAAATAGACGAACAACAAATGCCTTTCTTATATCATGTCCATGGTATATTCTGATTATGCAGGTGATTTTAATTAGAAAGTTACATACTTACCTAATTCTTTATTATTAAAGTCATACAATAAAATTATGGAAATTAATAGTTAAACAAAAGTTAAACATTTAATTATTATTGTAAAAGAACACATTTATAATTCGACTTTTTATTTTGTCACATTATTCTATGGTTTCTATTTTTGTAAATTGTTATTTGGATTTTAGATTTGTATTAGGTTTATCTCCATTCATTGATTGGTGATTTGAACATGTTTTTTTATATAACTTTTTGTTTTGATTTAAATATTTCCAATTTGGTATTAAATTTAATTTGTAATTCGTAATTTTAGTAAGTACTTAGTAATTTTATTATTTTTCTAGCCAATTCGTGTAATTTTTTAAATACTACATTTAGATAATGGGTAATAATTACTGAATAATCTATTATTTTAAAATAAATGTAAGTCTTCCTAGACGAAAATGTCTTTAAAGTATACTATTATTGGTAATTTGATTTTAAATTGTGCTATTTCGAAAGATGCTGTTGTTTAATACTGTTTTAATATTAGAACAAGCCAGATGGTCAGCGAAAAAAGATTCATTTCGTGTCTTCACGCCATCTTCTATAAGATTACTTAGTTCATTATATTATACAGGCTGAAATGATTTTTTTTTTGCTTAGCTTCTAAGCATGACCTGTGCTATAACAATGATACCTTTGTTTCAAACTAGTCACACCTAAATAATTCCCTGTTTCTCTCTGAGAAAATAGTTCCTTATTGTTAGTGATTTGGGTGTAACTCGTTTGAATATCTATCTCATGTAATCGTCGTAAAGAAGAGTGAGGCATTATGATTATAAGAATTTTGATTTCATTCCCTTACTTACGAGCGTAACATATATTGGCTTTATATCGTGCCTTACTGAAATCCGCCTTAATTAAAAATGTTAAATTACATGTCTATTTGATGTTTTGTAATAAGAAAATAAAATTTCTTTTTCAATATTTATAGTTTTATTTCAATGGTGGTCAAGTGTATGTAAATGCAAACATATTATATAGGTACTTACTACTTCGTCCATTTATTGTTTTATTATATTATATTATTGAGCCATGGCCCAGTAATGCAGAATAACATTGTTTTTTTTATGCAATTCTTTGCTCATGCTGTGGGGAAATCATAGAATCATGTGTCACCACATTGCGCCATGAAATGTTGCATTTATTTATTTGTTATTATTTTAACGTGTCAAAGAACATATCGCAGCTGTTAAAAATCGACAGACGAGTAAATCCGCGGTAGCTGAACATCTTCTGGAAGCTGGAGTTAATCATTGGATGGAGTTACATGATCCAAAAATCCTCTCCACCGATCGTCATTACCATACTAGGATGGTACGAGAAGCGATTGAAATCAAGAAGTATAAAAATTTCAATCGGGAGGACGGGTTTAAATTGTCATCAGCGTGGAATCCAGTGATTAACAAGTGTAAGCCGCGAGTTTTACCGTTCAAAACAAACCCCGATACTGTGAGTGTTGTGTGCCGTAATCCCATCACTAGCGATGACAAAAACAAAAAAAGTGACAATTTGAGGGTGGCCGAAGATCTCCAAGCCCGCCCGAACAGACGTCGTCGCGCACCGCCAGTCTGCTTGTGACCACGGTTGTTGCAACACAGCCGAAACGTCAAGCTGTAAGTACATAATAATATGTACTTCATAATAAATGTCGCGTTGAGTCCCGTTACTCTTGTTTAAAATTATAATGGAACGCGAAAGTTTAAAATCTTATATTTTTTTATTTTGTTTTCTTTATTTGTTTTATTACAATTTAGGTAATAGCAGAAAAAATCATATGAAAAATAAGTGTGATTTTAGAGTTCTCATAACTTGGTACTGTTGATGATGAATACTGATTGATCTCGATTATTATTTTAGTATGTCTATTAGTTATTTAGAAAAATAAAGAAAATTTCATTTTGTTTTGTTTTTGTTGATTTATAGTCGATTTGTGTCTAAAGATTTTTTTAAAGTTTTTATGGACTGTTGTTCTATCCAGTACAAGTAAACAAATATAGACATAGATAATTTGTTATTTCTATTATTAACACAGTTAAGACTTCTTTCAATTATATGCTACACATTGACTTCAAATATTCATTAGTTTTCTCAATAAAGATACGTTAAGTTGCGGAATCACAGACCGCGCGCGACTGCTTATGTTCGGCGCAAGGGTGCGACTGCTGGAAGGTTAAAGAGCAAAAATGTGGTTGATTGAACTGTTTGAAGAAAATATAAGTTTGAATATTAAAAAAAATATAGGTGTATGATAGGCTATCATACACCTATGTTTTTATTTTATGCTACCATTGATAGCATAAAATAAAATAAATAAAAGAGTCGGCAAGTACATACATAATTAGATTTATTACTTTTTTAACAACTTATTTTATAGCAATTTCAAATGTCCCGTGACTTTGTCCACCACTTCCTTGGGGGCAGGTCCCACCCCCAGAACTGTGATAGAGTTCGGAGCAATCTGTGTTCTTCCCGCATCCCTGATCATCGATGTTATAATACCCATTTTCTTAGCATTGTCAGCGATTTGTTTGATTTCATCAACCGAGTCAGTCTTAAGAGCTATTTTTGCTTGGCCAGTCATTTGCCAGCATTTAAGACAGTCAGGGTCTTTTCTTTGTGCCTTTTCGAAAGCGCCAACGGCAGCATGACCACATTGTGCAGCTATTTTACCTTTGCTCATGTTGAGATCTGTCCTTACAACTAGTACAAGTTTGTATTCCGAGTTTGATGCAAACTGTAATAAAAATAATGTTTAAGAATTCTTATTCTTTTTAATTAAAGGTACAGTAGAGGACTCGTGTATATGAATTGAAACAGTTTACCAAGTTAAAATTTTAGTAAAAAAACTACTCTGCAGCATTCTTTTAGCAGAGCCTCCTGGTACAGGCGTCTTAGTATGCTTACTAGGTCGGCTCCAATTACTGATATTGTTATGTATAAACTTAATGGACCGAAATAAAGATTTTTGTACTTGTCTTTACTGTGAGCTATTTAGGTTATTAATGAAAAAGTTTTGTTTATAACGCAACTATTATAAGGGGCGATTAAATACCTTTTTAACAGCTTTAGCTGTATCAGAAACAGTACCAAAGTATCTTCTGAGAGCAAACAATGAAATACCAAGGCACAGGCCGCAACCAAGACCGGTTAGAAAACTAAAATTTAAGTCCATTTTGCGTTTAGAAGAAATGGTTACAAATTATAATACAGCTGTACCCAGCTAGTTTTCTTTTACGAACTACAAATAATGATTTAGAAAATAGAATTTGTTTGAAACATTGAAATACAGTACATGAACAAAAATAACCTCAATCTTTACTGTCAGTCAATGTCAAGAAGTGTCAAGTCAACATGACATTTTCCTTTTTTATTGATTTTAGTCATTCAAATTATCCTGCCTAAAAGTAAGTTACCTACATACAAAAAAAAAATAACAAAAGAAAATATTTTTTCTCAAACAGTTGAAATTCTAGGATTAAGGTACTTTGATAGCTTTAATCCTGATATTATGAACAACAGACTTCTAATGATGAGATTATAGCTTGATCTCTTCCATTGCTAGGCAACGATGTTTATTTACAGCTGCTCCAAAGGCAACTTTCCACAACTTTCAAAAAGACAACCTGTGTCATAAAAACTCTGTTTAATATTTTTCTAGTCTTTTAGGGTATTTGAATTACTTATTCATCTCATCATCAAAATGAAGAAAACTACGAAAGACTTGGCGCCGATTGCTATCCCACATGGACCACCTGTGGAGTCCACCGCGGAATATTATAAGTCGCTCATGGAGAGCGCCAGAATGGTCAAGTAAGTTCCAGATTTTAATACCTAACTCCTGTCTGGTCTAATATCCGAGCTCGTGCCTATGTCCATCAATCCAGAATATCAATTTTTGCTTTAGTTGATCCACAGATAGCTACTACAGATGATCTGTGAGTTGATCCAGGCTGTCTGGGCATGGGTGATCAAAACTCAACCATCTCGAGCTCGCCCGTGTTTTCAGAAGGCATTACCGCATTATAAGCTACTGAGACTGAGACCGCCTACCTATATTTTTGTAGTCGGTAACATCCATCAGTCCAGTCTTCTTAGACCAGCTACAAATCAAATACAAATTCATTTATTAGTAAACATAGGGTTATATACAGATGGTGTGTGTGGCTAGTGGTGGTCATGCATGGAATGTAGTTAGGTATACTTTCCTATATGGAAGGCCTTTTCCCCAGTACCTACTTAATGAGGACACTAAAAAATAACTTAGGTACTCGAATTGCTATACCAACATGTTTCGTAATCCAGAAAGTACCCAGTATGGGACGTGGCGCGCCCTACGCCCCAGGTGTTGATGGAGCAGGCGCGGCGCGACCTGATGGAGGCGGACGAGAAGCTGGCCGCCAAACGCGAGGAGGAGGCCAAGTACCGCCATGTCATGGACGCCAAGTGGCAGGAGCTCAGGAACAAGGAGATGCTGCTGAAGGATTCCTTTATCAGCTTTAATAAGGTAAGACCTGATGGCGTCCGACGAGAAGGTGGCCGCCAAGCGCGAGGAGGAAGCCAAGTACCACCACGTCATGGACGCCAAGTGGCAGGAGCTCAGGAACAAGGAGATGCTGCTCAAGGACTCCTTTATCAGCTTTAATAAGGTAAGACCTGATGGCGTCTGACGAGAAGCTGGCCGCCAAGCGCGAGGAGGAGGCCAAGTACCGCCACGTGTGTTCTAATAGAGCTTTGACAAGTGGCAGGAGCTCAGGAACAAGGTCTTTAATAAGCTGCTCAATGAGTTTTTAATAAGGCAAGTACTTTAGCCGTGCTCAAAGAGCTTTGAGCTGTGTCAAGTTGAGCACCTTTATTGGCTGGTAGCACCGAGTGAGTGTAACTCCTTTGCTGTAGAAAGATAGAGATGCAAATATCGTAAAAGATTTTGGTAGTATGAAAACTACGCTTTCGTTGGCTCGCGCGCATTTTTTCACCGAATGTGTTCTAATAGAGCTTTGTCGCCATGTGCCAAGCAAGATGGTTAATAATCTTCGTTATCATCTTCATATCAGTCATTTTTCAGACACTATTTAGTCTCCCAAGGGTCTCTCATAAATGCTCCGTTCTCTGCTACTTGTAGGTGCCTAGGTAAGTACCTATACCGCGAACTTTATGAGCCGAACTTTAATTTTATTGCAATAAGTACCTACTTAATTTCTATACCTACAACGCCAATCATACCACCACTATCTCCTTTCGCAGTTCATCCGAGAAAACCAAGAGAAGCGAGATCGCGCCGAGCGCAAAATGGAGGCCGACAGCGAGGTGTTGGAACGCAAGACGCGCGAGACGGAAGCCATGCGCGCGCGCGTGCAGGAGATGGAGCAGGTCAAGCAGCTCATGGAGAAGCAGGTCAAGGACTACACCATCTACGAGGTGAGATGGACTTTCAATTATTCTTAGCGCGTCGATGGCGAACGCTGAATTTTTGCAGCCCAACTTTACCTACCTACCCCGGAATCCTCCATTACTGAGGAACTGGCTATTTTCTCTAACTGCCGGAACACAACAATACTGAATACATCATTGTTATAGCGTCAGACTTAGATAAGATGGTGGTAGCCAGCAAGGTGGACTTTGAAGAAGCCCTACCACCAGCCAAACCGAATACAATTTAAGGTACCGCCCCATCTGGGAATTCCGGGATTCTAGTTCGGATACCTCTTCTTTCATACATAATTCATACGCAAGCTTTTGTCTGCGGCATCGTTTTCGTGGAATTGCGTTTCCCTTGGAAGGTGACATAACATAAACATTCTTCCAAACTACCTATGTCACTACGATGCGTAAGTAGTGTACCTAGTACATAAAAAAAAATAGAGTGATAAAAATACAATTAATTAAATTAATTACATAATAAAGTTATTCTATAAAGTATTCGATGTCTAAGTACTTAGGTGATTTCAGGATTACCTTATGGCGGTGGTGCAAGCATATCCTGAGTTCAAGCAACCATTGGATGTTTTGAACAGATACGAGGCATTGGGTAAGATTTTTCTGCGACATGACACCTAAAATACACAAGTCCAGCTAACTCTTTCGCCCTGATTATTTCCTATTCCATTCTGATTGGAGACCCTCAAATATGTTTTCGTTAATGCTATTTTTCGCCAGCCGCGGCAAAGAACACTTTAGCGGACCGTCAGGAGCGAGACCTGGAGATGCTTGAGCAGGCGCGGCAGGAGATAGCCGCACTCACTGAGGAGAAGAAGCTGTTCATAATGGGACTGAACAACACGCTCGCCAACTTGAGGGTAGGCACTACATTTTTGTAATATTATTTAGTTTTTTTTTTCAACTTTAAAGACCTCGAGAGGTGTACACTGTACGCACCGGTTTTCAAGGTGGTGCTATCTCTGTGGTCGGGTTCGAGTCCCGGTCCAGTAAAAGTAGAATAACTTTTAGGTAAAAGGTATTTTTCGTGTTTGGGTGTAAGTATTTGGTATACCTGAAGTTGTTTCTGATTTCCATATTCCATAGTTATGCTACTTAACATGGAATTAGAACAATCCTAGGTGCTGGAGTCCAATATTTATAAAAAAGTAATAATATCGTGGTAGAATATAGCTCAATCACTTTTAGTTCTGCATAAATCTACTGTTTATTACAATCTTGTGGCAATTAGTAGACCGGAAAATCAATTGCTCTTTGCAGTGGCAATACGACAAAGTGAGGAACCGCGTCATCAAATGGGAGCTAGCTCTGAACCGGTTGAAAGAGACGGCTGCCAAAAGACATGTAGAGCTGTGTCACGTGCGCGCTGCCATCTGGGCGCTCTACGTCAAGATCTGCAAGCAGAAGGGGCTGCCTATCGACGTTGACACGGCAGACTTCGAGCAGCAGCTAGTCGTCATTATGAGAGCACTTCTAGAACTAAGGAGGATCTATAGGATCGCCCAGCGGAGGTCTAAGGAGAAGTGAGTAAGATTTTTATTGTACTTCGTTCCATTGAAGTCGCCATCTCGGCGCTCTAAGTCAAGAACTGCAAGCAGAAGGGGCTGCCTATCGAGGAGGATCTATAGGATCGCTCAGCGAAGGTCTAAGGAGATGTGAGTAGGATTTTTATTGTACTTCATTCTATTGAAGACTGTTCTGGAGCAGTCGATAATCGCCATCTGGCCGCTCTACGTCAAGATCTGCAAGCAGAAAGGGCTTCCTATCGACGTTGACACGGCAGACTTCGAGCATCAGTTGGTTGTCATAATGTAAACACTTCTAGAACTGAGGAGGATCTATAGGATCGCTCAGCGAAGGTCTAAGGAGAAGTGAGTAAGATTTTTATTGTACTTCGTTCCATTGAAGAGGCTGTTCTGGAGCAGTCGATAATCGCCATCTGGGCGCTCTACGTCAAGATCTGCAAGCAGAATATCGACGTATCGCTACCTATCGACCTTGACACGGCAGACTTCGAGCATCAGTTGGTTGTTATTATGAGAGCACTTCTAGAACTGAGGAAGATCTATAGGATCGCCCAGCCAAGGTCTGGGAAGTAAGTGGGAGTTAGTTTTATTTGTTCTTATGATGGTGCTGGGTGCTCAGGATTTGCAATCAGCAGCAGAAGGCCATCAACGAGGACACAGGAGACTTTGAACAGCAGTCGGTCATCAATTCATCATCGTAAGGGCACTGCTGGAGCCTGGAACTAAGGAGGAACTACAGGATCGCCCAGCGAAGCTCCAAAAGAAGTAAGACGTTCCTTATTTACTTGGTTCCTATGAAGAAAAGTCTGGGGCTCTTGAATAAGACGCCATGCAATGATTTTTTTCACTGAGTACTGTCAGTCTCGGCCACGTATTAGAATTTCTAATAAATGCACGCAGTATAGGAGGATATCTTTTTTTTTCAGGGACGTGGAGTCCATGCAAACGGCCTAATATCAAAATCAACTACTTACTTATGGATCACCGGGATTTTGTAAGAATTATGATCATGTTACCTATTTTCTATATTTATTGAAATAAATTTATTTAGTTAAAACGCTTGTTTTACCTATTTAAGATTTCGTTTCTGATGATTCCCAAACTCACGGGCTACAGAAGAGTGGTTTCGGCTAGGTACATTAAGGCGATACTCGGAAAAATTATGCTAAAGCGAGATAGCAATGAGAAAACGACGCGCGCGGAAGCGAGACCGATTTTGCCGATTACGCAAAAAAAAAAACAAAATCACTTCGTATTCAAAAACTATAGCGATTTTTAAAAAATGCTTCTATACGATCCTAAATATTATTGGTGTCCACTAATTAAACTAATTTTCAATAGTACTTATATGTATCCCCATTTAAGAATTATCTTGATATTTCTTTTTTTTTTGAGGTACCTATTTTCGAAAATTAAAAGTGTCGAGCCAAAATCATAAAATCGTGTTTTTGAAACTATACGATTCTAGATAAAGGTATGAAGAAATATATATCTTATTACCAGATTTATAACAACTCTAACCGTCCTATAGTTTTATATCAAAGAGTCCATACTTTATCCGAGGAGCGCCTTAAAGTGTTATAAAATATTAATTGGTGCCAGTAGCACAGAATAAATAATAGTGCCAGTAGTACCTAATTTAAGAACCATCAGCACCAATTATTTTCAAATTCTCATTCTCAAAGCACATAAGCTAAACTGGCCAAAATGTTTCATACATTCTTAATGTTTAGTACCTACTACCTATCTCAGTTTGGAACTTTTCTAACTAATTGTTTCCCAACAATTATAAACTTAAGTTTAAAACTACAGTTTTAAGTTGTTTCTAACAAGAAAGAGTTAATTAGCTCTTGCAATTATTTTAATTAACATTAGGGCGTTTTGTGTAGAGCTCTATGCTTGAAGACAAAAGGTATTATTTATTATAAGAAGCTTCCTCGACATCATTAAGAACATAATAAACATATAAATCTATATCATTATATTGTAATACTTACCTACTTAAAATTGTTTTAATGGTTATTTTTTTAAAGTAAGTAACAAATTTTAGAAATGTTCCACATGGAAATGGAGCCAGATTTACGTTGATCCAGTAGGTCGATCCAGGGACCGTACTCTGAAACGCTAATCCGAAACTTCGGTTAGCCCCGCCCCTTTCACTCGATTCTGTCCCGACTAGAGAGTGAGAGGGACGGGTATACCGAAGTTTCGGGTTTTACGTTTCAGAGTAGGCCCTCAGTGTCCGTATCCCCCCCCACCCCGCCGCTCTCCTTCCTCATCATACATCATACGCTGAAACGCGGACAGACGCGAGACGCGCGAGTCGCGACGGCTCCCTCCCCGCGCGCGCGACGCTCCCCTCAGTCGTGTTCTATCAGTGGAGAGAGTTGCAGGTCGCGCGCGTTCCAGTCAAGGCTACAAGCAAACACAAACAGGTATGCGCCATTTTTTTTTCACTCGCACGATCTCTTGAATGTTTATAGTGATTTTGCAGAAAGTATGTAACCGACAAAATTATGATATGGTACGGTTAAAATTAAAGTATATCTTTACGCATTATGAATTTTCCGTACTTAACTCGGGCTTTGACTACCACCACGGAAGGTAAATAAACGTTATTCTGTAAACCGCCAATGGACAATTAATACAGTACCTATGTGTTTTTCCTTTGTGCTCGATGTACGGTCGCCAGCACGTCGGGTTACTACAAAATGTAAAAATTTATTAATTGAAACTGAACTCTTTCTGTTGGAGTTAAGGTAAAATTTTATTTAAAGAAATTTGACAATTTGTAGTAGGTAACCTGACGTGCTGGCGACTGTACTTAACTCTTCATTTCTAATGCTTGACATTGGAAAAATTAAATGCAATTACATATCAATGTTTACTCTTTCACTATCGTATTGGTCTCATTCATAACATAACATAACATAACAAATTCGGTAATATTTAAATAGAAATGTTTATTTTATAGGCACAACGAAAATATGGATAATATGACTCAAAAAAAGGACTTCCACAATAAAATATTAAAAACAATATGGATAGCACAAAATGTTCGTGACCAAAGTAAGATACCAATACATGGCGATTTTCGCGGTGCGTGTAGCTTCAAACGCAAAGAACAGGCTTTTAGAGATGTCACTGGTGTCACTTGGCCACGTTATAAGAATCTACATAAATCCATAACGTTTGAAGACCTCCATCATACTAATAATCATTTGATCATACGAAGCTCCCTTACGGTATCCTCATTCCGAGCTATGCTCAAAAAATATTACTTGACAGAAAAAAAGATACCATCCCTGAACGAGCTAAATGATAGCGCTGACAACTTAAGTGGCCAAATAATTCGACAAGATACGTCAAAAGCATTTGTATTAAAAATGCTGCCAGGTTTGACCAAGGGAATAATCATAGAAGACCCTGAAATTGTTTACAAGAGAATCCTTTACTTGAAAAAGATACAGCAGATTAGAAAAGACAATAAACACATAGTGTTTGTTACAAAAACTAAATGCGACAACGTTTTCATCAAGGCTTATAAGTCGGATACTCAAACTGATATTTTCATGTGTGTGTCAACGCAAATAGGTTTGCTGAGGGTTTTCTGTTGCCGTCCTGAATACTTCGATAATGCCTGGATATTAGATTCAATTTCGACTATCGCTGGTCCCTTTGTCATTCTGATGGAGGAGCAAGATTTTGAAATACCGACACAATTAATTCCTAAAGCTGATATGAGCCACTGGTTAACAACCCACGGTGTTCTTCATGATCCAACCGCTCATAGGGGAGAAATGTATGAATTAATACGAAAAACAGTGGTTAATGGACAAATGAGAAACTCTAAAATTGATGATGTCTTGATAGCTGAAGGACACCAGGTGGTTAGATACCCCAAATGTGTGGAAGAAATAGATTTCTTCGACAGGCTCTTCTGTGAAATGTATAGAAATCAATGTAATTTAAACAATGAGTTGAGCAGCAAGGGATGTCAGCTAGATAGCATGATGAAAAAAAAATAACGTATTCGATATGGTGAAGTCTTTAACCTTAAGTGATTGGCAGAAGTATGAAACCGGTTTGATAGAGCGGGAAAATTTAATGTACCGTGATGATATGATGATGGAGAAATTTGTTGATAACTTATGTATGATGGCAGCTGATGGGAAGCTGCCTGACGATGTGAAAGCCAGTTTAGTAGATGCTGTTGATTGGAAAAAAATTACTTCGTCTATTATCGTTGAATGATTCGTTTAATCCTACTAATATTATAAATGTGAAAGTTTAGATGTTTGGATGTTTGGATGTTTGGATGTTTGGATGTTTGTTACTCAATCACGCCAAAACGGCTGAACGGATTGGGCTGAAATTTGGGACATAGATACTTTGTAGCCTGGAGAGGAACATAGGCTACTTTTTATCCCGGAAAAGTATCACATTCCTGCGGGATAACGTCGTGTAGTCCACGCGGGCGAAGCCGCGGGCGGAAAGCTAGTACTAAATACAAAAATAAATACATTTTATACCATAATTTCTTTTATTTTCAGCGAAAGATACTGGTATCAAGTTTTACTACACAGTCGAACTAATGGAGTCATCATGATTCATTACCCACCCTAAGTTTATTTTTACCAATATTAAAATTCAATAAAGTCCATATTCAAAGTTTGAATATTCAAACTTGTTGACATTGACACTGAACTTAATATTTTTTCACTTCTCATGCTCGTAAAATTCGTGTTCATGTTGGGTATAGGCTGCATAAAATCGCTTTTTATGCTCTAAGCATGCTCTGTGCATAAAGTAAAATCTTCGTCTAAGATCCAGACTCTAAGACAAAGGTCGTCAGGTAAACAGTCACTCCAAGGAGTTAACCCGCGGGAACGTGATATTTTTTCGGGATAAAAAGTAGCCTGTATGTCAATCTCCAGCTCCCACTTCCCAAGCTATCCCCATACCAAAAAACCCGTCGATCCGTTGCTCCATTGTGACGTGAAAGACGAAACAACACACAAAACCACAAACACACTTTCACATCTATATATATAAAACAAGTTTTTAGTAAAAATTTCATTTTTATGACAAGCTTTTTTGCTGACTGTACTTTAATATTGTATTGTCATATAAACCAAAATTGCTTACAAAATTTCAGCTTAATCGGACACTGGGAAGTGGGCCAAATTAAGCTTGCAAGATTTGACCTGAACGGACATACATGCATACATACATACATACACTGCAAGTTAAAATACATACACTGCAAGTTAAATAAAAGCTTGTAAAAATGAATCCCTATTTCCCTTGGTCACGAAATCACGCGTGAACGGCTGGACCGATTTGGCTAATTTTGGTCTTGAAATGTTCGTGGAAGTCCAAGGAAGGTTTGAGCGGTGAGAAAATAGGGGAAGAAGGGGTAAATAGGGGTAAGGAAAGGGTAGAGTAGGGTAGGGTAAAGGTAGGGGTAGGGTAGGGGTAGAGTTCGGGTAGGGTAGGGGTAGAGTTCGGGTAGGGTAGGGGTAGGGATTTGCCCTCACTATAAACAAAAAAAAGGGTAGGGTAGGGGTTGGGTAGGGATAGAGTAGTGGTAGGGTAGGGGTAGGGTGGAGTAGGGGGTAGGGCCACGGGAACGAAGTCGCGCCGGGTCAGCTAGTATTTTATAATATTAGTAGGTATGGTTTAGCTCAACACTTCTCGCATTAAGACACATTCTCAATAAACTACTAACTTCATTTAAGTAATTTATATTCTGCTAAATTTATTCAAAAGTCTCCAGTGTAAACTTGTCCTAACTAAGCTTGGAAGAACACGATTAATTAATAACTGTTCTGATTATTAATTATATCCATAGTTGCCAGCACTTACCACATTCAGTCTCAGGTTTTCAAGATGCGTCTCCGATATTTCCAAAGAAACGTATCTGAGGAGAAGAAATCAACTTTAGAATCGAAACCAATAGAAAACTACTTTCACTTCCTCGAAATACCCATGAAAATCGTCGGGTGCTGGGACTGGTATCAACACCCACACAAGGACTTCCAGATTATGGTCAACAATGTGTACTACTGCATGGTTCTGTTCATGTTGACCAACGTCCCGGCTACCTTGTACGTCCATTTGAGTACTGAGTGGTCAGACATCATGACTGGCTTGGGTAAAATGGCCGACTGCTTACCTTACGCGGTGTCTATAGTGATCGTCGTGTACTTTGGGTTGTACCGTCAGGAGATGTATGGCCTCATCAAGGTGATGAAGGACACGTTTAAGTTCCGGTCTGCCAACGGCCTGACCAATATGACAATGGTGGAGAGCTACAGGACGGCGAAGACCTTCGGATACTGCTACACGGCTTGTACCATGTTCAGTATTTCTATGTATGTGATGCCGGAGCTTATCAGCTGTGAGTATCATTAAAACATGTAGGTACCTACTTACAGTATGCGTCAAAATTATCTAAGCGTTCAAACCTAACAAAAATGTGTGAACATTTGACAAAAATCACTCTTAGCACCAATACTTGAAAGGCGTACTTTCATGACATTTCATGTGTTGTAATTAATTGTTTTCAAACAACAAATGAAAATGCACCTAAATTATATCCTGCTATAAAGTTGATTATTGTCAAATTTTCTGATTCAGATTCAGATTTTGAAGCTGACTGTACCAGAGGCGAAGGGTCCATACCTACAGCCGATTCCCAACGGCTTCCCTTTTGAATATCCTTACAAACCCCCGCCCCATTAGTCCAGCATGCAGATTATCACATGCTAAAAGTGTTTCTTGGCCTCGGCCATATCTTGACACCTCGTCACTGGTAGGTTCTATACTAGGTACCTAATACCTAAAGCATCTGTTTATTTACGATGGTCCTTCGCAGCATATGTGATGGTCCTTCGATGGTACTTATTAATAGGCTAAGATTGAATGAACCAAATATGCCCCCCCCCCCCCCCCTCCCTCAACCAAAATCTGCAACTGCGCCTGGAACACACTGTATGTCTAGCAATTTTCAGGGTGGAACAACAAGCCTCTTCAGAACTACATGTACATGGACGTAACCTCGTCTGCATTCTTCGTCATCAAGTTCCTCAGCATCTACGTGTCTCAGGCGTTCGTGGGGCTTGCTATGGGGCAGTTCGGTAAGAAAATAATGGGATAAGTAATAGAAGCGACATTTGACAAAAGGCGATTGTTTTCAATCTTCGCGTAATTCGAGCTTCAACAAAATAAATTTCTAAGAGATTGAATTGAATTCAGAACCATGGTATAGGATTATGGTATAGGATCTGGTCCGACGCGACGCCCCACACTCACAGGCTGGCGAGTCTTTGGTTTGATCTCTCGTCGGTCTTTCGTTCCGTCCGTCCGTCCGTTCCGTCTCGTTCTTCGGTAATATTACTTATACTACATCATCATCATCATCATCATTAGCCATTTTATGTCCCCACTGCTGGGGCACTGGCCTTCCTTATGGATGGTAGTTTGCAAATCCATTTCAGCGCCAATATCTACACACACTTTTTTTTTTGTCTTCCTTTAAAGCCAGCGATGGAAGGTGTATAAGCAAATAATAGTCAAGGTTTTGCCTGGTCTGATGCTTACCTGTTGTAGGAGTGTTCTTCGCCACCAACGCCATCCTTCTGTGCGGGCAGCTGGACCTGCTGTGCTGCAGTCTGCGCAACGCCAGATACACCGCCTTGCTGCGCAGCGGTGTCCACTACAGGTCAGCGGGGCAAATCACAGATAGAACACTGTTTGTCGAGTGTTTCTATCCGTGATTTCAGAGTTATATGTTATGACGACAATCTAACTCCAACTTTCCCCAAAAATCACGGAAATCATATAGACATGTTTGATTTGAAAAAATTCAAAATTCAATTTAGGTTTGTTTAACAACACTTATGAACGTCAATGAAGCTACGCCATCGGTTCGCAAATCCTACGGCAGGAGACCTTGTAGCGAGAAGAACCGGCAAGAAACTCGCCAAGGCAAGGGCTATTTTTTTCTCCCTGTTTTAACTTATATACTGAGTCGTCAAATTTTAAATGACCTTCACATAATAGTAACGTTACTTTCCATCACAATACAGAAATACCGCTTAAATTAAGTACAATTTTGCTTATTACCTTAAACAGTAAACAATTTTCAACTAAACAAGGAATCAAATAGTTTAATGTACACACTAATCTTAATCTTATTCACATTATATTATAGGATTAATAAAAAGGAAACTGCAAGCTGCGCCGTATATTCAAATCTATAAGTATTAACAAATAAAAGGAATTATTGAATAAATAATACAATTATTAGAAAAAATGCTGTTACTGTAAGACACGGGTACCAAAATTACCATGAGACACACCTAAAACATAAGAAGTCGTAGCTGTAAGATAATGTAGGTTGTGTGTGATTGTGAAGCAAGCTCGAGCTAGTCGCACGGTACAGTTAGCTCGTGTTTGAGCGAAGATCCTCATTAGTGGACAGTTTGAATATTGCTGTTAAATTAAAACTATGTGGTGAGTTTCGGCTCATCCGCACGAGACGACGTTTGACGAATCGTCTTTTTCACGAATTGATACTTTTTTACTGTGGTACTTAATGCTATATTGAAACCGTTCATAGGCCAATTCCAATTACCCTACCTATGGGAAATTTCAATTTATGACAGGAAATGGTCCACTTTTTCTATGAAATTTTCAGGGCCTTATTGGCATCTTACTCCGACATAAGAAGCGATGAGCTTCACAACTACATCTACAATGTCTCCGAGATGGAAGAATCGAAGTACCATTACGATGAGAAGATGGTAAGTTTCTATGAATGGGTGCCATTAAATCGCGCGTTTACAGTCTGTCAAAGTATAAGTTGACGAGTGTTAGAAAAAGTAAGCCTTGACAATAAAGCTCATTTTTCATAAATTTCCCTTAAAAAGAGACACGGTACAAGTACGGAGGCGACGCCATCCATTAGACCTCCAACTTATAGTTAACTTGACTGACAGGTTGTAATTTTCGAAACTTGTTTTAATTCAACTACTTATATCAGTGCTTTCTTTTACTTTCTTAGAACGTTTTTTGTTCGTGACAACTACGTAGGTTTAAACCCTAATGTTTTTTTATTCTTCAGGTAACTGCAGGACCAAGAATAACGAAATTTGGTAAGGTGAAATAATATATTATGGTTATTATTTATAGAATAATTTATGGAATTCGAAAAAAAAAATCATTACTAAGAAATTATAAACTTAATGGCTATAGCTAACGCGCTACTTAAATAGACTGTTCTTCCCAATCTTCCCACAGAACATAAGAAAGGGTTTAGAAGAAGCGTGCCAAGCAGTTTGTACTGAATGAAGGATGCCTCACCGACGCTAGACCGTGCCACGGCCGTCGCTCGGACGGAACTGGCACGGTGTAACATGAGTCATCCTTGAATCATGTATCAAAACAAGCTAGTTGGCACTTCAATCAACTTGAAGAAGTTTATAATACTTACGCAGGGAACATATATGGGGGGTCAGTTGTTTTGAGTTAAGTGTTTTTCTTCGCTTTTCTCGCCTACTTGCGTTGCGTCCTATCTTTTTCAAAAGCACATCAAATCTCAATCTCAAAATGTAACTAAAATGGTACTTGTAGACATTTACAGTGGGGAGTACGAGGAAGCGACGCTGGAAGCGTTGCGGGATTGCGCTCGCATGTGTGACGCGGTCAACAGCTATCGGCGACGCTTCGAGCGTTTTGTGTCGCCACTTCTTGCGCTGAGAGTGGTGCAGGTCACGATGTTCCTCTGCATGCTACTATACTCCGCTACATTGGTGAGGATAGTAGTATGATAGTGTCTCCATAGAGACAGACGCGGTCAATAGCTACCGGCGACGCTTCGAGCGTTTTGTGTCGCCGCTTCTCGCGCTGAGAGTGGTGCAGGTCACGCTGTTCTTTTGCATGCTGCTGTACTCCGCTACATTGGTGAGGAGTAGTTTGATAGTGTCTCTATAGAGACAGACGCAGTCAAAAGCTACCAACGACGCTTCGAGCGTTTTGTGTCGCCACTTCTTGCGTTGAGAGTGGTTTAGGTCACACTGTTCCTCTGCATGCTGCTATACTCCGCTACATTGGTGAGGAGTAGTATGATAGTGTCTCTATAGAGACAGACGCGGTCTACAGCTACCGGCGACGCTTCGAGCGTTTTGTGTCACCGCTTCTTGCGCTGAGAGTGGTGCAGGTCACGCTGTTCCTCTGCATGCTGCTATACTCCGCTACATTGGTGAGGAGTAGTATGGTAGTGTCTCTATAGAGACAGACGCGGTCAACAGCTAACGGCGACGCTTCGAGCGTTTTGTGTCACCGCTTCTTGCACTGAGAGTGGTGCAGGTCACGCTGTTCCTCTGCATGCTGCTGTACTCCGCTACATTGGTGAGGAGTAGTATGATAGTGTCTCTATAGAGACAGACGCTGTCAACTCGAGCGTTTTGTGTCGCCGCTTCTTGCGTTGATTGGTGCAGGTCACGCTGTTCCTCTGCATGCTGCTGTACTCCGCTACATTGGTGAGGAGTAGTATGGTAGTGTCTCTATAGAGATAGACGCGGCCAACAGCTATCGGCGACGCTTCGAGCGTTTTGTGTCGCCGCTTCTTGCGCTGAGAGTGGTGCAGGTCACGATGTTCCTCTGCATGCTGCTATACTCCGCTACATTGGTGAGGAGAAGTATGATAGTGTAGTATCTATAGAGACAGACGCGGTCAACTCGAGCGTTTTGTGTCGCCACTTCTTGCGCTGAGAGTGGTGCAGGTCACGCTGTTCCTCTGCATGCTGCTATACTACGCTACATTGGTGAGGAGTAGTATGATATGTCCCTATAGAGACAGACGCGGTCAACTCGAGCGTTTTGTGTCGCCACTTCTTGCGTTGGGAAAGGTGCAGGTCACGCTGTTCCTTTGCATGCTGCTATACTCCGCTACATTGGTGATGAGAATATGATATCAGCAGAAAACCAGTGCAACAGATCTCATCTGTTGCGTACACTGAGCTGAGGCCGGTTTTGACATCACATAACACCTGCATTTTCTTTGTGTTTTTATTTTTTAATTATTGATTCCTATTTTGTTTGTAAATGTGTGTGTTATGTGTTGTCAAAATAAATGTCTAGGTATTCTATTCTATTCTATATGTCTCTATAGAGACAGACGCGGTCAACAGCTACCGGCGACGCTTTGAGCGTTTTGTGACGCCGTTTCTCGCGCTGAGAGTGCAGCTAGGTCACGCACGTTGTCTCTGCTCTGCATGCTGCTGTACTCTGCTACACTGGTAAGAATACGTATCATGTGCATGGAGTGGAATTCATCAGAAACGCCGGCGACTACGAAGCTGGGATGGTAGGCCAGACGTGCGTGCCACATGGCATCGAGCTCCACGTTTTGCATAAGGTAGCACATTAAGGCGGAGCGGGCCGGCCCGGTCAATTTCGCCGCGAATGATAGCACAAAGGGAATCCTATACTACCAACGCACATAGAAGGCACTTGCGGCGCGTCATAACTACAGTTGCAGTCGGGAATAATTCCGAATCTTTCCCGTGGAATACTTACGAAATATTCCGAAGTATTACGAAACATTCGGAATATTTCGATCGTCGAAAAATACGGGAGTAGGTAACGATAAAAAAGCAGCAATCGGTAAAAAAGCAGTAGAAAGCAGTTTTGACACTTATTTTTAAATACCTACCTAAGCAAGAAAAATAGTCAATCATAGTAAAAGAAGTATGGATGGATATCTTACTATCTAGGTACCTCTTAAATAAAATGTCTGTGGAAGTTTTAAGTGTAGAAGTAGGTACTTAAGTAGGCACATATACCCTACCTAAGTACCTATTATTTTAGCGAATTTTTAATGTTTTTGAATTGCTTGAAACGGATGAAAACATATTTTTAAACTATGATAAAAGGTTTTAAAAAACTATAATAAGGTAAGCCGATTAGAATCGGCTTGTAGGTATGTACCCTTTCGTTTTGCCACTGCTAGGTAGGTACAAAACTCGGCACGGAGTCACGGAGTATAGCCGTCATCGGCATAGCCGTCGAACCACAATATAAGTGGTCGTACCTAGCAATACAAGTGCCGTGCCGAGGCTTAGGTCATCACTTCACTATCACTAGGTAGGTAAGTAGGTAGGTACATAGTATAAAATAAAGTCACTCTCCGCCTCTGTCTGTCTGTTTCTAACCTTTCTTCTTTTAAACCACGCATCGGATTTCGATGCAGCTGTCACTGTTATTTAGAAAATTTATTCTCGAAGGTTTATAAATAAATACCTATATACAAAACATTCTAATTACGTATTTATATAATAGAGAAAAATTACATGTTTTTTGATGAAGCCGTCAAAAAATGATTTTTCGAGCGCTTAGGTAGTACATTGCGAACGCTGCTGGCTAAGGGTGGTGGTATTCCATTCATCAAAGATCTTTGTCCAGTATGCATTGGATCCAAGAAATTGGACGCATATTGGACGACTTTGACGTCCAATTTCATACATTCGACGTCCAATTTCTTGGACAAAGATCTTTGATAAGTGGAATACCACCCTTAACCGTATGAGATACCTACCTACCTAGGTAAGTTATTTTGATGTACCTACATCAAAATAATTTACTACGGCATTGTATATCATAGAGGCCTACAAAAAAGACCCGAAGTCGCCTTATTTCTATAGGTTGACTCACAGTAATTTTTATATTTATTAAGTTATTTAAAAATATTACTGTATTTGCAAAGCTAATGTCTCCTAATCAGTATTAATCCTTATCCAAATAAGTACCTATATAAGTTACCTTGGCCATTTAATGTAGGTAAAACGATATCATTGAGGTAGATCAAAATTATCCTTTACCGTATTTCATTTAAATGAACACTTTAGAAGTTATCACAGATTCGAAGCACCCACAAATTGTTCAAACGAAGCCGGGCTGGGTCGCTAGTACCTATAAAAATTAGTGTTTTGCTGTAAGTAGGTAGGTACCTACTTACAGCAAAACACTAATTTCCCTAACTAAACCTATGTCCCACAATCAGTAGGTAGGTACCTACTTTTGTTGTTAATGTCGCCTTACATAGGTAAGGAATAAAATAAACATTCAAATTTTACTTACGCTAATTACGCTACAATAATAATAACAACCAATTCACCATCAATCCATCACTGAGCAAATAGGTAAGCACTTCGTTTTTAAAAACAACGCTCACGTTTATTTTTATCGAAATTGAAATATTTTCTTAGACCGCGAATTATTGCGAAACATTATGAATCCTTCTCTGCGGGGAAGGGGAGCGGTCGAATAATTCCCCGGGGGGGCATCCCCTCCCACTCCCCGCCCCGCTAATCTCGCCCGCCCGCCCTGCGCGCCGCGCGCGCCGCCTGCCATGCGCCACTAGAATAGAATTTGTTCTGCGGTGGGCGCCGCGCGCCGCGCACGAGTTGTTTGTTCATCCGTCGTCGTCGTCGCCCGCCGGACTCGGGCACGATATTTTCTAGCAAGATTGACCTAAGATAAAAAAATGCCAATATTTTCAAACGAATTTATTTTGAAAAATTCTGATGGAAAGAAACTTTATGAGAAGTATTACGTAATTATTCCGAATACTTCAGAAGTTTTGCAACTGTAGTCATAACTGCTTTGTTTTCGCGGCGAGGGTAGACGCGAGCATCGACGGGCAGAAGCGGTCTTTATTGCTTCGTGGTCAAAAAGACTGCCCCGTCCCGAAGTCTGGAAAGCGCCCAAAAATTATAAGTAGGTACCTAATTGTGTTTATTGAGTGTGTCTAATGCTAAGGTTATTCTGGTTAAAACAATAAGCACTCTATTTTTGGAATAAGCATGATAATGTATAAGTAACACTTTCGTTTGTTCTAGAAATTTGACATGGTGACTGTGGAGTACCTGGGAGCCGTTGCTTTGGACACTTTCATATACTGCTACTACGGAAACCAAATTATTATACAGGCTAGTACCATATAGTACTGACAATGTGCAAGTTTTGTGAATGTCCCATGTCCTGTCATTCGTTTGAGCTGCAATAATAAACAAAAATGACGCAAAGCCAGACGAAGTTAGATAACAAAATCGAGTTTGATCACTCTGTGTTCTGTGAGTTTGATTGAGCGTTACGGCGGGTGTTTGGAAGTTACTTGACCCACGAAGCCCACGATGAAATATTCTCATGTCGCTGATAGTACCTACAGCTTTCAAAACTGGTAAAACGGTCATGACTCAATGTTGTCACGTTCTCAATACCCCAAGCAGTTTACCTACCAGGGTAATTCCATCACTGAGGGTCAGGCTATATGTACGGAATTTAATAATTATTTTAGTAGCATGTTTTCTACATCCTGCCCTTCATCTAATCATACCATTATAGGTTATGATGATAAGCACTGCATTGGAGACACAGTAACTAGTCTTACTATTTCCGTGGACGAGGTTTTGACTATGCTTAAAACATTGGATACATCTAAGGGGACTGGGTGTGATGGGGTAGCACCAGTATTTTTACGTGGCTGCGCTGAATCATTGGCTTACCCTATCTCCGCGCTGTTCAACTTATCGTTAAAGCAAGGTGTATTCCCAACAATGTGGAAAAAAGCGTACATAGTGCCTATTCATAAAAAGGGTTCAAAACTAGAGATAAGTAATTATCGTCCTATTTCTATTTTGAACACCCTGAGTAAGATGATGGAAAGATTTGTATATGCCAAGATTTATCATATAATCACTAAAGGTATCTCCCACAATCAGCATGGTTTTCTAAAGCGAAAATCAGCTATATCTAATTTGGCCGAATTTAGCAATTATGTCCTTTGTGAAATGGAGGAATGCGGGCAGGTTGATGTGATCTACACGGATTTCGAAAAAGCTTTCGATCGTGTGGATCACATCATTCTTCTTCGCAAACTGTATGAATTGGGAATTCGAGGTGATTTGCTAAGGTGGATCACCTCTTATCTCTCGAACCGTATGCAAGCCGTAGTCATTGGTGGATTCAAATCAAATTTTGTTTCTATTCCGTCGGGTGTCCCTCAAGGATCACATCTGGGTCCTCTGTTCTACTGTGCGTACATCTATGATATCAATAATTGTTTCAAGTATTCAAATATTATTGTTATATTATAATTTATAATAGATTATTGAAGAATTATTAAATTGTAATTTTTGAATAAATTGGATACTTAAATAATAATATCAAACAAATTATGAAATTAATATTAATATTAAGTTGTTTAAATTTATAGTTACTCTATTGTATTGGGTTAATCCTGTAATGATAGATGTAAGTGTGGAAATAAATAAATACTAAATACTAAATACTAAAACATCTACTTTACGCTGATGATAAAAAAGTGTTCCTGAAAGTATCTTCCTTTAAAGACTGTGAACTCATCCAGCGTGACTTAGATGACTTGTACACTTATTACGCTCGTAATAATACCACTGTAAATATAAATAAATGTCAATGCATTAGTTTCACTCGCAAGAAAAATAAAATTCTTTATCCTTATCACTTTAATGGCGTATTAATTGATAGAGCAGAGGTCGTAAGGGACCTGGGTGTTCTTTTGGACTCTAAAATGATGTTCTCTGAGCACATAAATAGTGTAGTTAATAGGTCATACCGCAACCTTGGTTTTATCATAAGGACATGCAAACCCTTCAAAAAGACTCAAAGTCTGAAAACTATATATTATGCTTATTGTCGTAGTATCCTTGAATATGGCAGTCCCATTTGGTCGCCACAGTACGCCATATATACAAATAGGTTGGAGAGAATACAAAAAATCTTCATAAAACACCTTTCCTTTAAATCCCGTACGCGCCATGTCACGTATGATGAGGACTGCGTTAAATACGGAATGTTGTCACTCAAATCTCGTCGCGAGTTACTTGACATGTGCCTTCTACACGATATCCTTCATAATCATCTGGACAGTGCAAACCTACTCGCCACCATCAGGTTCTGTACTCCTAGTTACCGCACGAGAAAAACCCCACTTCTGTCTGTGCCTAGACATCGTACGAACTACGCTAGTAATGCTGTTATGACTCGCTTATCCAAATTGTACAATGATAAGTTTCAAGATGTCGACATTTTCCATTTGTCCAAGTATAGCTTCAAACATGCCCTTCTCTCGAAGTTGTCCAAGACGTAGGTAGTACGCTACTGCGTCTTGGACAATTTCGTGATAGATTTTATTTATTTATTTTTATTTATAGGCATGATAATTATCAACATTGTATTTGTTCTGTTTTGTGTGTCTTTTTGTCTCTGTTTATCTTTCATTGCATTACAATAATTATTATAATACTATTTATTTATCTTACGCATCTTAAATACCTATCAAACTTTATATTATATTACATTACATACATTTATGTGTATAAGTACCTGCTTTATGGATAAAACTTGGTCTGCCAACCATAATCTCTTGCTATCCAGTAGATGCATATTCATATCTCTATTTAATTTAGATGGTTTTTGATCTGTTGTCTCACTCTTTTAAATTAATTAGTTTTTAATAGTTTGCCTGTACAATAATTACATGCTGTGAAACTCTATTATTGGCTAAGTGTAAATATAAGTTTGTTTTTATGCATGTTTGTAGAAAAATGGCTGTTGAGTTGAGTTTCCTAATAAATAAATAAAAAAAAAAAGACATTTGTGGCATCGTAATTAAATGGAGAGTGATGTTGCTCTATATTCCATGGTATTGTTTGACTGTCTTAGTGATAGTTTGCTACATTTTGATATCGCCCGTGCCCGTAGGTAATTGTTTGATGTGTATACCATCCTGAGTACCTACAAACTTCTTCAGACCCAGACTTCTTGCCAATGAACCTACATACTGTCCCCCCTGTATACAATACTGAGTACGCCCTTGATAGCAGTGTCCATCGTTCCAGCAGCGCCACGGTCTCCGATTTGCTTGAAAAAAATACACCATGCAGGCCAATTTTTTACCAGTCGGGAAAAAATACGATTGATTTTTTCCCCCCACTGGATCCGAGGATATACGGGGATTTCTGTGGCGCTGCTGGAACGACGTCGTCCTGGCAGCGCCCCGCTATTTCTCATTAATTACAAAAGCTATAATAAATCTAATAAGACACATATTTTTTCCTTTTTTTTCCATTTCACATAAGCTAATGTCCACCTGTAAATGTCGACAGATTCAGGAGTAATCGTAGGTCACTTGGGGCGCTGCTGGGACGACGTCGTCCCAGCAGCGCCACGGCCGAATCTCAGCAATTCGATTTTTTTACTGAAAACAGTGTGCCTGTATATTTAGTTCCTTCATCATAGGGTACGGAAAAAATTGAATTTCTACATTTCATCATGGAATAATGATTTTATAGGCATCGAAAAATTATAACCTCAAAAAAAATTTTTTTTGCTCTAACGCCTTTAATTGACGTATTAAATAGCATTTGCGCATTCTTTTATCTTTCTATAAAGGGAAAAAAATAAACCACTCTCGCAGCATTAACTATTCCAGAGAAATCCTAGGTTTAGATTGTGTTCATACATTTAGGCATCGTTCCAGCAGCGCCACACCCAGTACAGCATGATCCAGGGCACCTGTCACCAAACTGAGCATGCCAATATTTACTACTACCATAGCGAACACGGGAAAAAATCTGATAACGAGTATAACACAGCGAATTTCCGAGAAATAAGCCTTTGATTCAATATGCCATACAATTGGTACATTCGAGTAGAAAAGTTTTATTTAAATTCTTTTTAGTGCCACAAACTTGGGGGCTTTAAGCCCCCAGTACAGGCTGTCCGATCATGTTGGCCGACCATGATGGGCCATTGTGTACAGGGGCGGTTTGCGTGTGATTGCCGTCTGCGAGCAACGCAAACCGCCCCTGTACACGATGGCCCATCATGGTCGGCCAACATGATCGGCCATACTGTACTGGGGGCTTCATACTTCATGTTTACCGGGCTTGTCAAGCATTGCATTGCATCATTGGGGCACAATATCGGTATCGCTATGCGGATCGCAGCTCAGCATTATTATGGTGCAAATAATGCAATGCAAGCAAAGTAATATCACAGTTTAAGCAATCTTTCTATACAGTTGGACGACGCCCTTGAAGTTGGGCGATGCCGACGCCTGTATAGGTATTTACGTAAGTACGTAAGGGTTGTCACTTTAAAATGTGACGGTGGACCTTTAACGACCCCGGGTAGGTACATTGGTATTGCGATATTAAATTAATAAAATAATTTAATAATGCAAATGCAATGTCAAAAATATTAAAAAATTCAAGATGACGGCCGACTTTTTTGTTTGTAGGCTGATTTCGATGAAACTCGGTTTTTGGTACTATTCTGACAAGAAAACAGCAACGCAATGTCAAAAAAATTAAAATCCAAGATGGCGGTCAACTTTTTAGTTTGTGGGCCGATTTCGATAAAACTCGATTTCTGCCCCCCTAGCATGACCAACAAAATGGGATATGATATGATAAGTTATCCGGTTTAACTGTCAAAAGACTATGGGTTTTGACGTTTGAATGTCGATAAGTCGCTTTATCATTCGATACATATCGCGTTTTGGGTGGTCATGCTAGGCTTAATGGTACTATTTTGACAAGAAAATAGCAACGCAATGTTAAAAATATAAAGAAATCCAAGATGGCGGCCAACTTTTTTGTTTGTAAGCCGATTTGTTTCTGGTACTATTTTGACAAGAAAACAGCAACGCAGTGTTAAAAATATTAAAAAATCGAAGATGGCGGCCAACTTTTTTGTTTGCAGGCCGATTTCGATGAAACTCAGTATCTGTACCCCGAGTGTAAACTTTTATGTCAAGCAAACGCAAACTATTTCGAATGCGTATTAATGTCAATTTGTATGAAAACTATATAAGCGCGCTACTCGCCGCTAGAGGCGCTAATACAGTTTTCATACAAATTGACATTAATACGCATTCGAAATAGTTTGCGTTTTTTGACATAAAAACTTACACTACGGGCACTGTTTCTATTTTGACAAGAAAACAGACACGCAATGTTAAAAATAGAAAGAAATCCAAGATGGTGGCCAACTTTTTTGTTTGTAAGCCGATTTTGATGAAACTTAGTTTCTGGTACCGTCAATGCATACAACATGAGACTTGAATATAATTTGAGACAAAACTTCCGCGGCATATATTATTGCATGTGATATCATTACTACTATAGCAATACTGACAGTTTCTTTCCAAAGTTGTTAAGTGTGAACGTCATTTTGCTGTCAAGAAGAAACTTGGACACAGCAAGTGGCATTCATTGAGAAATTGCCGCTGAATTTTTATTCCAATATATTTCTGAATATTATGCCTCAAAACTCTGGTTATTGGTAAAAAACTGCAATGATTCATATCGATTTAATAATCCCATCTTGTGAGACACTTTACCAAGGATAATTTGAGAGCATGTTTGACATTTTTGGCATAGTTTTACCATATTTAAAATAAATTTTCTTACAGGTAGAAGTTTTTTTTTTATTGGAAGGTAAATTGAGACTGAGTCTCAAATTAGGTGCAGTCTCAAATAAACAGCAAGTCTCAAATTACCTTCAAATACCTATTTTACTGGGTGTAGGTAATAATTATTTTAGCAAGGTTGGTTTTTTGTTCAAGGTTAACAGTATTATGGCAACGCGTCCGGGTAGACGGAGAGCTCCTGGAGCGAAACCTTATAGAAATTACCCGTGTTTTTATAGAAATATATGAGTTGAATATACCTAGTCAATTGTTCAACTAAGTGCCACAAACATAATAATATATCGAAAAAATCTTAAGTAATCATCTAAAAAAAAAACTAAGTTGTTAAGAAAACTGAGAATGAGAGCACAAAAACATGTGGTTAATTTGAGACATGTCTCAAGTTACCCGCAGTCTCTATTTTACGTAAAAATTTTTTTTTTTTTTACAATTTTTGGACGATTTTATTTTTGGTTTTATTTTATTTTGTTTATATTTGACGTATTCTAACCATTTAAAATCATAAACCAGGTTTTGCAGATGAAAATTTGTTTTTTATAATTTCTCGAGTTGTATTCAACATATTTACAAAATTATTAGTGGAAATTCAATATTTCGTTCTTTTTAGTGTCTCATGTTAAAAGTAGTGAAATGTTACATGAGATACTATGAGTTTGTTATACTGTCTCATGATTGCAACAATTGAAGGTAAATTGAGACAACGACAAAAAAAATAAAAAAACACTCTAGCATACTATTTTGTCCACGCGTGTGATGTGCTTCTTCATCCTGAACCATAGACTCAAATTTATGTTATACTTTGATAGCATTGTATCAAATATCAAAAAAGATATAATCAATTACTGCTGAAAACTGTCTCATGTTGTATGCATTTACGGTACCTATTTTGACAAGAAAACAGCAACGCAATGTTAAAAATATAAAAATTCAAGATGGCGGCCAAATTTTTTATTTGCTGGCCGATTTCGATGAAATTCAGTTTCTGGTACTATTTTGACAAGAAAACAGCAACGAAATGTTAAACATATTAAAAATCCAAGATGGCGTCCGACTTTTTTGTTTGTGGGCCGATTTTGATAAAACTCAGTTTCTGGTTCTATTTTGACAAGAAAACAGCAACGCAATGTTAAAAGTATTAAAAAATCCAAGATAGCGGCCAACTTTTTTTTTTGTGGGCCGTTTTCGATAAAACTCGGTTATTTATACTATTTTGACAAGAAAACCGTTCTTAACACAATGTAAAAAAATACAAATGGTCAAGATGGTGGCCGTTTTTTGTTTTTGTTTCTCTCTTTTCAGACGTTGTTACAGACGTCGGTATCGCCTAACTTCAAGGGCGTTGGCCTAAACAAAACATTGGTTATACTGTGGTAATTGTAACATTTATGTATATATAATTTAGCGTTGCTGTTGCCTTGTCAAAATAGTACCAAAAATCGAGTTTAATCTAAATCGGCTTACAAATTAAAAAGTTGGCTGCCACTTTGATTTTTTTTATTTTTTTGACATTGCGTTGCTGTTTTCTTGTCAAAATAGAACCAGAAACTAAGTTTGATCAAAATCGGCTTACAAACAAAAAAGTTGGCCGCCATCTTGGATTTCTAATATTGCGTTGCTGTTTTCTTGTCAAAATAGAACCAGAAACTGAGTTTCATCGAAATCAGCCTGCAAACAAAAAAGTTGGCCGCCATCTTGGATTTTTTATACTTTTAACATTGCGTTGTTGTTTTCTTGTCAAAATAGTACCAGAAACTAAGTTTCATCAAAATCGGCTTACAAAAAAAAGTTGGCCGCCATCTTGGTTTATTTTTATTTTTGACATTGCTTTGTTATTTTCTTGTCAAAATTGTACTAAAACCAAGTTTCATCAAAATCGGCTCACAAACAAAAAAGTTGGCCGCCATCTTGGATTTTTAATATTTTTAACATTGCGTTGCTGTTTTCTTGTCAAAATAGTACCAGAAACTGAGTTTCATCGAAATCAGCCTGCAAACAAAAAAGTTGGCCGCCATCTTGGATTTTTTATACTTTTAACATTGCGTTGTTGTTTTCTTGTCAAAATAGTACCAGAAACTAAGTTTCATCAAAATCGGCTTACAAAAAAAAATTGGCCGCCATCTTGGTTTATTTTTATTTTTGACATTGCTTTGTTATTTTCTTGTCAAAATTGTACTAAAAACCAAGTTTCATCAAAATCGGCTCACAAACAAAAAAGTTGGCCGCCATCTTGGATTTTTAATATTTTTAACATTGCGTTGCTGTTTTCTTGTCAAAATAGTACCAGAAACTGAGTTTCATCGAAATCGGCCTGCTAACAAAAAAGTTGGCTGCCATTTTGGATTTTTAATATTTTTAACATTGCGTTGTTGTTTTCGTTTCAAAATAGTACTAGAAACTAAATTTCATCAAAATCGGCCTACCATAAAAAAGTTTGCCGCCATCTTGTTTTTATTTTTATTTTTGACATTGTGTTGTTGTTTTCTTGTCAAAATTGTACTAAAAACCAAGTTTCATCAAAGTCCGCAAACAAAAATGTTGGCCGCCATCTTGGATTTTGGAAATTGCCTTTTTTTAATAAGCGAGATGAAGATTTGCACGCACTCACACTACATGTCGTATGCACCATAATAATAATTTAAAAAAAATTATAACGATAAAGACGTGATAGCCCTGGAAGACTTGTCCCGAGTTACTATGAACGGCGTTGTATGTAACTCGGGACAACCACTCCCCCGTCTCACCCCGCAAGCCCCGCACGATTGACCTGTCTAGACGTCTCCGTCGGCCTACTGTATGAAAAGTTAACTGTGGTAATATTAACGTAATAAAGACCGTACGAGCCAAAAAAAACGTTGACCATTTGTTTCCACATGCCATAGAGAAAGGTTAACCTATGGAGTGTAGGATAGAAGCATGATAGAAGTGGATAAACCACATCATCCATCATAGCCTGATTACACCTACCGAGTAGAGTGGGGAGACAAGTACTCTCGGCTCGGCCGAATACTAGGTACATGTAAACACAGTACTCGGCCGAGCTCGGTACAACATTAACTTGGTCCCGTCAGATACTTTTGATTGGGTAATCGATACTTAGATTATTTGAGCCCCAAAAATAATCTACAATACAATGGGTGATTTTCTGAAAGCTCGCTCACTAGATGGCGCTGTCCCACCTATGCAGTTAGAAGGAACGGAACGTTATAAATTTTACTTTGACGCGACTTTTGTTACGTAAAACGGAACGTCAGACAGATGTTATTTATTTACCTTAATCTTTAAATTTACCTATTTCGTTTCTGTTCCTCACAGTAGTACCTATCAGTACTTATTTAATTTATTTTAAGTTTCCTTTGGGTTTTTTAAAGTAAATAAATTAAATATGATTCATACCAAAGTATACCATGTACATACTTCGTTCAACGCCATCTAGTAAAGCATTTGGAAGCTTTTTTTTTAAATAGCCTCAGAAAATTGCTCATTAATCGATTCGGAATCGATTATCCGGCAACAATCACTATATACCTACGTCGAATAATAAGAGCGATAAAAATTTAATTAACGGATTTATTTGAAAATGAAATTGTCTTAATTTTATGAGAACACAGAATCCTAAACTTATACTAGGCTCCTCAGAGTTATCTGATATCCAGTGTAGTCTCTTTAAATGATCTCGAAGATTTGTTAGGTACCTATGTTTCCACAAAGCTTTATTTTCTTTTTACAAGTTTTATTTTTCTATTACAAGTTTTGCACGTGGCCCCCAGTTCCCCCTCTCTTCTCAAAATGCGTCCAAATACGAAATTTACTTTTTAACAACGACAGATAAATAAATAAACGGCCCTAAATTACCGCCCAAATAACTCTACAATTCAAAGGTAACTATACTGTCATTGTCATGTCACTATATGACACTACAGTCTGTAAAATTTGGCATGGTTGGAATAGCAGCTCATTTGTGCAAAGCTCAAGAAAAACCGCATCAGATATTTTTTATGACAATGTAGCTTACGCTAGAAAATTAGACTCTATTCCTTGTCAGGCTATGATGGATGATGTGGTTTACCCACTTCTATCATGCTTCTATCCTACACTCCATAGGTTAACCTTTCTCTATGGCATGTGGAAACAAATGGCCAACGTTTTTTTTGGCTCGTACGTTCTATATTACGTTAATATTACTTTGCTTGCATTGCATTATTTGCACCATAATGCTGAGCTGCGATCCGCATAGCGATACCGATATTGTGCCCCAATGATGCAATGCAATGCTTGACAAGCCCGGTAAACATGAAGTATGAAGCCCCCAGTACAGGATGGCCGATCATGTTGGCCGACCATGATGGGCCATCGTGTACAGGGGCGGTTTGCGTTGCTCGCAGACGGCAATCACACGCAAACCGCCCCTGTACACGATGGCCCATCATGGTCGGCCAACATGATCGGACAGCCTGTACTGGGGGCTTAAAGCCCCCAAGTTTGTGGCACTAAAAAGAATTTAAATAAAACTTTTCTACTCGAATGTACCAATTGTATGGCATATTGAATCAAAGGCTTATTTCTCGGAAATTCGCTGTGTTATACTCGTTATCAGATTTTTTCCCGTGTTCGCTATGGTAGTAGTAAATATTGGCATGCTCAGTTTGGTGACAGGTGCCCTGGATCATGCTGTACTGGGTGTGGCGCTGCTGGAACGATGCCTAAATGTATGAACACAATCTAAACCTAGGATTTCTCTGGAATAGTTAATGCTGCGAGAGTGGTTTATTTTTTTCCCTTTATAGGAAGATAAAAGAATGCGCAAATGCTATTTAATACATCAATTAAAGGCGTTAGAGCAAAAAAAATTTTTTTTGAGGTTATAATTTTTCGATGCCTATAAAATCATTATTCCATGATGAAATGTAGAAATTCAATTTTTTCCGTACCCTATGATGAAGGAACTAAATATACAGGCACACTGTTTTCAGTAAAAAAATCGAATTGCTGAGATTCGGCCGTGGCGCTGCTGGGACGACGTCGTCCCAGCAGCGCCCCAAGTGACCTACGATTACTCCTGAATCTGTCGACATTTACAGGTGGACATTAGCTTATGTGAAATGGAAAAAAAAGGAAAAAATATGTGTCTTATTAGATTTATTATAGCTTTTGTAATTAATGAGAAATAGCGGGGCGCTGCCAGGACGACGTCGTTCCAGCAGCGCCACAGAAATCCCCGTATATCCTCGGATCCAGTGGGGGGAAAAAATCAATCGTATTTTTTCCCGACTGGTAAAAAATTGGCCTGCATGGTGTATTTTTTTCAAGCAAATCGGAGACCGTGGCGCTGCTGGAACGATGGACACTTGATAGCAGGCGGACCGCGATTCTTGGGCGGCGTTCCAGAGCGGGTGGGCGGCGTGCGGCGCGGCTTACTTCTTACCAATGAACCTGCATACTGTCCCCCCTATATACCTACAATACTGAGTTCGCCCTTGGTAGCAGGCGGACCGCGTGTCGTGGGCGGCGTTCCAGAGCGGGTGGGTGGCGTGCGGCGCGGCTTACTTCTTACCAATGAACCTGCATACTGTCCCCCCTATAGGTATATAGGGGGTATATTGTAGGTATACAATACTGAGTTCGCCCTTGGTAGCAGGCGGACCGCGTGTCGTGGGCGGCGCTCCAGAGCGGGTGGGCGGCGTGCGGCGCGGCTTACTTCTTACCAATGAACCTGCATACTGTCCCCCCTATATACCTACAATACTGAGTTCGCCCTTGGTAGCAGGCGGACCGCGTGTCGTGGGCGGCGTTCCAGAGCGGGTGGGCGGCGTGCGGCGCGCGCGCGCGGCGCTCACTGCTGATACTGCAGCTGGCCAACCTCCGCCCGGTGGCCGTGCGCGCGGCAGACTTCTTGCCGATGAACCTGCATACCTTCTTACTGGTACGGATTAGGTATCTCTTAGGCCGTATACCTACAGAAAGCTGGCGCAGCCTATCAGCGCTTATAGGACCCGGTCCGCGCAGGTAATGGCGCAGGCAGTCTCTATGAACAAGCACCGATAAGCGCCGAAAGTCGCAGACAAGTTCCGACACGCGCTGATCAGCGCTGGCCATGCAGGCACTTTTGTTTATAAGTATCTGCTTCAATCGGCATGCTTTATGTTGCTGTTACCATATGGACCAGCGCTTATAAGCGCCGGCTGCCTTCCAGTTTTCTTTGTGTACTTATACGGCCTTAGGCCCTATATTAGCTGGCAATATTAAGCTGGCAGCCTATCAGCGCTTATAGGAACCAGTCCGCGCAGGTAACCTCTATGAACCAGCGCCGATAAGCGGCGAACGTCGCCGACAAGTTCCGACAATCTTCGACACGCGGAGGTCAGCGCTGGCACCACCATTTGAAAATGATGAACATACGTACGACAACACTTACATACAAATAAATGATGGTATTCTCCGAAACGTTTCCTTTCTCTATTTATGGGATGTAGGTAGGTATAGATTGTTTTCGCATTTTAAAATACACTTTTTTTAACAAAACCAAATATACTCTACTCCTCACCTATCTGCTTCAATCGGCTTGCTTTCTGTCTGTTACTAGGCAACTGTTGTTAAGTATTTCCCGTCATTTGACAGAAATATCTAGGAGATTGCCACATCGGACCCTCCACAGTGCGGCTCCTACTGACGGCGGTAAGAGCAAGTAGTGAGGGGTTTAGTGGGTATTCCCCCTTTCTGACCCCCCATCGAGTCCATGTCGCTGGATGGGGGGTCAGGAAGCTAGGTGAGTCCCACATAACCACCGCCCGCACACACCGTACGCGGGCGTGGTAGGCGTAAACGCATTCCCCTCACTATGAAAAAAAGGCAAATCTTTAGTAAGCCTATCTCTTACTGAGGATAGGTTATTGCAATCGACCGTTAGACATAGGTCCCCCTCTGAAGTCCAGATCCTCCAAGCCAACCTCCAGCACAGCATCACCGCAACGGCAAAGCTTCGTCACTGGCTACAGGGTGCCTACCATCAGCTTTAAGAAAGCGATTCAAAACTGGTGCGTTCTAGAATAGGTTCCTAAAATGAATTGCTTTATTTTGTACCATGACCTTCTGAAAACTGAAACGCAAATGAATTGCTGAATGCCAATGAACGAACGATTTGTGTCCGTATTTTTCTACCAGTCTCTTTCACTCGGTTGTGTCATGCCCGGAGAGTGAGAGGGACGGGTATAACCTGCAAGCATCATGTTAGCTCGACTGAGTTATAAGTCAAATAAGGTTCATGACAGCCAAGCGGCTGTGAAATGTGGTGAAATGTCGCTGAATCGTTTGTCATTGACGCAATTGAATCTCTATCGCAATTAAGCTGTCGTGGTACGAATAAGCGAAGCAGATCAGTTTAGGTCTTATAAGCAAAACCGCAATAAGAGTTGATGGTAGGCACCCAGGTCAGCGCAGACGAAACGGAAAAATTATCGCGGAAATGTTAGAGGTCATTGAAAAATGAACCATGTCACCATAGCCTAAAATACAAAATTGTATGAATATCAACAGAGAAGTCAGCGTCGCCTCGCGCGCATGTTAT
This sequence comes from Crambus lathoniellus, assembly GCA_949710035.1. Classification (NCBI taxonomy): domain Eukaryota; kingdom Metazoa; phylum Arthropoda; class Insecta; order Lepidoptera; family Crambidae; genus Crambus; species Crambus lathoniellus. The sequence goes on from OX453317.1 coordinate 1,904,563, forward strand.
TCATACAATTTTGTATTTTAGGCTATGGTGACATGGTTCATTTTTCGATGACCTCAAAATTTCGGCGAGGATTTTTCCGTTCTGTCTGCGCCGCCGACACAGCCGTTGCCCTGATACAGGAGCCGTGAATCAGGGACGGCACGGGACCAGGGGCCCGTTTATCAAAAGCTTGTAACTTGTAATACAAGCGGATGTCACTTTTTGACAGCTTTGTTAGTAAGGGACTTCCACTTGTATTACAAGCTACAAGCTTTTGATAAACGGGCCCCAGCCCCCCTAGCATGATCAACAAAATTCGATATGATAAGTTATCCGGTTTAACTGTTAAAAGACTACGGGTTTTGACGTTTGAATGTCGATAAGTCGCTCTATCATGCGATACATACATATCACGTTTTGGGTGGTCATGCTAGGCTTATTGGTCTCTCCAGCCTATGAGATAAGCTAGACAAGTCAAGTGGCTTTCTATTATCGAATTCGCCAGTCGAATAGAAAGAAAATGTATGGGATTGACATTAGCGATCGAAATGTCACGTGACCGCTAATGTCAATCGCATACATTTTCTTTCTATTCGATTGGCGAATTCGAAAGTAGAAAGCCACTTGTCTATGGGGGGATCGTATACTACGCGTTCACTTCGAATTCGCCACTACCTCTCTCTTCGCCTCGCCGCACCGCGCTCCTAAACATCTAAGTATACTTACCTACTAATATTATAAAGAGGATAGTTTTTTGTTTGTTTGCATCGAATAGGCTCCGATTAAGCTACATTCTTCCCGAGTGACATAGGCTATATTTTATCCCGATATTCCCACGGGAACGGGTACCACGCGGGTGAAACCGCGGGCATCCACTAGTATCTTAAACGACGTAATAAGGGTCTGCTGCTTAGGAGCGCGGTGCGGTGGGGCGGGAGAGAGGTAGCGGCCAACTGGCAGTAACGTCGCAGTAGTATATGCCTCAACAGGTGCATTTTGCACAATCCTGCATATAGGTACATATCCTGCATTACATATTATTATGAAGCTTTCAAAATATGTATATTTGAAACTAGCGGATCCTCGCGGTTGTACCCGTTGGAATATCGGGATAAAATATAGCCTATGTCACTCGGGAAGAATGTAGCTTTCTAATGGGCCAAGAATTTTCTTAATCGCTCCAGTAGTTTCGGAGCCTATTCGATGCAAACAAACAATCAAATTCTCTTGATAATATTAGTATAGATCACAGCTTAAAAGCTTCATCTTGTTCTCTCCTATTCTTATTCTTGAGATTTTTGTAATATTTAGATAAACCGAGTTCTAATTTTCTCTTACGAATAATTTCATTTTCCATTTCAGATAATCAAGACCTCCTTTTCGTACTATACTTTGTTGGTGAATGTTAACGAAAAATAATTATCGACATGGCGATATACCAATAATTAATTAAGCAAATCATACGACGCCCACTGCTGGGCATAGGTCTCCCCCAAGGATCTCCAGCGGCTCACTGCGACATTCAGCACAATTGGGTATTTGACTGTTGTTGAAATGTAGATATTTAATTATGACATTCAGAAATATAACATTATTGAATAAAAATGTGAAAAAAGAAATTCAATTTGTATTTATAATAAGTGAATTATGAGCTTCTTAATTGTGACTCTAGCTATCTCTTTCTAAAACGAAATTTTCTATGGCGAGAGTATGGCGCTATAGAAATGTGACGACACGTTTCTATAGCGCTCTTCTTGTCTAATTTGAGAGTTTGATGCTCTATATCGCTGAATTTATGCAAGATATTTGAAAATAAATACCTATCTTGTGTTGCTACTAACTAAATAAACATTTTAAGTCAATAAAAAAAATCAGTCAAATACCCAATTAAGCACAGGTAGCAATTAAAAAAAAGTATTATCTAGACTAAAAGAAAGAAGAAGCCTGGAAGAGATCTCTTTAAGCGATAAGACCGTCCTTTTAATGCTGTTAAAAGTAATTTAAAATCGTTCTTTTTCTTTTTTATGTACTGTGGTGTTAAAATAAAGTGTTAAATAAATAAAAGGTAGTAAATAAAACAGGCAAAGTTTCAGAAAGTATTTTATTTACGAAATCAATATACAATTCTCTTGTTCATACAATAATAATGATTGTCGGGCGCTGCTCTCGGCCTCCGCAGCGATCGAACAAAAAAAACAAACTGTCAAATGCGACACGTTCCATTTTTAAACGATTATTTTATTTTAATTTGGCAACTCATGGCGATTATGACAAATTAACGAAGCCGGAACGTTACCAATCGATATTATAACTTACAAATAGTCGCATTAGGTTCAAAATCGCTTAGACAAGCAACTACGTGAGACTAACTTACGCCCGGCCTATGGGGACGGTGTTTTTACAATTATTTTGTTCATATCAACACACTACGCTTCGTTTACAATATTTATGCTTACTACTTATTATAAAGAGGATATTTAATTTACTTTCAATATTATCAAGTACAGTTTTCGGTCATTAAATTGCTATATGCGCGATTTTTACATTGGCTGTGGGCTGTAAATCGGTATTGATTGATTCCAATTACATTTAGAGATCACACTAGTGTTTCTCGTAATCGAGTCGATTGAATAATCGATTAAACATTGAATAAATATGGCCGCCATGACACGTCGAATGTAAAAACCGCGCGAACTTACATTAAATTGTTTGGATATCGAATGCAACACAAGCATACAGAAGGGCATTCACACAACACGCTTGCATTCAATTACATAATATTTCGTAGCATTCAAAACATACATCTACATTTATATACGCTCACAGGGTTCCCTAGAGTCGTAACTGCCACATTTAAAAAGATTAAAAAATATAATAATAATTACTACTTGCAACACTGGCAGTTTACCTAAGAATAAAATGGCTGACGTCGACATTGGTTAAGGTGACAGATGTCAGTTCGAGTCGGTATGTCTTATGAACGACGAATTTGTGTACCTACTGAAAGTGTATCGTCGATAGAATACGTAGTATTATTTATGAAATCAGTTTGTTTTCTTTGACACTTCAAATTAGAGCATAAATTACTTGTACGGCGATATCGTAACAAATATGCTGATACAATAAGAAAACTGATATAAACTTGATAAAATCATGATCATTGATCATGGCAAAACATTGAATTTGATCCTTCAATATTCTGACGGCAATCGCAGCACAATATCACAATAATTCAGTAATGCATTAAATTACCTATTGATGCCTGACCGGCCGAATAGGGCCGGAGAACAATGTAGAATCTATTGTGTCTCATTTCTGGGGCGTTGAAGGATGTAATATTACTACGCTACGATTTCCGGCGATACAAAAATCAAACAAAAACACCTGTCACATTAAGAGATTTTAGTTTAGTCTTTATGTTAGCGACTAAAACGTCGCGTTTCGATCGCGGAGTTTGTTGACAAGATGGCCGAATCGTATGTCATCGCCGCACGCTCACTGTCGCTTAGAGGTGCTATCTATGGGAAATTACTTAAAATGAACTTCAAGAACAATTTCATTAATCATCTGGTTTAAGTGTGCACCCGAATTGTCCAGCAATCACGCAGCGAGCGGCCGCGAACCACGAGAGAGCGGTAAACGCCATTAAAATTAATACTTGATTGATTAAATTTCATAATTTATAAAATGATACAAAAATCGAGTCCATAGTAAAATGAAAATAAATGAGCGACTCTATACAGCGTGGCGTCACATCACTCGATGCGAGAGCGTCCTTAATGCTCCGTACAATGTTGCCATATGTCGGAGAAAGCTACTAATTTAAGCGGAAAGCTTAACCTGTCGGAACTATATTATATTTTGAGTGAGCTCACTTTGAACGCGTATTTGTACTTTTACTGGTACGAACACGCACGAATGATTTAAACCTAAGACATCGGTTACACGCTAATTCTGGCGTCAGTTCAGTCCATCATTCTGGTCAGAATGACGAGAGAATTATCGTGTAACCATTCAGACTGACAGACTGATGAAAATTAAATATTTTAAATAATATTAGTCAGTCCGTTTCGAATGACAGAAAACTGACAGGAGACTGAACTGACGCCAGAATTGGGTATGACTGTTTTTTTTATTGACTTAAAATGTTCATTTAATTAGTAGCAACACAACATAGGTATTTATTTTCAAGTATCTTGCATATTTTCAGCGATATAGAGCATCAAACTTTCTAATTAGACAAGGAGAGCGCTATGGAAACGTGACGTCACATTTCAATAGCGCCATACTCTTGCCATAGAAAATTTCGTTTTAGAAAGAGATAGCTAGAGTTACAATTAAGTAGCTCATAATTAGCTTGTTATAATATAGATTGAATTTTTTTTTTCACATTTGATAATCAATATTGTTATATTTCTGAATGTCACAATTAAATATCTACATTTCAACAACAGTCAAATACCCAATTAGCGTGTAATCGATGTCTTACAAGTGCTATAGATGCGAGCAGACTGTGTCAGTAGTACACGTATACGCAGGACTTCGTTTGTACGTGTACAGTTGGGTCAGTAGTACGGATACGCACGTAATACACGACCTCGTTCGTACGTGTACAGTCACGAGCAATAACATGTATACAACATAGAACAAATGCTAATATTACACAGTTCAACCAAATTGATTCACTTTGGTTGAAAGACGCAGAAATACAGGCGCACATTGACATTGAATGATTCACTTTTACGTTTACATTGTTCAATTTGGTTGCTTCATCCAAATTGAAAGGGAAGAGTGAACCATGTATTTCCGCCATAAGTCACATTGAAGCGTACCGAAAGAAAACGATCAGTGTCACACAAGTCATTACACAAAATTGTTTAAGACATAGTCTCGTGACGTCACATTTCAATAGCGCCATACTCTTGCCATAGAAAATTTCGTTTTAGAAAGAGATAGCTAGAGTTACAATTAAGTAGCTCATAATTAGCTTGTTATAATATAGATTGAATTTTTTTTTTCACATTTGATAATCAATATTGTTATATTTCTGAATGTCACAATTAAATATCTACATTTCAACAACAGTCAAATACCCAATTAGCGTGTAATCGATGTCTTACAAGTGCTATAGATGCGAGCAGACTGTGTCAGTAGTACACGTATACGCAGGACTTCGTTTGTACGTGTACAGTTGGGTCAGTAGTACGGATACGCACGTAATACACGACCTCGTTCGTACGTGTACAGTCACGAGCAATAACATGTATACAACATAGAACAAATGCTAATATTACACAGTTCAACCAAATTGATTCACTTTGGTTGAAAGACGCAGAAATACAGGCGCACATTGACATTGAATGATTCACTTTTACGTTTACATTGTTCAATTTGGTTGCTTCATCCAAATTGAAAGGGAAGAGTGAACCATGTATTTCCGCCATAAGTCACATTGAAGCGTACCGAAAGAAAACGATCAGTGTCACACAAGTCATTACACAAAATTGTTTAAGACATAGTCTATGTTGTATACATATTATTGCTCGCGACTATACGTATTCGCATCCAAAGTGGGCGTGGCCTCAATCGCCTTTGCGCTAATAGAGTCGGCTCGGTAGGCTAAAGCTAAAACATAGCGACGTCTGTATGGGAGCTGTTAATATGACAATAGTTACATTAACATGATGCTTTAGCGTACAGTCTAGGTACGGATACGGGTAGGTGCTTAGTATGGGAATCCATGCAAGTCGTCGGGCCGGCGCGGCGACTAACTGCGGGCGGGAATAAACAACACATTAGACAAGGCACTTTGGTTCAAAGATGAAATAAAAAAACACATGACAATAATATTGGGAAAATATTACCTGAATAAAATTATGTACTTACGCACAGCCATCTCTATCGTCTTCTACAAGCCATGCGCATAAAGTTGGCAACGTAGTTTTAAGTGAACCGATTTGACATCGTTTGCACCGATTGACAGGTAAACAGCGAGTAAACCTCGAGTACTGAATCCTATGGAGATGGCATATCTTCTATACATCTATACAAATAGGTAAATAAAATTGGAGTGTCTGTTTGTAACATTAAATAACCGCTTTTTACTACGTGCATATGATTAAATATACGGTACATATACCAAAATGACATGTTTTACAATTTTTGTCTGTCTGTCTGTTTGTTCCGGTTAATCTCTGAAACGGCTGTACCTATTTTGACGGACCGATTAATACGACAATTAGAAGTAGTTTAAAATTGAATTCCAAGATTTTCTTACATTGTGACTTAGTTACACCTCACTTTTTCGTAGGTATGCCACCTCCATAGGATTTAGTACTCAGAGGAGTAAACCGGTTCACAGCAATGTTGCCGTTCTGTATCATAGCATGGCTTGTAGAAGACGATAGAGACGGCTGTGACTTACGGAATTTAAGGCAAGGCATTTGACTCAAATGAAAAATATGATAATTAATTCCATAAGTATTGAAAAATTGAAAATGAATTACTTATTTAGAAAAAATCGACCCGTCTCACAAACAGCTCCGATGGGACTCGAACCCACGACCTTTCGCTATCCGGGCGACTGCTCTAACCAGCTCTGAACTACGGAGTCGTTACAAGAAGCGTCGAATTTATCCAATACTTCTTACGCGCTGTATAGCCAGCGTTATGCAAGTTTTCACTAGTTATCACAATGCAAGTTTTTTTCTACATACTTACTTCATTTTCAATTTTTCAATAGGTAATAAAATTTGCATTTTGAATTCAAAAAAGTAAAGATTTAAATAACTTCCTTACGTATTGTTGGAAACGACTGCAAATTAGATATTATGAATCCTGTATATAATCTTATTTAGGCAATATTATTTGATCTTCCTATTAAGATAATCAGTATATTCCCAAGCAAATCAAATCGGCTAATGTTTCTCAAAACAGTTTAAATAAAATTTAATTCTTTTGTGAATTGTTAATTATGTTTAGTGAAATTAAGTGCAAACACGCGTTTTCTCAAATCACACGATGTAATAAAATTATGTGATTTGTTACTAAGATATGAGATATTGCGTCTGATTTCACACAAAATCACCAGTTTGATTCCTCTGAACGCAACCGCTTCAGATGTCTCTAAAGTTAAAAAGAAACAATTATGTAGCGAATTGTTTTTGTGTAAGCGTTTCTTGTATTTGTCACGCATGATGTTAAAGAAAAGGTAAAGATATAGGCGTTCTTTTTAAACTACCAAACCTCTAGTATTATCTTCGATCAACTTAGTACTAGATGAAGGTTCACGAACTTAATCAAAACTTTTATGGCTGAGAAAAAAGGTTAATAATGTACGATCTTATGTCATAAATTACAGGAATAAGATACTTATAAATATGCGCTCAAGTGGCTCAGTGGGCGCATATTTTCTCAGTCGTGTTTGTCACTCCAATTATGTAGACCTAGGTGTTATCGTTGGACGAAGAGTATTATACTAATTTCGCGCTCCTTGAATAAAAAAAAACACGGATGCATAACAAACTGTGGATCACATTACATACATCAAGAAAATCACGTAACAAGGAATTTAACGGGTATAGGGAACAAATTATGGAATAGATAGATAAGACGTTTAGGAAATCTAGAAATTTTTAAGAATTTGTAGACGCCAGATGGTCTAATAGCCATAATGATTAAGGTAAACCAACGTAAAGCCTGGCCAGATAAATAAAAAACCTCGCCATGTTGCGGAAATGTGACGAGCAAAATTTTTCTATAGAATTCGACATTTGTAACAATGAAGAGGCGAAAGGTTTTTTATTTTTCTGGTCAGGCTTTAGATAATTTTCTGATGGTCTAATGACCATAATGATTAAGGTAAACAAACATAAAGCCTAGCAAAAAATAAAAAACCTCGCCATGTTGCGGAAATGGGACGAACAAAATTTTTCTATAGAATTTAACATTTGTAACAATGAAGAGGCGAAAGGTTATTTATTTTTCTGATCAGGCTTTAAGTTCTTTTCTGTCTGAGTGGGATACAAGCTACCAGTAAATATTAAATCAGTGGAATTAACTATAACTGGACTGGACACAAAAAGTGTCTACGTCTTTTATTTTAATTTTATTTATTTGGAAACTCAACGGCTTATTTACAAATTCCTGTTTATCTCTTAATAAAATAACTTAAGCTAATAACTGTCTGCGCAGGGAGGACCGATTTCATATTTACTGGTACCTTGTATGCCACATAAGACAATTTGTACTCCACTGCTTCTCATTATGAATTTTAGTTATACCTATTTATCACATAATTATATATGCTAGCAAAATGCTTGAACAAGGTATGTTTTTCTTCGACAATTTTAAATAATAAATATGGGGATAACCGAGAGGCAAATTATCGTTAACACAATTGTTTTTACCACGAATACATAATATTATCGCGTCGTTGCGGCATACCTAACTGCGGACGTGCCTAAACTTAATATGCGAAAGTGAATGGATGATTCGCTACTGAGCTGGTTTGTAGATTTGACACACTGTGGAATGGGTTTGGTCTCTATACTGTTATTGTTATTGCTATTGGGTATTCCATTCGTCGATTTCACGTTGGAAGAGACTATTCTTTGATAATTAAAGAAGTTGTTTTGATGTTCTATGATTAGTCTCGAGTTCCCGACTAAATGAACCTGAGTATTTATACCTACCTACAAAATTTAAGACAATTGGAGAATTAATTTATTTAAAACAATTAATTTTGATGGTCATGTAAAAACTGAAAGTTTCAAATGAGGATAGTCAATAATTTTGGGAACCAGTTTACAAATTAAAGCGCAACAAAGTTATTTCGGCTATTAAAATTAAAAAAAAAAAAAATATTATGGGATGTTACATAAGATTATAAGATAGGTATGACTCGCAATATCATTACAAATGTATAAGTAGTGTGGTTACAGCGTTTTCGTATAATCAAAGTTGTCATTACTCTATTCTATTTGAATAGCAGAAAACCAGTGGAGTCTTTATCTCTTTTTATTCTTTACTTTGCGACTTAGCTATTTAGGGCTGATTTTTCAATCCTTAGATAATAGTTATCAGTCAGTTAAATTAATCAAAATAAATGTCAATCTCATAACAAGAGAGATATGAATGATAATTTGCTTTTTAATTTGTTAATTAAACGATATCAGACGAATATTTTTTATCCAGGCATCGAAAAATCGGCACCTAGTTAGTCTTTTATATTTATGTCATATATTGTTGGCGTGTGCATTGAACTTACACTGTGTTAACATTATGTCCGCTTAATTCTTCCCGGTCGGCTGCGATTGACTGTGACAAACAAATCTATACACTCCATCTAGTTATTACTCCGTGTGTCTAATCTGTACTGTAGGCTCCATCTAATTATTACTCTATACTATACGAATTGTTAAAATGTAGTTTAGTCTGTGTGTGCAATTGTGCATGTGTCGTGCACTCACTTTTTCTTGTTCTTGGGCTGCGCTTGCGACTGTGTTAAATGTACCTACCTTACTCTATTCTAACTGCTGAAAACCACTTTATTACGTTTGTACATTGTATGTAGCGACTTAGCCTGTGTTTTTGTATCGTTAGTGTTAGTGTGTGTCTGCGTGTGTGTGCACAATACGGTATTTTACTGATTTTTTTTTATTTCTTTAAAATGTTTTTCGAAATATTAGCTACACAAAACAAGTTTTCATTTTGAATTATCTTGAATATTTTCAAAGATATAGGACTTCAAACTTTATAATTAGACAAGGTCAGGACGCTATCTTAGTGACGTCAGTGGGTTAGTAGCGTCATAGTCACGCCATAGAAGATTTCGTTTTAGAAAGAGACAGCTATAGTCAAAATCAAACAGACTATAATTCTTTTATTATAAAACAGATTCAAATTATTTTTTCACATTTGGTATTCTTAATTGCAATATTTTTTAACGTCATCATTAAATATCTACATTTCAACAACAGTAAAATACCCTATTGTCGGACTCACTTCTTGTTCTTGCGCTTGCGACTGTGTTAAATCTACCTACACCTTACTTCATTCTAACTGCTGAAAACCACTTGATTATGCCCGCACATTCCCTACGGAGCGACTTAGCCTGTGTAACCTGTGTTGTTGCAGTATCGTTAGTGTAAAGCCGGATCTCCAGCGCGTGTTTTGCCCTACACAATCAACAAAAACATCTCATCATTCAACAAAACTGTCTACACAAAACATTGTTTCACTACACATTTTTGTTTGCATCAACAATGTTTTTGCTTTCCATGCCCGGTGGAAAACACGTACACAAAACTTCCCCCGCGCGGGTTGAGGGGCAGGGTACGATACATAATCTATCATTTCGACAACTTTTAACTTTTTTAATTTTGAAAACTCGCTAGACAATGGCCAAATTTCTGTATAAAATGAAAGAAGCCATTACAAAAAAAAAGTTTCGTTTTCGCGCCAAGTTTGATTCAACGGTGGTTTAGAGAAATGTAAGTAAAGATGGATTGGAATAAAGATACGATCTGAAACTACGTCTTCTTCGTCCGAACTCATTTTGTTTGCTAGAGAAACTATTGTTTTGTTCACACAAGCCAAGAGAGGTATAGACGGCGCATGTCAAAAATCATTTTTCAGAAACAAAGTTTTGTGTATGTGTTTTTGTTGAATGTTTTCAAAAAACTTTCGCCGGAGACCCGGCTTTAGTGTGTGTATGTGTGTGAGACTGTGTTAAATCTACCTACATTACACTATTCTAACCGCTGAAAACCACTTGATTAGCGACTTAGCTTGTGTTGTAGTATCATTAGTATGTAGTTTGGTCTGTGTGTGGATATTGGTGTGTCTGCGTGTGTCTGTGAACTCACTTCTTGTTCTTGGGCTGCGCGCGCGGCTGTTTGTTAAATCTACCTACACATTAGCTTGCAACTGTGTTAAATCGACACCTTACTCTACTCTATTCTAACTGCTGAAAACCACTTTATTACGCCCGTATATTCCCTACGAAGCGACTTAGCCTGTGTTGGTCCATCGTTAGTACTGTGTGTCTGTCGTGTTAAATCTACTTACACCTTACTCTATTTTAGCTACTGAAAACCACTTGATTATGCCCGCACATTCCCTACGTAGCGACTTAGCCTGTGTAACTTGTGTTTTTGCATTTTTAGTACTAGTGTGTGTTTGTGTGTGCATGTGTCGAACTCACTTCTTGTTCTTGGGCTGCGCGCGCGGCGGCGTGTTGGGGCGGCCCATGTTGAGGCCGGAGTACAGCTTGCGCTTGTGACTGTGTGTTAAATCTACCTACACATTAGCTTGCGACTGTCCTAAATCTACACCTTACTCTATTCTTATTCTAACTGCTGAAAACCACTTGATTATGTTTGTACATTCCCTACGTCCTGTGTTTTTGTATCGTTAGTATTAGTGTGGGTCTGTGTGTGCATATGTCGGACTCACTTCTTCTTGTTGCTTGCGACTGTGTCTTAAACCTACCTACCTACACCCTACTCTATTCTAACTGCTGAAAACCACTTTATTACGTCTGTATATTCTCTACGTAGCGACTTAGCCTGTGTTGGTCTATCGTTAGTACTGTGTGTCTGTCGTGTTAAATCTACTTACACCTTACTCTATTTTAGCTACTGAAAACCACTTGATTATGCCCGCACATTCCCTACGTAGCGATTTAGCCTGTGTAACCGGTGTTTTTGTATTTTTAGTACTAGTATGTGTCTGTCTGTGCATGTGTCGCACTCACTTCTTCTTGTTCTTGGGCTGCGCGCGCGGCGGCGTGTTGGGGCGGCCCATGTTGAGGCCGGAGTACAACTTGCGCTTGTGACTGTGTGTTAAATCTACCTACACCCTACTCTATTCTAACTGCTGAAAACCACTTGATTTGCGACTTAGCCCGTGTTGTTGTATAGTTAGTATGTATTTTAGTCTGTGTGTGCTGTGCATATGGCGGACTCACTTCTTGTTCTTAGTTTGCGCTTGGGACTGTGTGTTAAATCTACACCCTACTCTATTCTCACTGCTGAAAACCACTTAATTGTGCCTGTACATTCCGGTTCCCTACGTAGCGACTAATCCTCTGTAACCTGTGTTGTTGTAGTATCGTTAGTGTATGTATGTGTGTGAGACTGTGTTAAATATACCTACACCCTACTCTATTCTAAACGCTAAAAACCACCTAATTAGCGACTTAGCCTGGGTTGTTGTATCATTAGTACCAGTGTGTGTCTGTGTGTGCAATTGCATATATTATGTCGGACTCACTTCTTGTTCTTAGCCTGCGCTTGCGACTGTGTAATAAATCTACCTGCACCCCCTACTCTATTCTAACTGCTGAACACCACTTGATTATGTTTGTACATTCCCTACGTCCTGTATTTTTGTATCGTTAGTATTAGTGTGGGTCTGTGTGTGCATATGTCGGACTCACTTCTTCTTGTTGCTTGCGACTGTGTCTTAAACCTACCTACCTACACCCTACTCTATTCTAACTGCTGAAAACCACTTTATTACGTCTGTATATTCCCTACGTAGCGACTTAGCCTGTGTTGTTGTAGTATCTTTAGTATGTTGTATCGCCTGTGTGTGTGTAAATCTACCTAAACCTTACTCTATTCTAACCGCTGAAAACCACTTGATTAGCGACTTAGCTTGTGTTGTTGTAGTATCATTAGTATGTATTTTAGTCTGTGTGTGCATGTGTCTGTGCACTCACTTCTTCTTGTTCTTGGGCTGCGCGCGCGGCGGCGTGTTGGGGCGGCCCATGTTGAGGCCGAAGTACAACTTGCGCTTGTGACTGTGTGTTAAATCTACCTACACATTAGCTTGCGACTGTCTTAAATCTACACCTTACTCTATTCTTATTCTAACTGCTGAAAACCACTTGATTATGCGTGAACATTCCCTACGTAGCGACTTAGCCTGTGTTTATAAACAAGAGTAACGGGACTCAACGCGACATTTATTATGAAGTACATATTATTATGTACTTACAGCTTGACGTTTCGGCTGTGTTGCAACAACCGTGGTCACAACAAAATCCTCTCCACCGATCGTCATTACCATACTAGGATGGTACGAGAAGCGATTGAAATCAAGAAGTATAAAAATTTCAATCGGGAGGACGGGTTTAAATTGTCATCAGCGTGGAATCCAGTGATTAACAAGTGTAAGCCGCGAGTTTTACCGTTCAAAACAAACCCCGATACTGTGAGTGTTGTGTGCCGTAATCCCATCACTAGCGATGACAAAAACAAAAAAAGTGACAATTTGAGGGTGGCCGAAGATCTCCAAGCCCGCCCGAACAGACGTCGTCGCGCACCGCCAGTCTGCTTGTGACCACGGTTGTTGCAACACAGCCGAAACGTCAAGCTGTAAGTACATAATAATATGTACTTCATAATAAATGTCGCGTTGAGTCCCGTTATTCTTGTTTATAATTATAATGGAACGCGAAAGTTAGCCTGTGTTGTTGTTGTATTGTTAGTATGTTGTTTTTGTCTGTGTGTGTGTAAATCTACCTAAACCTTACTCTATTCTAACCGCTGAAAACCACTTGATTAGCGACTTAGCTTGTGTTGTTGTAGTATCATTAGTATGTATTTTAGTCTGTGTGTGCATATGTCTGACTCACTTCTTCTTGTTCTTGGGCTGCGCGCGCGGCGGCGTGTTGGGGCGGCCCATGTTGAGTCCGGAGTACAGCTTGCGCTTGTCGGCCGGCTTCAGGATCTGGAACGAGCACATCAGCGTCTCGTCCACTGACATCAGCGCGCCTGTACGGGGGAATGAGTAGTTTTAAATCTTCTGTTGGCTGGCCCAAAGGCTATGGTGTACGCAGTGACAAAAATCCCCGGGCATGTATGAAAACATTGATGGATGTGAACGAGGCGAAAGTATTGTGCAAGGATCGTAGCAGGTGGCGATCCATACCCCCTTACTCTAAAACGTGGACTAAAGTTACACCGCTTTAAAACTGATACTAATTCCGTCTTTCATTTCGAAAATGAAAGTGACAGCACCAATTTAGTATCAGTTTTCAACCAGGACTATTTTAGTCTACGTTTTGGAATAAGGGGGATAGTCTTTGCCTACCCCCATGGGAAACAGACGTGATTTTATGTATGTATGAACGACCTGCGTGGCAGACAGGCGCGGATCCTGGATTCCGTTGGGGGGGGGGGGGGGGGGGGGATTATGGTTCAGGGGGGGCAATCTTAAATTTTTTAATCACGTGGTCAAATGAGCTTGATTTTGCATCAATGCAAACCCACCCCATTAAACAATGAAAAATAGCACTAAAGCCGTGGATTTATGACCTTATTTTCCTTCACATTTCTCCCAAATAACATTTAATGAAAAATGATCGCAAATTTTACCCCAAATACCATTTCTCCTTATCTATTCTTATGAACTAAAACAAGCGACATCGCTCGATGGATTGCATCGTTGAAGTGGCTGTGGGCGGAACACATAGCGCGGAGAACCGATGGCCGTTGGGACGGAAAAGTTTTCAAATGGCTCGCGCGTACCGGATGACGTTCCGTGGTTGGCCCCCTACAAGGTGGACCGGCGATCTGGTGCGCGGTCGCGGTGCGCCGCTGGATGCGGGCCAAGCAGGACCGATCGTTGTGGAGATCCTTGGGGGAGGCCTATGCCCAGCAGTGGGCGTCGTCGGCTGACATGGATGATTCATAAGGCATGTGCCTCAGCAGTTAAATGTCTGATGAGGATGCCCATTTCCCAACTCACCGGCGTTGTCGAACTCGCCGCAGTAGTTGGGCGCGGAGAACAGCGTGACGAGCTGCCGCTTGGCGAAGAACTCGTATAACTCGCGCGGTTACAGAAACAATCTGTAAATGGCGGCCATGCATTAAGTGTGAGCGCGATAGCATGACCCACCCACGTGCTATACAGGATAATTTTTTTATCAGTGCACAAATTTTTAGGATCGACTCAGAATCGGTAAGTGAACAACTTTCTCGTAGAAAGATGGGTCGAAATATGACAATTTTTTTTGACCTTTCATACAAATCGGACTGATCACGTGATCGAATTAGTATGGGCAGTCCAAAATTTTTTGTCGTATTTCGACCCATGTTTCTAGAAGAAAGTTGTTCACTTATCGATTCTGAGTCAATCCTAAAAATTTGTGCACTGATAAAAAAATTATCCTGTATATGCAGCATGACGGTATGTGTGACCGAGATAGCATGACCGGCCGGCCGCCATTTCCATATTGTTTCTTTAAGCCGAAAACAAATTGTCGGACGCGGCTGACAGCCGCGACTGATAAGTGTGCACTCTTTTGGGACGTTGCTTCGGCTGACAAAAACATCCAGCGCACCAGATTGCTATAGGACGTCCGATGGCTGACAAAAACATCCAGCGCACCAGATTGCTATAGGACGTCCGATGACGTCATATTAGTCTATGGTTGCGTCCGCGACTGACGTCCGATAGTTTGCACACCTCAGTGTATTTTCATAGTTCAGATACCTATAAGTCGCGGCTGTCAGCCGCGTCCATAAGCCGTGTCTGATAATTTTTTCCGGTCTTATCCGCGCGGCTTATACCCGTCTCCACCACCTGATGATGATCAATTGCAGTTGGGCAATTGTCAAACTCGCCGCAGTAGTTGGGCGCGGAGAACAGCGTGACGAGTTGCCGCTTGGCGAAGAACTCATACCCATCCTCCACCTCTGATGATGATGACCATATGCCTGTGGCGACATCTAGACGATGACGCACATAACGCACAGACGGCAGACCTGGCATGAAGACATATGGCACATATGGCAAAGAAGACTCCCGACGATTGATGGATAGATGGCGCTACTAACCGTTGTACATCGTAACTACTATGGGCACTTACGATTAATATATGAAGAACCTACATCGCGCCCGCAAAGTTCACATATTTAGAACACATAAATACAACCATTGGACAGTTGTCCCCGGGCTAACAACACCCTAGCCCGGAAGGAAGACACATTATCAGTCTTCCTTTAACCGTTGCACCCATCGCCCATTTGCCCAACTCACCGGCGTTGTCGAACTCGCCGCAGTAGTTGGGCGCGGAGAACAGCGTGACGAGTTGCCGCTTGGCGAAGAACTCGTAGCCATCCTCCACCACCTGGTGAGCGCGGCAGATCAGGTCGAACTCGTGCTTGGACAGGAACTTGCCAACCACCTGGGAACATGCAAAACTTGGAATTAAATGTCTGATATGCTTCTGAGATACTGGGCTAATTAAAGGCTCTCCCACACAGGGACCGTACCCTGAAACGCAAATCCGAAACTTCGGTTAGCCCCGCCCCTTTCGCTCGATTGGGACATGACCGGAGCGTGAGAGGGACGGGTAAAACGAAGTTTCGGGTTTTGCATTTCAGAGTAGGCCCTTAGGCGCGTTATTATCGTCGATAATATCGGATGTGTTATTGCGATATTTGTTTTTAGTACATTATTATTAGGATGACTACGAAGTTACACACTGCTGCGATAATATCGACTAGGACGCTTGCGTTCCTACGTTTTGTGATATGAGTTCTCAAAACATTTGTATTAGGACTTGCACTTGTGGACAATTAATCGGGACGCATTATCGCAATAACGAATCCGGTATTATCGACGATAATGACGCACCTGGAGTGTGTGGGAGAGACTTTATTCAATCTTGTGAATGAAGTATTACAAAAAATCGACCCATCTCACAATTAGGTTCGAGTTCCATCGGAGCTAGTTGTGAGACGGTTCGATGATTAAATGTTATAAATAAAAATCCATTCCAAAACCATCGATCAGATTGCGATGAAACTTTTGTAGTGTTACTCACACTAGGGGTCACAAAGGGGTAAAATTACAAGACAAATCTGAGGAAATTTTTTGTATGGTACAGATAGTGTGAGTACATTATTTATATGTGCAATGCCTTTCCAATGCCACCTATCCCTAACACTAGAGCTTAAGTTACAAATTTGGGAACCGGATCAATGTGTGTAATAATGTCTCATATTAAATAATCGGAAGAATATTTTTTATCCAAGCTTTGAAAATCTGAGTTTAAATTAGAACCTTCAACTTAAAAGAAACTTGTGGACAGTAATTGAATCATCAATTCATCACCATAAGTTTAAAATCAGTCACTGAAATAATTCTTATGTATTTACAATGCTTGATATGATTGTTTTTATCAATTTCCTGTCCGAAGTGATGATGAATCATGTATATTTTTCTTTAGTTTCACTATCAGGGCCGATAGTGGGTGACACTATCTATTATTGATCGGTGACGTGGCACTATTGCGTTACTATTGCTATTGTTTGATTATTTTGTGAGAAACAATTTATTGTTATTTTACACATCGTCAATCGATTTTATGTCTAAAAGGGTATTTCACTATTAATGAAAAGTAGATATTTAATGATGAAGTTGAAAATATGACATTTAACCAAATGTGAATAAATTTATTGAATCTGTTTTAAATAACAAGCTAATTATAACGCACAAATCTGTTTAATGTTTTAATTAGTACAATTTTTTTATCGGATGATAGTGTTCATCAATACGAACAATATTTACGATGGGGCAAACCGCGGAATTGTGAAAAAAAAACCCAGCTGTTCCATACATTTCAGTCGAGTCGATGTTGTACTTTTGTATGGAACAACAGCTGATATTTTTTTCGCGATTTCGTGGTTGGCTCCATGGTAAAAATTGTTCGTATTGATGGACACGATCATCCCCTAAAATCTTTGTACTAATTAAAATTAGTGATGAATATTGGCGCGTTCGCCACAGACAAGTCTTGTCTTACAACATCGACGCGACTGAAATGTGTGGAACAGCTGATTTTTTTCGCAATTCCGCGGTTGATTATATGGTAAATATTGTTCGTATTGATGAACACTATCGTGTGCGTTCACTAATTCACTTTAAAGTGCAGTCACATTGAGAAAACATTCACTCTCTCTCCATCTAACAAACGTAATATATTTAAGCCCTTATCATTTGATTGAAATTCACTAATGTGTAACTTTTTGACATCAATTATTCATCTATTCATCAGACTCGAAGTTGAAAAATGATTCACCATAAATCAAAAGTTACTTTCTATAACGGATGGACTTAAAGAACATTAGGTAATGAAATGACGGATGGGCGAAGATATATAATTGTTAAAAGTTATCATTAAGGCGCTAAAAGTATGGACTTTTTGATTTAAAACTATAGGACGGTTACAGTTGTTACAAATCTGGTAACAAGATATTATTGCTTCATACCTTTATCTAGAATCGTATAGTTTCAAAAACACGATTTTATGATTTTGCCTCGACACTTTTTGTTTTCGAAAAGACCTCTAAAAAGTACGAATATTCAAGATTATTCTTAAATGGGGCTACTTATACTATTGGAAATTGGTTTAATTAGTGGACACCAATAATATTTAGGATGGTATAGAAGCATTTTTTTAAAATCGCTGTAGTTTTTTAATACGAAGTGATTTTGTGTTTTTTTTTGCCTAATCTGCAAAATCGGTCTCGCTCCCGCGCGCGTCGTTTTCTCATTGCTATCTCGCTTCAGCATAATTTTTCCGAGTATCGCCTTAAACGTTCTGAGTCGTACACAAAGCGTATACATTAAAAAAAAATGGCGAATAATTTAAAAACTCACATTTAAAAAGTAAATGTCAGTGTTATTCTAGCGCCAGTAATTGAGTTGGCAGATAAATCTTAAACTTAACCTGCAGGTTAAGCTATCATTACGCAATCACAAGTGGAGTCAAGAAAACAATTTACTGAGCGATTATGTTCTTGGAAGATGTACTTAGTAAACAAGACAAGTGATTATTATCATCAGCACGGGTCGAACGTTTGTCAAAAAGGATGAGAAAAAATGTACAATTAGGGACAAATTCGGTGAAACACTTCTTACTTCTTTTCGCGTGGCTGGTGCCTCGCCATTCACGCGCAGACCCTTTTAACTCGCTCAGCGTCAAGCTCTCCGACGGGAATAGACTTGGACTTAACCTTTTTTTATTGGAGAAATTAAATTTACTGGCACAAAAATATTATAAGTTCGCCCCCCCCCCCACTCTGCCAAACCATTTGAATCCCCCATTTATGACAGCTGTGGTGTATATCCATCCAGGGATACACTGGCCTGGGGCAAAAGGCATGGGTGTGTATACTATAGTATACACTGGCGCTAAGCGTGTTAATATTTCTTTATGTATTAAACTAGGGTAGTACAATGCTTACACAATTGGTGATAGGGACTGCATGTGAACGGTTGAGACGCCAGCCACATGAAAAGAAGTAAGAAGTGGTTCACCGACTTTGTCCCTGATTCTACATCTACTTTAGCAACATCATCAGGGATGTTTGCAGAAGCGCGAGTAGACTGCTTTTATGCGACTATGCGGAAGCAGTGCGCCTCCCTGGTGCGCAGGGTGCGGGGCAGCACCAACGGCATCCTAAGCATGATTGCAAGCAGGCTGGACTGTCGGTACGTGACTCATTGCTGCACAACATCTGCCGGGGTGGTGCGGGTATGAGTCATGTGCATACAGTCAATAATTGTAATAATAATAATTATAATTAATTGTAATAACTTATTTAATATTATTTAATTATAGTTACTAACATAGGCTAAGTACAAATTGTTACTAACAAATATGAGTCAATGTTACTTGAAAATAATAAATTAATTGAATTGAATTGAATTAATTGCTTGAGATATAATCTTATCAACCTTCTTATAATTTAGCAAGGCAAAGTAATTAACCCTTGTTGGGTTTGTCCCCAATATCTGTTTTCGTTTTCACCACCTCTCTCTCAGGGTTGTCAAGATCGGTAATGTAAAGCGGAAAGCCAAACAT
This sequence comes from Crambus lathoniellus, assembly GCA_949710035.1. Classification (NCBI taxonomy): domain Eukaryota; kingdom Metazoa; phylum Arthropoda; class Insecta; order Lepidoptera; family Crambidae; genus Crambus; species Crambus lathoniellus. The sequence continues at coordinate 1,924,430 of OX453317.1, forward strand.
TTCTCTGGTTTCGTGACATCTACGCGACATAGCTCCCACAAAACATGTATAATGCAAAATGCATTTGTAACAAAAATGCAATTGCAAGCGGGCGTACTTGGCGCTTTGCATATTTTGCGGAAGAAAGCATATCTTAGTCTTTGACATATCCTACTAATATTATAAATGTAAAAGTTTAGATGTTTGGATGTTTGTTACTCAATCACGCCGAAACGGCTGAACGGATTTGGCTGAAGTTTGGGACACATATACTTTATAGCCTGGAGAGGAACATATGCTACTTTTTATCCCGGAAAAATATCACATTCCCGCGGAATAACGTCATGTAGTTCACATACTAGCTTTCCCCCACGTGGGCGAAGCCGCGGGCGGAAAGCTAGTATAAAATATAAATCGATAGTATAAACATTTGTATTCTTTCGAATGCGAGGATGAAGCGATGCTAGCCTATAGTGTTAAAAATAAGTTACAGAAAGAATCGATGTGTCTCCTAAGACTCGGTAGCTCAATTTGGAAGAGCCTAGGACTGGGATGTTCAACGTCCAAAAATCTACTTGTTAGGTTAGACTAGTGTTTTTTTTTTGTATTATAATTATTGATCCTCTTAACGGAAGGTCGCCGGTCGCACAACAGCCCCTTTTGGGCCATGTCTGTGGGCCGCATGACAGCAGCCGGACATGTTCCACGCTAGCATCGGTACCCACCTCTTGCCGAAAGTGAAGGAGACGAAACGGTCGTTCTCGCCCCCGCCGGCCGTGTCCTCGTCGGGGTCGGACCACACCGGCCCGTCTGTGGGCCGCATGACCGCAGCCGGACCTGTTCCATGCTAGCATCGGTACCCACCTCTGTGCCGAAGGTGAATGAGACGCCGCGGTCGTTCTCGCCCCAGCCGGCCGTGTCCTCGTCGGGGTCGGACCACACCGGCCCGTCTGTGGCCCGCATGACCGCAGCCGGACCTGTTCCATGCTAGCATCGGACCACACCGGCCCGTCTGTGGGCCACACGACCGCAGCCGGACCCGAGGGCCTACTCTGAGGGCCTACTCTGAAACGCAAAACCCGAAACTTCGTTATACCCGTCCCTCGCACGCTCGAGTCATGACAGAATCGAGTGAGAGGGACGGGGCTAACCGAAGTTTCGGATGTGCGTTTCAGAGTACGGTCCCTGAAACGCAAAACCCGAAACTTCGGTATACCCGTCCCTCTCACTCTCTAGTCGCGAAAAAATCGAGTGAAAGGGGCAGGGCTAACCGAAGTTTCGGATTAGCGTTTCAGAGTACGGTCCCTGTTCCATGCTAGCATCGGACCACACCGGCCCGTCTGTGGGCCGCATGCCCGCAGCCGGACCTGTTCCATGCTAGCATCGGTACCCACCTCTGTGCCGAAGGTGAATGAGACGCCGCGGTCGTTCTCGCCCCAGCCGGCCGTGTCCTCGTCGGGGTCGGACCACACCGGCCCGTCTGTGGCCCGCATGACCGCAGCCGGACCTGTTCCATGCTAGCATCGGACCACACCGGCCCGTCTGTGGGCCACACGACCGCAGCCGGACCTGTTCCATGCTAGCATCGGACCACACCGGCCCGTCTGTGGGCCGCATGCCCGCAGCCGGACCTGTTCCATGCTAGCATCGGTACCCACCTCTGTGCCGAAGGTGAAGGAGACGCCGCGGTCGTTCTCGCCCCAGCCGGCCGTGTCCTCGTCGGGGTCGGACCACACCGGCCCGTCTGTGGCCCGCATGCCCGCAGCCGGACCTGTTCCATGCTAGCATCGGTACCCACCTCTGTGCCGAAGGTGAATGAGACGCCGCGGTCGTTCTCACCCCAGCCGGCCGTGTCCTCGTCGGGGTCGGACCACACCGGCCCGTCTGTGGCCCGCATGACCGCAGCCGGACCTGTTCCATGCTAGCATCGGTACCCACCTCTGTGCCGAAGGTGAAGGAGACGCCGCGGTCGTTCTCGCCCCAGCCGGCCGTGTCCTTGTCGGGGTCGGACCACAGCAGGTCGCACAGCAATCCCTGGTCCGGCACGTCTGTGGGCCGCATGATCCGCCGGATCTGTTCCATGGCCTGAAGGTCGGGAGACAGGCCACCATGACAGCAGAAGATTTTCTCATCCACTGTAACAATTGGAAAAGGACATAGTTATTATTTTTATCAATGACTAGCGGTTCCTCGCGGTATTACCCGTTTCCGTGGGAATATCGGGATAAAATATAGCCTATGTCACTCGGGAAGAAAGTACTAGCTTTCTAATGGTCAAAGAATTTTCGAAATATTTGATGCAAACAAACCCACAAACAATCAAATCTTTCCTCTTTATAATATTAGTAAAGATAAGCCATTGTCAAAAAACAATATCGTTGGGAGTGTTCCAGTAGGTACCTACTGACTGCATTCACCCCCGTTTCTTATCTACATTTTACTAACTAGTAAAGAGAACTTCCTCTAATTATGGGGATTTTCCATATCACCACGACGGCTGATAAGTGATCGCATTCACGAACAGAAGCCCTACTCTTATTCAACGAAAAACGAAACTTCGTTAACTCGATTCTTCGCCCGGAGAGTGAGAGAAACGGATATAACGAAGTTTAGTTTTTCGTTGAACTTCGTTAAGGCCTACTCTAAAGTAGGCCTGCAGATTACAAGACGTAGCTTTTCGTGGATATTTTGTAAGATGTTTGCCATAACAACTCCTGCAACGCAGTTAATTTCTCCGTCAACCTAATTACACAACAATCAAACATGCGACTCCTATCCTACAGCCCGATAACCCCAGGTGTATCTATAGTTGCGCGGCGCCAGACGGAGATAAAGGCGGGAAAAATATTAAGTACAGAGAATGTTCTAGTCTAGAGCAATGATGTATTGACAAAATAGTGCACTGTCGATACGTTTCGAACACAGTAAATTATCAATTGATGTAAAAATAAAATAAAAATAAAATAAAAAAGGGTTCTTGGAAATTCAGGGTAGATGAAAGCAAACTATTAACCTTTTTGTTTGGGACGGATATCAATTATGTATGGGAGCAAATGTAGCCTATAGATGCATGTTGATGGAGGCTAGTGAGAAGCAGTATTTGTCGTGAAAGAAAAATAGTAGCCACATATTTTTTTCAGTCTGCAACACAAAAGAGCAGACCAAAGATTCCTCAGTATAATATGAGAGTGGTATTGGACAATGTTGTAATAAGCTCCATGGAAATATCTGTAGAATTTACGCTTATCGTTCTGATGGATGTCCAGATTCCTCGATAAGCAAACTGCAGAGATGATAAAACACACAGAAAATCCATATTTTAAAGGCCATTCTTTTGATTTCAAGAACTTTAGAAGGATACCAAATTACATTACTCATTAGAACAAAACAGTGTCCATTAACCAATGCGATAATAATGAAGCTGCAATATTCATCGCAGTAAAAATACATTGCTACAAATCATGAACGCACGGATTGTAGCAAGGTATTTTATCAATACGTATGTATTTGTGCATTAATAGGTACATATAATAATAATACATATAATAATATTGCAATCGTATTCAAATTGAGTAACTTTACAGACTTTAAATGACGTCATAACGTAAGCATTGGAATTTTTTGTAGATGAAACAGTTTCAGTAGATAATTTTGAAGATATTTTTTAACATGTGACCTGCCATTTCTAGAAATCTAACGTTTGTATAAAACGTGTCCAATTTTTGACGAAATACTTTTTGCAGACACGCAACTACGCTAACACTGTTTTTATGGTATACGTCTGGTGTAGCATGGCTTCGTCGGGACTGGCAGCCAGCCAAGCTGACTCACCTGCGCCATGGAGGGCATTATTTGTGTGTTTACGTCCGACGCTTGACTTTAGATATTATCTCTGGCAGTTCAAGGGTAGTGGGTTGTAAATATAGATATAGATTAAATACGATGGAGGACTGTATAGCACAAAGGTTGTTGGTTGGTCAAGGATACGTAATGTAGAAAGCAAACATAATATTTGTATGCTTAAATTTAAGTAGATTTTGACGAACTTTCTTCTTAACGAACACCATTTGTTGTACTCAAAATTATTACAAATAAATATATCATTCATTCATTCACTCATTCAAACAAGCGGGAGCCAGCGACTTTGTCCACGAAGAGTAGATAAGGATCGTTAGGAGAAGTAAACAACCCTACATCCATCTACGGAAATACTTTAGAATTGGTGTAAGTGTCGTAAGATGTACTTCCGTAACAGCCATATTGAGATTTTATATTATTTTTATGCATTCACAATGCAATTTTGTAAGTATAGGAAAAAATGGCTGTTTCATCTTAATCGATTGTTAAACATTTGTAAAAATGTTTCTTTCGGATGCGAGGGTTTCCTCACATTGATGAAGCAACGCTGGCGTAACAAGTGATAGCAAAATTCGACGAGTCGTGTAGGCCTTTCGGTAGCTTAGTTGGTCAGAGCATCGGGCCGGATTCCCGGATGCGCGGGTTCGAATCCCGCCTGAAAGCTACTTATAGGGCTCGTGGTTTTTTACTATCACATTTTTCCTACACATTCGTTTGTGTTTATAAATTAGTATCAAAATAACTTAAGACATTAAAAAGTTATAACAGTGTAGTCATAAGTATAGCAGTGACAGTTTTGACTTCTTTCACAGCTAACAAAGCAATTCACACAACAGTCCCCCATCTCAGGCCAAAATTCTTTATCTGCGTCCGGAGCTGTGCGAAAGTCCATATCGTGCAATAACAAAGTACGTACTTTCATTGTTTATTGTTTTCACGGGGATTGAATTGTAAACAATTAATTACAACAATTTGTTGAGCTGCATGAGCTCATACCGCCATCCCCCTTCTTCCATCGGACATCCAGACGCACAGCGGGCTACCACCCTTTCTTGGTTGATATTCCCAAATGTCGCACCAAGCGCTACTCAGCATCTTTTATATTGCGCACAGCAAAGGAGTGGAACTCCCTCCCTGCGTCTGTATTCCCGAGTACTTATAACCCGACCACATTCAAAGCAAGAGTGAATAGGCACCTTCTGGGTGAGCTCGCTCCATCGTAGATCCTGTTCTAGCCCATGGGCTTGATTGGGATCAAGAGCAAACCCATTAAAGGTAAAAAAAAAAAAAAAATGTTTTAGAAGATTTAGGCTTAACAAGAACTGCTTACTAGTCAGATGTGCTGGAGTCACATGCCTTTATTAATATGATTGAATTTGCGAAATAGTAAAGAACCGTCATACGTTTAAATTTTATCCAATGGGGAGATTTGTAAGAAATCTTGAATGATCTTCGCTTATCATAAATGACTCATTACAATGTTATTTAAATACAGCTGTAAAGAAAAATGAAACAAAACTCTGTTCAAAGCAAAAGAAAAGACGCTTTAATGTCCAAAACACAAAAACTCTAATGCTAATTGGCAACTTAAAAAAAAGCGACGCGAATTGCTGACCGTGTAGAGATTTCATGGCGCATATTGTTGTTAAAGACGAATATAAAAAAGAAACAAAAGGCGATATAATTGCAATGGCTGCGATGAGTGACTAGACTGACTAGTGTTCGCAGAAGTTGGCGGTTCGACGAATCATCGCGGTTCTGATTTATCTGAAGAACTAGACGCCATCATTATTAAAATCTTCAACAATTCTATGAATTAGTCATGGAAGTGCAGAGTGCCTCCTGGATCCCGACTTCTTTCATCCAAGTCTTTAATGCTGCGTACACACCGGACCAACGAAGGCCAACGAACGCCAGCCAAGGGGTTCTGTTTTCCTCTCTGTCTCAATCAGATTATCTGAAAATCCGAATGTGAACTGGAATCGCTCCCAGTGATCCTTTACCTAGCTCTAGATTGATCTTCGAAGGACAGAAACGGCCAGCGGCCAACGCTTGATGTCGTTCGTTGGCGTTCGTTGGGCCAGTCTGTACGCAGTCTAAGACAAACGCATTGTTTTGACAATTGACCGCCAGTCTTATCGACCAGGAACCGCAGTTCAATGTATTACAATTGTGCATGTGTTGGCGCCACGTGCGGCGACCACGTCAGTAAAACGTGAACGTTTAATACAATTCAATACTATAAAAATAAACGCGTAATTGTTGGGAACGCCGGGCAATTGAGATGAGAATGGAATTGTTTAATCATGGCAGCGGAGACATTTGAAGCGCGTTCAAGAAGAGGAGGCAATTTTATTGTGACTGTTAATAATTCTTAGGTTGGGATGAGAATATCCTCTAACGGAAATATAAATAGTAAAGGGTATAAATTAATTTGCTTCTATTGATTTCTAAGAATGAAAACCTTAACATTTTCATAGCAAATGCAAAGAGAAAATTTGGAGTTCCATTCTTGGACTTCGCTTCTTCTGAAGCGAGAAGCGAACGATCAGAATTGCGCATTATCAAATTGTTTGGCTAAAAAAAAGAATCTTATTACCTACCGAATTCAATTTATACGGAGAAAGGCCAAGAATAACCTGACGCATTACATCATATCCAGTAAAAAGGAACTGCGGTACGAAAACGAGGTTGCGTTGAATAAATAAAATCGTAACGACGCCGTATTACGTCGGCGGCCTATACCGGGACGCATTTGGGCTTTCTTCCACGGCGTGACGTCATTCGGGCATGCGGCAGGATGTGGATGATCGTAAAGCAATTATTGTTGCAGCTGCTCAAATTAATCTTGAGCATAAGCATTAATGTAGAAAGCAGATTTAACTATCAAAAGGAAACAGTTTTAATCAAAACCTGGAACAGTCTCAAGAAAACACCGTTCGCCGGTAATTTAGTGCCGGTAAATTTTAACTGCCGCCATCAGTAGCGTAGATGAATATACAAGAATTGAATAAATAGGAGGAAAAGAAGTAGTTTCCATAATGTGTAAACGTTGTAAAACCAACAATACTGTGTTTACATGGTAAGTGTAAAGCTCAATGCATTTACTGCATACTGTGCATATTAGGTATGCACCTAAAAATGGAGTCAACATTTCCAATGGCTTGATTAATCTCACAAAGAAAGAACAAGAACAAGAAATTAAGACACTCATAATCAGAAAATAAAACGAACTTCGTACTTCGCATACGTAAACACAAATAAAACTCCGAGCTTTTTCATAAAAACCAAGGCCTATCAAAATGAAGTACCTACTAATGATAATATTACACGGTTGAACCGATTCATTTTGGTTGAAAGGCTCAGAAATACAGGCGCACATTGACATTGAATGATTCACTTTTACGTTTACATTGTACAATTTGGTTGCTTCATCCAACTTGAAAGGCAAAAGTAAACCGTGTATTACCGCTATAAGAAGATTAATATATCAGCTCGCGCCCCTATTCCGCCAGCGACGTGTCTCATTTTCTGAGTTCGTTTCTCGAGCAGTGTGTGGAGGGCACCCAAGACGAGCTTCCCTAGCCTCTTCACTCTGGAGGACTACACTTGTGGCCGACTGACTGGTATCAACATGAATAATGAACACTTGTATTCAGAAACTAACTCCCACGTTTTGCGTCGTAAAATATAGTGATTCTTTTGGATGATTGTCTTTTTACGACATGTATATCAGAATGAAAACTCATTGAGACGCTCGTTTAGCACACTAAAAATGCATAAATGTTTTGTCAAAAGGCACTGGCGATACAAATTCCAAGAAAGTTTTAAAGAACTATAATTCAAGAGAAATCATAAACATGCTTCGTATTTATAGCCAGTTTGAAAGCTTAATCAATCAAGTCAATAATATCGACTTATATTCGTCCTCAGAATTTAATATTTCTCGGAAATAGAATATCTGAAAGCACTAAGAATAAATGTGTTTTGTTGCGAATACTTTGCAACACCGACAGTCAACGTCTAGATGCGTCACTTTCGCAACACACAAAATGCTGAATAGCTATCCTGCAATGCTGCATAATGTCCTCGTTTGATACAACTACGGTAAAGATTCTTTAGAGACATTTTATGTATATTTTCTTCGCATTTGATATGCCCAACCCAGCGTGCCTCTCTCCAAATCATACCCGTTCGTCGTTACTTTTTATGTTTTGACGCCTAACCAATACAATTCTAATATCATATATGATATTAGAATTGTATTGGTTAGGCGTCAAAACATCAAAAAGTATGATCAAAAAGTATGATGAAACGATCATGATAACGTATACGTTATCATGATCGTCATTTCTATGGGCATTGGTTAAGGTCAAGGTTATAGCCGATAGCGACAGTGGGGCGTCGTCCGTCCCCTTAGTTAGTTGGAATGTCATTTGTCGGACGGCAACAAAACGACTTTTTAAACTGATCCATTAGTCGAGGTTCAAGAGTAGAGTGTGGGGCGATAAAATTATCAACGGAAAAGCTTATGAGGAATGGTGGAAATGGCGTTTAATATTTTACTTGCATTTCCTGGTGAAGACATGTCGGGTTATGAAAATTAGTAAATAACGAATCTTGACGTTTAACAAACAACAATCAACCTATCCTTCTAGATTACTAAACAATGATCCAAAGATACATCATTTTGACATCATGAAGATTTAACGAAACGTAAAAATACCTTTTCTTATCGGTTAAAAGTAAGTGAGGTTGGTTAGGAACTGACAAAATCAGGTGGGTGGTTCTAAATGAAGCCGTCCTTGCTTGGCGGAAGCAAAGGCAGGTAGCGAAGGACGCCATGTTGACTCAGGGCTGGAATAAACAACCCCAACAAGTTTACACTCGCGCGAGTAAACAAGTTAGCAGCTCAAGGGTTAGGTTAGGATAGTTCCGTTTCGATTCGATTTATCGTAAAGCTTTATATTTAGAAAGCTATTTTCGGTATTGGTTCTCTTTAATTTTTCGAAAGCTATGAATATGCAAAGGCAATGCATATTCTTTTCCCATTAATTCGAGGATAAAAAATTCATAGGCTATAAAACGTGATGGTTTTTTTAAAACCACAGCCAATATTTTTTATTAAGTACATACAATATTTATAAGGGATTGGGGTAGGTGAAACATTGTATCATGATTGCTATGCCACAAAACTTGAAAGAATCCATATTATGATAGTGAGCTTTGCTTTGGTTTTAAGTACAATAAATACGCTACGGTTGCTAGGATTCATCTATTTCAGTCTGTCATATCTTTAACACTTAAATTACCAACTCAACAAATTTTGATGAGTTTTGGGTACTTATAAAGACATTTATTAGTTACAACGCCTACCTACAACCTATAAAATTGCTATAGTAAATTCTTAGAGAAATGTTAAAAACAACAGCTGTACAATATAACTATTATGCAAAACCATGATGTGTGCAACTGCACTAAAATATCGGGAACTCGAAAAAAAAATTATCATGTAAAAATTCCATTTTGCATTATAGTTAGTGTTAACTTAATAATGACCATGTAGGTATGTAAGTTTAAAGTGTTAAACAGCTGTACAGTCAATAACAGGTTTAAGTTGATTACTTAAAAACCGTGATGTTTTCCGAGTAATTAGTCGTTTACAATTAAAGTCAGCTAATTGATTAGACAGTTTAAATTGAGCTTCCAGGCTGTTAGTTCAAGATCGCGTAAAAATAGCCACGGCTTGACGTCATTGCATTAGCCGATTGATGCCATGGGGTAATATCATTACCTTGGAAAATTTCTCATACATGGGTTGTCAAGCATATGAAAACGTGAAGATAAAACAGCTATGTTTTGTGACATTTAAAATGAGGAGAACATTCCTAGAAGGACTATCATGTATCCATTGTAACATAAGGTGCATATTGCTATAAGTCCTTGGAGGAATGATTGTTTGCACGCAAACAAATGTAAAGATAATAAAATCCAATAGGATATTGTTTGTTAGCTTTAATTAAACATGACTAGTGAAGTGAGTAACTACTAAAATTAGTAGTAAGTCGTAACCATAGACTTATAATTGTCTATTAGTTCTCAAGTTCCAATGCAGCTCGAATTTAGCGTTGATTTAGCGCTAACGAGATGTTTGTCTTGTTTCCGATTAATCGCCTGCTCGAGAGCTCTGTAAACAGAGCCTATCAGCTGGTACGGAAACGACGCGATCAGACTATCTGACGACCTACTTCGCGACGACTGTTGTTTCGTTGATGACTGGCGACCGCACAGGACTCTGTCTGCGTCGAACTACCACACCACGACTTAGTATCGGCGACCGAGTTTGTAGCCACGGATCACAGCGAGTTGTATCCACCGATACAGTGATCCAGTTCCAGCAAAAAAAAAAAAATTGCTGGTCTCATAAACAGTATGGTTCATAAGCCGACACGGAATCGTTGTAGCACAGTTACTTGCATTCATCTTCATATTGATTATGCGTCTCATAATGAAACTTTCGGCAGATACAATGATGTGGGAGGACTCTTTTAATTCTTACAATACTGTAAACAAAGTTTTCATGTTTTTCGTCACTATGTATGTACAATCAGTTTTGGCATCGTTATTGTTCTACATAATGATGAATGTGTAAAAGGTAAAAAATACAAATATACCACAAAAAGCGTCACATATTTGGAATTTATTATCCTTATTATAAGTGTACTGTCAAGACTATATTATTAAGTTCAATCAACGAGTTCAACGAGCAGTGAATTTTCCGTGAACATGTCGAATGTAGCCTTTATTCAAATAATATCGAAACCCGGTTTCGATGGTGTCCTCTCATAAGGTAGTAAATGCGGTCAGCATGACCCATGAATGTCAATATGCTCCAATAGGCGAGTTCTTAAACTTTACATGGTAATCTAGATCGCACGTGCGTATTTGTATAACTACCTATTGTATTTGGTTAGTAGTACATTGACGATACAAAATCGACCCAATCAAGTTCGTGAAGTGTTCGGAAAGTGCAGAATTCCAGAAACATTGCGAATACAAAAAACAATAATTAAGTCAGTATAAAACGTGTTGTAATCCACAAAATAAAAAATCTTAGAAGTCATTATGAGACTACTGGTGTAGTTGATAAGTCTGCGTATTAAGATGGGTCATAAACAAATTGTATAAAAAACTTCAGTCACATTTATTTGTTACATCAAAAATCTAAAAAAGTGTCACAATCGTAAAGTAGAAAGACGACTTGCCGCGATATTTCGTCATCTCAGTAATGTTTCGTGTTATTTCTGTTCGCACGTGACTCCGCCGAAACACGTTTCATAACATGGGGGCGAGTGACGCGACGCGACGAGTCACAGAATTGTGCCGGCGACCCCTGAGGGCGTTTGTGCACTACACTGAATTTTACCGATCCGGCGGTCCGTTTTTTTACGGACCGGCGTGGCATGAAAAACACGGATGATTGGCTTGTGCACTTGTCCGGTTTTTTACTGGCCGGGGCAGCGCAGTGATCTCTTTGAAACTACACTCTACGGACGCGTTTTAAACGAGAGGAATAATGAGTTCCTTGGAACGTCGGCAATTGCTTGCGTTAATTTATTTGCGATAACTCTTAAGATATTCATTTAAATTATATGGTGTAAAAGAGTAAAATCAGGTGCATGAAATGCTTAAAGCAACTAAGTTATTTAGATTAATAAGGGTTAATACTGTATCCGTTCAAATAGCTTGGATGCTTGGAACTTGGTGTTTTCCCGACGGAGTGGAAAATGACGCGAGTCATCCCGGTCCCGAAAGGTACTGCAGCGTCTGAGGTCGAGGGCTATAGACCAGTAGCGGTATTGTCTACGCCAGCGAAAGTATTCGAGTCCGCTATCCAACATCTAATGTACAAGCAAATTGAAGGGCAGCTCTCGGACGCGCAGCACGGCTTTAGGCCGGCGCGGAGCACCACTACCAACTTGCTTAACTTCATGGCCAAAGTAGTGCCGGCGGTGGACGCGGGGATACAGGTTGATGTAGCATATCTCGACTTTAGAAAGGCCTTTGATACTGTCGATAACGACATATTGCTAAAAAAACTTGCAGACATTGGATGTACGCCGCACGTGTTACATTTCTTTGCTAGCTACATGCGAGACCGACAGCAATATGTAGATTACAATGGGTATGAATCAGAGCCTTATCATTGTAGATCTGGAGTAAGTCAGGGCAGCAACTTGGGTCCTCTTGAATTTTTGATCATGATAAATGATTTGCCAGATGTAGTAAAAAATGGGACTTCTCTATTATTCGCGGATGATCTGAAGTTGGTGCATGCAGTCAGAGACGTAGACGACTGTGCAGGTATGCAAGATGATCTAAATAGGGTACATGAATGGAGTCAATCGAATCAACTGTATTTTAACATCACCAAATGTTCAGTTGTTTCTTTCAGTAGGTCACGCTCGCCGATTACATATAACTACTGTATGGATAAAAAACCATTAAAGAGAGTGGCTGAGGCCCGTGACTTAGGAGTCCATTTCAAATCGGATTTGCAGTTTCGGGAGCATGTCACAGATGTCTGCAAGCGAGCATATAGAAATCTCGGGCTAATACTTAGACAAATGAAAGATTTTGCTAATATGGCTACTATTAAAATACTTTATGATGCTTTAGTGCGGAGTCACCTGGAATTTAACGCTGCCATTTGGGCGCCTCATGAAGTAAAGTACAGTAGCATGCTTGAGAGAGTACAAAACAAATTTACCAGGTTTTTGTATATGAAAATATATGGCGTATACCCGTTTTATCCCTTAATGTACCCAACATTGTTTGTGCTTGGGATGGTTGGCTACTACAAGCTGGAGGTGCGTAGAGATTTAGCTCTTGCATGTTATATGGTAAAATTGTTGAGGGGCATGGCACACAACCCGTCCTTATTACAGTGCTTGGAGTTGTCTGTCCCAGACCGGTACGTGTGGCGGCGGCGGCGCCCGCGCCTGTTGACGTTGCCATCGGCTAAAACCAACTTGCTCGCCAAAACGCCACTGACACGCGCATTGTCACTAATTAACAATGTTCACAATGATGTAGATATTTTGTCATGTACTTTGAATGAATTCCAAATTGTAGCCTTAAGGTGTATTTGCTATAGTTAGTTTAGGTATAGTATAATATTTTGTAATTGGTCTAAGATATACTGTCGCATTGGGTAACCTGTAATGACTAGTGTAAGATGGTGTAAATAAAATAATAATAATAATAATAATAAAGCTTTCCAAATTACCGCATTGTTCGTCACCATTTTTTAAGAGATAATAATGGCTATAATATGCTATCCTTAAAAGATAGACATATGCTATCGCGGACTTTTTTGTAGATCTATAGAAGAGGTGTATCCCAACATGCATTATTTTTTGAAACCTCGAAAGGATTAGGCAGCGTTTTTGCTGAAAGCTCCCGGGCGGCTTGCCGTTTGCCGGCACTTTCGACAATTATCGTTATATTTCAACCAATTTACACAAAACTTTCATAAATTATATATTAAAACCTTGCTGAAGAACCACGCTACCTATTAGTGAAAACCGCATGAAAATCTGTTTCGTAGTTTTAAAGATTTAAGCATATATAGGGACAGACAGACGGGAAGCGACTTTGTTTTATACCATGTAGTGATTTATGATTAAAATACAACCATAGTTTTTTTCCGGACGGTAAAATTCAGTTTAGTGCACAAGCGTACATATGTTTTTCATTGCCGTCATCTCGGAACGGAAAAAAACGGTCCGGAATGGGGAAAAGTAAAATGACGGACGGTTTCAGTGTGGTGCACAAGCGCCCATATGTTTTTCATAGCTGCCATATCGGTCCGGAAAAAAACGGACCGCCGCGCCGGATCGGTAAAATTCAGTGTAGTGCACAAACGCCCTGACTGTGACACGCTGATCAATTGACTGCAGCCTATTTGTTTACAAATTGGTGGATAATATCAGCCGTCCGTCACTCGCTCAAAGACGCGAGATAAGTGCCTAACGCTTCGCGGTATATATCTCGGGATACAATTTACAGCAGGTTGCCCGCCGTACGCCCGCCCAAGCGCGATAGAAAGAGATGCAACGTCAAGCCGTTCGTAATTAGAGCCATACAAGCTGAATTTTACTTTATCGTGTTGACGTTAGAGTTGCTATTTGTTTAAATGGTTTCGCGGAGTGCAGCTTCAGTCCTTGGACTATTATTTATTCTGTGATAATATGGCGAGTTTAACTGCAAATAGTAGTCTCCAGAAGAGACTTCAAAATTAGTCAGCTTTCAATCACAACATTCACAACCAAAGTGGCAACTTTACCACTTATTTTACTGTTGCAATTATTAGGACAAACAACTTTACCTTTAGATAAAGAGCCTCACCATGGTCTCACCTCACTGTCGAAGTCATTCATATTCCAAACGCCAGCTGTCTAATGTATGGACATTGGATGTATGGACGACACGCCAAGCAAGACGCCAATGTCCAATTGTCAATACATTAGACAGCAGACGTCGCCGCTAGAGTCCTAATTTAATATGGCCCTGAGCTTAGCAGTTGGAGACATTAAAAATGGGTAATGGATGACCTTTTCATCAATTTTGTTTGATGTTTTTTGATGATGGCAATTATGTTCATACACACATACATATAGGTACTCACGCCTGTTGAGACAGGCGTGAGTGAGCATGTAAGCATGGGGGCAAAGCAGAGACTATGGACCTCCACCTGCTAATATCCTTGCACACTTCTTTCGCTTCATTCACATCCATCAATCTTTTCATACACCCGGCGATTTATGTCACTGCGTACACCAGTATGTTCGTTCTGTATTATTATATTTATCATCAAGTTAACTCACTTCGGTAATGCAGTCTAGTCTATTCTTATTATCTAGTTTAAGTTCACATCCATTTGCATTCAAACAAGTTGTTGTTAGTTGTTTTCCTCCACATGACCCAATTCTCGTGCCGGTGTTGCGGTATCGTTCCCCTCTTTTTAAAAACCTGTTTTAGACGAGCGAACTTTTGTTGCCTACTCGTCTGAAACTAGTGCTTTAGGCCTCGGAGAATATGTGGGTAAACGATTTTTCATTCCTAGATAACAATTTACAACTTCGCCCGCGAGGATCGAGGGGAAATAACACGTAGAGCCATAGACTACCTACCACAAGAATAAGACTATCCAATACAAAAATACATTTTGGAATAGTGCTGTACTATTAATAAATTGCGTCATTAATACTGTGGAGTCTGTGGGACCAATTTATCAGTAATTTCAGATTTCAGTGTGATTACTATGATCAGATCACTGATAAACAATACCCTATAGCTTTATACTATAAGAATATATTTACTTGAAGCACGACCCACTTACCTTACAAATAGTTACAGAAGCTGGAGAAGCTTTCCTTGCAATTTCATGAAACAATAATTCATTTCAACAAAGCTAGTAATTTTATTGTGCTATAAGAATCCAGACAATAATTTGCTGAATATTTCGCTACACCACTTGCTCTTTCAGCAACAACATTTACAGTTGACTTGAAGCGGGCCAAGAGTGCCAAGAGGTTTTGGAGATGTTTCCATAGGAATTTCAAGCAAACCCTTTAGGTTAAATCCATTACTAATATTATAAATATGAAAGTGTTTGATTGTTTGTTTAGTCTTTCACTTGAAAACGGAGCAACGGCTCGACATGATTTTTTGTATAGGGATAGTCTACTTTTTATCCCGGAAAATATCACTACATAGTATAAAACAAAGTCGCTTTCTCTGTCCCTATGTCCCTTTGTATGCTTAAATCTTTGAAACTACGCAACGGATTTTGATGCGATTTTTTTCAATAGATAGAGTGATTCAAGAGGAAGGTTTATATGTACTTTTTATCCCGATATTCCCACGGGAACGGGAACCACGCGGGTGAAACCGCGGGCGGCCGCTAGTAAAATATAAAATATAGAATTCAGAGAACATTTCATCTGTCCCTACTGCTGAGGCTCAAGCCTTCATTATGGATGGATAAGGAAAATGGGCCATGACACACCACGCGGGTCGAATTGGTGGGTATTAACCACTGCAAATCAATCACATCTACAAGTATCATAACATTGACATTTACAGTTGATCTGAAGCGGGCTAAGAGGTTTCCCCGCATGTTTCAATTTGCGAGTCCCACAACGATGACGATGTCGACATCGCCGCAACGTTTAAGCCATTCTTAAGGATGGACAAGGAGAATGGAATGGGCCATGACACACTACGCGGGTCCAATGCGAATTGGTGGGTATTTACCACTGCAAATCAATCACAACAATGACATTTACAGTTGATTTGAAGCGGGCCAAGAGGTTCCAGTCCCGCAACGCAACGATGACGATGTCAACATCGCTGAAAATGCGAATTGGTGGGTATAAACGACTGCAAATCCCATCATCTACAAGTATCACAACATTGACATTTACAGTTGATTTGAAGCGGGCTAAGGGTTTTCCCGCATTTGTCAATTTGCGAGTCCCGCAACCCGCAACGATGACAATGTCGACATCGCCGCAACGTTTATGGCTGCCCGCTCGGCTGTGAACCGACCATTGTACGCAAACAATTTAATGTTGTTGTGACGAATCATTGCCTGCGAGTTATTTCACGAATCACACGACACAACAGACACAAATACCAAATATGGCTGCATTTTGTGTTTACGATTATTGTATGATTTCCAATAGCTTTAAAAATAATAATTGTAATCTATGGTGAAACGAACAATGGAATGCAGAAGATTTCGTAAGCACTGATTACATTTTAATTAAAAGAATATAATTCACTGATTCTAAGCATAAGATAAGGGTACAAAAAGGGACAATCTTGATAAAAATAACAGAAGGAAGAGTTAATTAATTTGAAACTTCGACAATACCAGTTTAAATCCACATTGTATATCTCAAAAACAGAGACTGTCAAAAGTTAAAAACTCTTACAAGTATTAATCTTTGGATGAGCGCCAAGTAATTCGTGCGATAGAAAGAAACATGTTATAGTTTATTTATTTTATAAAACTCAGAAGCATTTTTCATTTTAAATTTTCCACTACATACTGTCAAGACTACATTAAAAGCAAACCATTGATAAAGATAAAGAATGTATAATACGGTTTTAAGTTTTGACGTATATTTCTTTGAAACAAGAGTCTTCAAAGCATATACATCTCAAGCAAGCTCAAATAATATTTCCATTAAAAGGACAGATTTTATTACTTCTTTAATAATGAATTAGGTATTCTTAATTTTATAGGTTCTATCTAAGAATAATATAGCCTTTGGTAATAAAGTTTTCATAGTTAGGTTAATTGGATCTACTCTAATATTGATAATGAGTCTTGTAGAATTAGCTAATGTCAAAACTTCAAAGTAATTGATAGCTTTCTAACCATCCTCCAGTAACAAATAACGCCATCTATCAATCTAGAAGTTTTGCCAACAAGCTGTTTTGAGGGCGACCTAGACAAGTGATTGCCTTACCGCGGTCAAAGCTACTCCATTATTATCAACCATTTTTATTATTGCCACTGATTTGATGAATAAATAAAGAGAACAAGTCAACAACTCGACTCAGTCTCATTGCAGAATAGAGGGTTCTGAATCTGATAACTTCTGTGTTTGCAGTTGTGTGTAGCAACTGCTAATGCAGTCAATACCAACGCAAATGGCTAACTTAGGAAGGAGTTCGAATAACTACATTTTTGGTCACACATCCAACGAAAAGATGCGAAAGATTCTTTACCGGCGAATTTGCAGGACATCGAGCTCCACGTCAAAGTTATTCATGTAATTGTCACTAAGTATATATCTATTTTCAGCGGTCCAGAACAGCATGTTAGACGAACAGATGCCTCACGGCACGTGCGTCTCAGAATAGCCGGCGCCTAACCTTCGCAAGCCTTGAACCGCAGGTGTGCTGCCAATTTATGTGCTAACGCTCTACTGTAAGCTGTCATAATCATAACACTGGTATAAGTGGAACACATTTCTGACGTAGACGAATGTTGTGGATATTATGAATGAGAGCGTTACGTACGATAGAAAATATCGGACAACATCACAATAGGTATTAAGAACATTATTGGGCAGATGCTCAGATAGTTTCTAGGAATTCTAAATTCTGACATTGCAATTCGCAGTATTAAAATTTGTTTATTAGATGAAAGTTTATTCTTACCAGCATCAATACTTGCTGCGAAATTGGGCCAACGCTGTCGCCATAGTCACTGAAATGATGTTAATCGTCGTTGTGTATCGAATTGTGCCTTTCATTGGACCACCATACCGGGCGATAAGTCTAACAGCATTCAATCGATGGGCTTTAACCGTTTAACTACATACAACTAATGCATATAAATTTTATTACCAGTTAAATCTTTCACTTGTCTCTATCAATAGCAATATTAATAATTAGGCTCATTAAAAAATAATCTATTAGCAAAGTAAGCTTTTGTACGCTTAACTCTAACTTAATATAAATTGTCGGAATTGGTCATTATAAGTGTATACTGCCAAAAACTGTTTCCACTCACAAAAATCCGATAGACGCGAAAACTGAACTCTTTTTATGTTAACATTCCTAAATATCTCGTCCCAGCAGACCAAAAATCCACTCGTTTATATCGGGACCTAGGGACCTTGAACCCGTACCGAAGCGAACCGATGCATTCAATCAGGATAAATGCTCTGTCGTCTGTAAGCACATCAGTCGCGATTCCGAACCAGATATAAAAATATCCATCCAGAATTCCAGATACTTATAGATCCAGTCGAACGAACAACGATTGGAAATCACAATCAATGACAAAATTGTTGAAGCAAATAAAAATAACTGAATCACAAAAAGTTTTTTTATTAAGTAGGTACCTACGTAATTTTTTAAGTTAATTGGTAATCCTTCTTTAAGTCTAACAATTATTACCAATCAGATTGAGAAAAGATGGTTGACTGACACCTAATTTGTATACTTGGGACATTTTCTCCAAGAACCCACGTAGGTTTCAACTAATAACAAATGTCTGGAGCACATTTTGCAGAAGCAGGTGTTTCTTGACACGTGAGTCTAGAAATAGCTGATATGTTGTTAACTTCAGACGACCTTGGATTGTTCTCCACTTTATTAAAAGTAGCTCCAAGTAGCTTTATACGGCGTAAATGATCTATGTTTTATAAGGAAACGACACAGAAACGGTAAATGGCATATGGCAAGCAGAACGAGTTAAATTTGAACTTTAATTTAAAAACCGTGTAAAAAAGCTTTAAAATATAATGTTGGAAACACAAACAGCTGCGCACATTGAGATTATCGATCTGTTTTCTGCCCGATATCAGCAAAGTTCTGAACTTCACCGACGTTGTTTGTTAGGAATTGTCTACCAAATATTTTAATTAAACGTTTGGTCTCATGACAGAGGCGACCGAATTTGTACTTCTGTCTACAACCTATAAATGGGAACGTTTGTATGTTTGTTCATCGATGACGCATCAAATTCTTCTTTGAGCAAATAATCGCTCGGTCAAAAAAACAACTTTAATTATTTATATGTTTTAATCTCAGTTTGTATCTTCTACCCTAATTTAAAACCAGGAAGATTACAGGGACAATATAACATCAAACAGACGACCGCTGGTAAGCAACAAAAGACAAAAAAGAAAATCCAATATTCCAAGTCATTGTCACCAAATTGAATTCCCAAAATAAGGTGTAATACAAGCTAATAAAGCACGTTGCGCCACCGCCCTTGAACTGAAGCCGCCTATTGTCAGCCCCAGCCTTAATGATATCATTTACGACACTACGCTTAACGGCGTCGTTAATTCCATCGAGCCTTTCGACATTATTCAAACTGATAACAGGGAAATGTAACTTACATGACCGATGACGGAGTTAATAGTTCAAGTCATATCAATGAAATGATAAGCTAGTGATGTGAATATGACGTCGGAATAGCTTTTGTATTAGTTAGTAGCAGTGTTGATTCGCACTGCCCCTATTACTATTTGAAAAACTTACATAAACATTTCCAATATATTTTACGGCTTATCACTTTCATTGTAACAATAATAAAGCCCTTGATAAAATCAAGACTACCTATAATATGCAGATAGAAAAATAATATATTAGTCAGAGATTAAGTCCTACCTGATTTGGAGAATAAACAATAACGTGTATTACTTTTTTATGGCAGCTTGAGTCGAAGAACTACCACAAGTTTCATTTTTCTAGTGTTAAAAGTTAACATCCACCGATCTGGCGCCGACCGAGTCTCGAAAATACGAAAACAACATAATGTCCAAACTATTAACACTAACCATATATTAATTCAATGTCTATTCGCCTTGACCCAAAACGGAAAGAATCCGGGGTCACGGGTATTAATATTATCAGAAAGAACTTGGAAATGCAGATAACGGAAGTTAAATCAGACTGTGAAGATGTAAATAAATTAGTGGCCGTGGAACTCGTGGAAGATAAAAATGGCAAATATTAATTTAACGATATCAACCGATGCAAATGTTATAAACCTTCAGATAGCTATCGCAAGCAAAGAGGCTTCCAGATTGATTCAGATTATATGGCCCACAAAAGTTGAAGAACTTTTGTGGGCCATATATATTTACGATTATTGTATGATTTCCAATAGCTTTAAAAATAATAATTGTAATCTATGGTGAAACGAACAATGGAATGCAGAAGATTTCGTAAGCACTGATTACATTTTAATTAAAAGAATATAATTCACTGATTCTAAGCATAAGATAAGGGTACAAAAAGGGACAATCTTGATAAAAATAACAGAAGGAAGAGTTAATTAATTTGAAACTTCGACAATACCAGTTTAAATCCACATTGTATATCTCAAAAACAGAGACTGTCAAAAGTTAAAAACTCTTACAAGTATTAATCTTTGGATGAGCGCCAAGTAATTCGTGCGATAGAAAGAAACATGTTATAGTTTATTTATTTTATAAAACTCAGAAGCATTTTTCATTTTAAATTTTCCACTACATACTGTCAAGACTACATTAAAAGCAAACCATTGATAAAGATAAAGAATGTATAATACGGTTTTAAGTTTTGACGTATATTTCTTTGAAACAAGAGTCTTCAAAGCATATACATCTCAAGCAAGCTCAAATAATATTTCCATTAAAAGGACAGATTTTATTACTTCTTTAATAATGAATTAGGTATTCTTAATTTTATAGGTTCTATCTAAGAATAATATAGCCTTTGGTAATAAAGTTTTCATAGTTAGGTTAATTGGATCTACTCTAATATTGATAATGAGTCTTGTAGAATTAGCTAATGTCAAAACTTCAAAGTAATTGATAGCTTTCTAACCATCCTCCAGTAACAAATAACGCCATCTATCAATCTAGAAGTTTTGCCAACAAGCTGTTTTGAGGGCGACCTAGACAAGTGATTGCCTTACCGCGGTCAAAGCTACTCCATTATTATCAACCATTTTTATTATTGCCACTGATTTGATGAATAAATAAAGAGAACAAGTCAACAACTCGACTCAGTCTCATTGCAGAATAGAGGGTTCTGAATCTGATAACTTCTGTGTTTGCAGTTGTGTGTAGCAACTGCTAATGCAGTCAATACCAACGCAAATGGCTAACTTAGGAAGGAGTTCGAATAACTACATTTTTGGTCACACATCCAACGAAAAGATGCGAAAGATTCTTTACCGGCGAATTTGCAGGACATCGAGCTCCACGTCAAAGTTATTCATGTAATTGTCACTAAGTATATATCTATTTTCAGCGGTCCAGAACAGCATGTTAGACGAACAGATGCCTCACGGCACGTGCGTCTCAGAATAGCCGGCGCCTAACCTTCGCAAGCCTTGAACCGCAGGTGTGCTGCCAATTTATGTGCTAACGCTCTACTGTAAGCTGTCATAATCATAACACTGGTATAAGTGGAACACATTTCTGACGTAGACGAATGTTGTGGATATTATGAATGAGAGCGTTACGTACGATAGAAAATATCGGACAACATCACAATAGGTATTAAGAACATTATTGGGCAGATGCTCAGATAGTTTCTAGGAATTCTAAATTCTGACATTGCAATTCGCAGTATTAAAATTTGTTTATTAGATGAAAGTTTATTCTTACCAGCATCAATACTTGCTGCGAAATTGGGCCAACGCTGTCGCCATAGTCACTGAAATGATGTTAATCGTCGTTGTGTATCGAATTGTGCCTTTCATTGGACCACCATACCGGGCGATAAGTCTAACAGCATTCAATCGATGGGCTTTAACCGTTTAACTACATACAACTAATGCATATAAATTTTATTACCAGTTAAATCTTTCACTTGTCTCTATCAATAGCAATATTAATAATTAGGCTCATTAAAAAATAATCTATTAGCAAAGTAAGCTTTTGTACGCTTAACTCTAACTTAATATAAATTGTCGGAATTGGTCATTATAAGTGTATACTGCCAAAAACTGTTTCCACTCACAAAAATCCGATAGACGCGAAAACTGAACTCTTTTTATGTTAACATTCCTAAATATCTCGTCCCAGCAGACCAAAAATCCACTCGTTTATATCGGGACCTAGGGACCTTGAACCCGTACCGAAGCGAACCGATGCATTCAATCAGGATAAATGCTCTGTCGTCTGTAAGCACATCAGTCGCGATTCCGAACCAGATATAAAAATATCCATCCAGAATTCCAGATACTTATAGATCCAGTCGAACGAACAACGATTGGAAATCACAATCAATGACAAAATTGTTGAAGCAAATAAAAATAACTGAATCACAAAAAGTTTTTTTATTAAGTAGGTACCTACGTAATTTTTTAAGTTAATTGGTAATCCTTCTTTAAGTCTAACAATTATTACCAATCAGATTGAGAAAAGATGGTTGACTGACACCTAATTTGTATACTTGGGACATTTTCTCCAAGAACCCACGTAGGTTTCAACTAATAACAAATGTCTGGAGCACATCTTGCAGAAGCAGGTGTTTCTTGACACGTGAGTCTAGAAATAGCTGATATGTTGTTAACTTCAGACGACCTTGGATTGTTCTCCACTTTATTAAAAGTAGCTCCAAGTAGCTTTATACGGCGTAAATGATCTATGTTTTATAAGGAAACGACACAGAAACGGTAAATGGCATATGGCAAGCAGAACGAGTTAAATTTGAACTTTAATTTAAAAACCGTGTAAAAAAGCTTTAAAATATAATGTTGGAAACACAAACAGCTGCGCACATTGAGATTATCGATCTGTTTTCTGCCCGATATCAGCAAAGTTCTGAACTTCACCGACGTTGTTTGTTAGGAATTGTCTACCAAATATTTTAATTAAACGTTTGGTCTCATGACAGAGGCGACCGAATTTGTACTTCTGTCTACAACCTATAAATGGGAACGTTTGTATGTTTGTTCATCGATGACGCATCAAATTCTTCTTTGAGCAAATAATCGCTCGGTCAAAAAAACAACTTTAATTATTTATATGTTTTAATCTCAGTTTGTATCTTCTACCCTAATTTAAAACCAGGAAGATTACAGGGACAATATAACATCAAACAGACGACCGCTGGTAAGCAACAAAAGACAAAAAAGAAAATCCAATATTCCAAGTCATTGTCACCAAATTGAATTCCCAAAATAAGGTGTAATACAAGCTAATAAAGCACGTTGCGCCACCGCCCTTGAACTGAAGCCGCCTATTGTCAGCCCCAGCCTTAATGATATCATTTACGACACTACGCTTAACGGCGTCGTTAATTCCATCGAGCCTTTCGACATTATTCAAACTGATAACAGGGAAATGTAACTTACATGACCGATGACGGAGTTAATAGTTCAAGTCATATCAATGAAATGATAAGCTAGTGATGTGAATATGACGTCGGAATAGCTTTTGTATTAGTTAGTAGCAGTGTTGATTCGCACTGCCCCTATTACTATTTGAAAAACTTACATAAACATTTCCAATATATTTTACGGCTTATCACTTTCATTGTAACAATAATAAAGCCCTTGATAAAATCAAGACTACCTATAATATGCAGATAGAAAAATAATATATTAGTCAGAGATTAAGTCCTACCTGATTTGGAGAATAAACAATAACGTGTATTACTTTTTTATGGCAGCTTGAGTCGAAGAACTACCACAAGTTTCATTTTTCTAGTGTTAAAAGTTAACATCCACCGATCTGGCGCCGACCGAGTCTCGAAAATACGAAAACAACATAATGTCCAAACTATTAACACTAACCATATATTAATTCAATGTCTATTCGCCTTGACCCAAAACGGAAAGAATCCGGGGTCACGGGTATTAATATTATCAGAAAGAACTTGGAAATGCAGATAACGGAAGTTAAATCAGACTGTGAAGATGTAAATAAATTAGTGGCCGTGGAACTCGTGGAAGATAAAAATGGCAAATATTAATTTAACGATATCAACCGATGCAAATGTTATAAACCTTCAGATAGCTATCGCAAGCAAAGAGGCTTCCAGATTGATTCAGATTATATGGCCCACAAAAGTTGAAGAACTTGGTCCTTAGTTAACAAACTTTCAAGTTGAAGTTGGACGGGTGACTGGATTTTATTAGGTATCTTGAGTTTCTTCATCTTCCGTATTGGCAATATAAAGTTTTGAAATTCCGGATGTTAGTCTAACTAAAGTATGGCGCGATCGCAAAATGACTCCGCAATATAAGACAGCAATTTGAAATCAACTGTGGGTTGTCCTTAAAAGACGTGAACCTATAAGAACTCTTTAAGTTTTAGCAAATCTTTATACTAGCTGAGCTGATACATTGATTTGGATCAGATTTTTTTATTCTAGTAAACCGATCGACCGAAATGCCGATCATTTACATGCGTTGATTTTACATCTGTAAATACAATAGACACGCACATGTCACGCGATTTTGTAGGAAGCAATGATAGAAGCGCATGCTGATTATGCTGTTTACTTCCTCAAGAGATAGCTCTGCAAATATTTGCTAATAACCTTAACATTACACGTTTTATCTCATCCTCGTATCTTGACACGCATAAGACTCGAGATGGTTTCAAGTTACCGTTGTTTTGTAAATTTCAGAATTGCAGACTAAAACTAAGTAAAACGACAGGTTATGGAACTGAATCGCTGGCTGTGTTGAACATTTCAACATAAACAGACTATTGTTTCAATTTCAGCGAAGATGTCACTGCTAGAACGATGTAGTGTACCCGGTCGACGACGTCTGGTTATTATCGTTTGTGCAATCTCCACGAAACGTGAAAGTTACCGATTGCTACAATATCCTTTAGCAACCGATATGATGAGAAACCTGTTCTAAATAAAGAGCGGTTGCCAAAATTCTTAAAGCATAAACAATGCTTCGCAGTATCGCTGGCATCATTTTTCAACAAGGTGATATAATCTGTCAGCTGTCAAACCCTAATTTGCGTAACAGCGAATCTCGATGTCAATGCCCTCGCATTAACGTTTTTTCCTCCTATGCTTTCAACATAATGGCAAAATAACCGTTAATGCCAAACATACATTTCTGAGTATTTATTGATGGTGTCGGGGCTTAACTCGGAGATATAAGAACGCGAACGAAATAATGTAACCTTTTTGAAAGTAAGAGAATTCATTAAAAGAGCAGTTTTGGTCGTGTCTGCGATTAACTAGGACGTTAATGCTACATTAGGTTGTAAGCTCATCCGGAAAATCTCATCAGAATTAACGAAGTGGGCTTAGGTACTTTGACAGACGCATTTTCCTGGATAGTTCATCAGGTCGTGGTCGTGTAGGTATATTTATCTCAAGAGTAGTTAACTCTACATACCAAAATGTTAGCGCGGAAATATAAGGACGCGAACGAAATGATGAATGTTACCTTTTTGGATATAAGAGAATTCATTAAGAGAGTTTTGGTCGTGTCTGCGATCAACTAGGATGTTATTGCTACATTAGGTTGTAAGCTCATCCGGAAAATCTCATCAGAATTAGCGAAGTGGGTTTGTACTTTGACAGTCGCATTTTCCTCGATAGTTCATCAGTTTGGGTTTGGGGTGGGTGGGATCAACCTCCTAGCGGTCCACCCCGGGCAACGTCTCCACAGCCCATAACGGTATGTGGTGGGCGGCTGATCGATTCCTCCTGCGGTGGTAGGCCCCGCAAGGGACCGCCTGGCTCGCGACCACCATCCCGCCGGAGCCCGACGCCAAGCGGCTTTTTTGCCGCGTTCCGTCGGAGCGCGGGACTTCCAGTGCCATAGGGAAATTAGCGACCGGTCAGTTGCGCTGTGCGTAAAAACGGTACTGGTCTCTCAGCGACACCATTCAGAAAGCTCATTTTGGAGACCAGCGGGATCCGAAGCACGGTCCTGCCGTTGGCCGACCGCAGTTAGTAGGGGGCCCAAGTAGTGCGCTAGCCACGTGCGAAAGGCTGCCCCGCCAGCTCGCAAAAAATCCCGGAATGCGCCACCGTGCCAGTTGGCGACTGGTCGGGAGGACCCGGTGGACATTCACGGGGGGGTTCGGGCGTCCCCGCGGTCTCCAAATTGAGTTTTCTAAACGTTTCGGTTTAACTGAAGTGCACCGGTTGTTTCTACCAAACAGTGCCTCGACTGTCGCTTATTTCCCCTACATCACTCAACTTAAATGAAAAAAAGCAAAACAAGAAAGAAAAGGTTTAAACAACGGCTGCACTTCCTCCCAATTAAAGTGCACCTCGCAAACATCCGAGGATTGCACTCCAACCTCGAATCGGTCCACCACTTCCTTGAGACCGAAAAGCCGCACCTATTTTTTCTAACGGAGACGCAGATAGCAACTCCGTCGGACGTGTCATACCTCAACTACCCGGGCTACACTCTTGAACATAAGTTCAGAAGGTGGGCTGGGGTCTGTGTGTATGTACGCGATGACATCTGCTGTATGCGTCTCCGTGGCTTTGAAAAACCAGGGTTCTCCACCGTCTGGCTTATGGTCGACACCGGAGTAGAGAAACATCTTTACGTCGATGTGTATCGACCGCACAGCGGTGATCAAGAGACGACCAGGCTTATAGAGTATTTAACTGAGACGGCAGATCTGGCTATGCAAAGGTACCCCACGGCGGAACTTAACTTTCTTGGGGATTTCAATGCTCACCATCGAGAATGGTTATTCCCGTTCGAGAAAACTGACCACGCTGGTCGTGAGATGCGCAAGTTTGCCTTATCTTTAGATCTCACGCAGCTGGTCAACGAAGCAACACGCGTACCAGATATTGCAGACCATACGCCTAACTGCCTAGACCTCCTGCTGACTACAAACCCTAACAGGTACTCTGTTTCGGTCTCAGCACCGCTGGGATCATCAGATCACTGTGTGGTAAAATCTGTGTCGGTCACCCCGCCTCTCGATGTTAGCCCTAGGGGCATGCGGCGAGTTTGGCGATACAAGTCAGCGGATTGCGACGAAATGCGACACTTCTTTGCATCGTATCCTTGGCAGCGAGTATGCTTCTCCTCGTGTGACCCCTCTGTCTGTGCTGATGCGGTCGTGGATGTGATACGGCAGGGAATGGAATACTTTATTCCTTTTTCCGACATCCCGCTCGGACACAATGCCCGACCTTGGTTTAATGCGGACTGTGCTCGCGCAGAAGCGCGTAAAGAGTCCGCATATCAAGCATGGGTACAAGTTCGCGACCAAAAAGCACGTGCACAGAGGGTTCGTCAAGTTATGCAAACGAGTGATTCGTAAGGCTCGATTCGACCACGTAAGCCGCATAGGAACCAAACTAGCATCGTATCCAGCTGGTAGTAAGCAGTTCTGGTCCCTGTCTAAATCGGTCGAATCAAATTTCTGCCGCTCCTCTTTGCCTCCCATGCTGCGACCTGACGACTCGCTGGCCCATACCGCGGCAGAAAAGGCAAATTTATTTGCCTCTCATATCGCGAGCAACTCACGCCTTGATGCTGGCTCTAAAAACCCACCTAATATCCCTCACTGTGACGCCTCCATGCCGAGGATCACCATTCACACGAAAGAGGTCAGAAGAGCCATGCTGAACTTGGACGTGAATAAGGCCAGCGGCCCTGATGGAATTCCAGCTAGAGTGCTGAAACTCTGTGCGCCTGAGTTGTCTCCGGTTTTGACACGCCTGTACCGCCTTTCCCTGCATAAAAAATCGGTTCCCAAGTCATGGAAAGTTGCGAATGTCCAACCTGTGCCCAAGAAGGGTGACCGTGCCGACCCCTCCAACTACAGACCGATAGCTATCACCTCCATACTCTGTAAGGTAATGGAAAGGGTTCTTAATAATAAGCTGCTATCGTACCTTGAAACCAACGACCTACTCAGTGACCACCAATATGGTTTTCGCCGTGGTCGGTCAACTGGGGATCTTCTGGTGTACGTTACGCATTGCTGGGGCGAGGCAATTGAAAAACATGGTGAGGCACTTGCTGTTTCGCTTGACATTTCGAAAGCCTTCGACCAGGTCTGGCACGCTGGTTTGCTCAGCAAACTTCCAGCGTACGGTATTTCTGCTGACTTTTGTGGCTGGATTTCAGATTTCCTGAGTGAGCGGTCGATCAGAGTCGTCATCGACGGCTGTTGTTCTGACTTGATGGCTATCGATGCCGGAGTTCCTCAGGGATCCGTTCTCTCTGCGACCCTCTTTTTGCTGCACATCAACGATCTGCTTCTGCCCGGAATCGTTGGGTATGCTGACGACAGCACCGTCACAGAAAGATATCATTCAAGCGCAAAAGCCAGCAGTGAGGAAGTCCGTTCTTTGAGAGAGGCCATGGTAGAGCAAACAAACTTGACTTTAAGCCATGTTGCTCAATGGGGTGACGATAATATGGTCAATTTTAATGCCACCAAAACACAGGCGTGTCTTTTTACCGCAAAAAGGAGTCCTTTTACCTTAACTCCTTCTTTCCGTGGTACAGCTGTATCAGTTACCGACAACTTAGATCTTCTTAGCATGAAGTTAACATCGGACCTTAACTTCGGCGACAACATTGAGTGTAAAGCTCAAACTGCTGCCAAAAAGCTGGGAATCCTGAATAAGGTTAAGCGATACTTCACGCCGGGACAGCTTTTAACTCTTTACAAAGCGCAAGTCCGGTCATGCATGGAGTATTGCTCTCACCTCTGGGATGGTTCAGCGAAATACCAGTTAGCAGCACTTGACTCAGTGGAACGCAGAGCGAGGAAACTAATCGGAGACGATAAGCTGGTTCAAGCCAAGCTCCATAGTCTAACCCATCGACGTAAAGTGGCTTGCTTGTCGGTATTTTACAGGCTGTATTTCGGTGAGTGTGCTTCTGAGCTGCATGAGCTCATTCCACCATCCCCGTTCTACCACCGAGAATCTAGACGCACAGCGGGCTATCATCCTTACTTGGTCAACATCCCGCGAATGCGTACCAAGCGCTTTTCTTCATCCTTTGTGATGCGCACCGCCAAGGAATGGAATACCCTGCCTGCGTCTATATTCCCGAATGACTACAACCCTAAAATTTTTAAAGCTAGAGTGAATAGGCTGCTTCTGGGTAAGCTCGCTCCATCTTAGGCTTCTTCTCAACCCTAAGGTTCAGTGTGAGGCCAAGAGCAAGCCCATTATACATAAAAAAAAAAAAAAAAAAAAAAAAAGTTTGCGGTCGTGTATATTTATTTCAAGAGTAGTTTTCTCTACATAGTAAAATGTAAGAACAAAGACGCTTCCCATTATCTGCACACTTTGACCTTTTAAACTACGCAACGGATTATAATAATGCGGATTTCATCAAAAGACAAAGATATGCCAGAGGAAGTTTTATATGCACAATGCATGCATATTGCACCTAAACGAAGCCGGTTCGAGTCACTAGTTGATTAAAAAAGTAACGAGTTATAGAATAGTTGTATTTGGTGCAAAATATTAGCGATGCATATGCGAGGGTAATAACACCATCAGCATTTAACAGATGCATTCGAAGGATTCGCATGTAGCCGAGACATTCGCGGCAGACCGGTTAACCTCAGCATTCGCGGCGCGTCGCTTCCGGCCGTCTGCTGGAATCGAAAGTGCGACGTGACTCGCCCGCCCGTTGCGAAACCTTTACACATTCCAAGAGTCTGGATTGTTTCTATGCTATATATCTGCGCAATTTTAACGGAGAACTGGGACGTTTTATTGATAGCGAGTGATCTTTAGGAACGAGGAATCGGTTTTCTCAGACTTGATCAGAAATTCCACGATAGCTAAGCCAACATTCGTAGATTCAACGCCATAAAACTAGCAATATTGTATCTACATTACATAAGTTTGGGTCGTGCTGCATCTACCGAGAAATACAAGGAAAATCAGGAATTGTTCTTAACAGGTGATTCAACATTATGGTAACAGTGAATCATCTACCTTTGTATGAATATGAATATTGTATAGGTATCATTTATATCCAACTAGCTGACCCGGCGCGACTTCGTTCGCGTGGCCCTACCCGCTACTCCATCATGCCCCTACCCTACCCCTACCGAAAGAATAGAAATAGAAAAGGGCTGTTTTTATGGTTTTCTCGGCAATTATTCGGTTTTTTCTCGCCTTTTAAACCTTCCCTAGACCTCCACGAACATTTCAAGACTAAATAAGATAAATCCGTTCAGCCGTTCTCGAGTTTTAGCGAGACGAACGAACAGCAATTCTTTATTATATATATAGATATAAGAAACGAAAGTATTGTGTGTGTCATACATGTCATAAATGTTTACTGCTGGTTGTATCCGTGTCCCCCCACGAGAAAGTTGAAGCTTCCATCCATCTAACGCTTAAGATTTTTTTTTAATTTAATTTAATAATAAGTTAAAAATCAACATGAAATAATCGTTTATATTGCAGTGAACGAAACTATCCTTGTGGATATCTTTTAAAGACTTTTAACGATAGCTTTCCGTTCTTTCTGTAGTGCAGTAAATGCATTGCGGTTCCACACAGCGCTCCATAAGGAGTGCACTAAGCCCAGATTTCACCGCGAATGTGTCGTGTCATTTCTAGACAACTTTCCTGATTGCGCTCTCGTCGTGGCCTATTTCGTCAACCGGCGTTTTTTTAACAATGTCTTCGCACTCTCATATGTCTACATTTCTACTTTATAGTAGAGAAAGAATTCGAATGAATTCTGGGTACTGGGAAAACTTTATCATCGTTCAAGCGTGTGTTCTTAACAGAAAATGTGGCTGGTAACAATGTTCTATCGAACGATTATTGGGACTAAAAATAATCAAAACCAAATAAGAAATCTAGTTTTTGCCCAATCGTTTTCCTATTTTCCTATCATTCACAATTAAATAAAACGAGCAATCAATAACTAGAACAATGTATGAAGTTGTATTCGTCAACCGGCGTTTTTTTTTAACAATGTCTTCGCATTCTCATATGTCTACATTTCTACTTTATAGTAGAGAAAAAAAAGAATAATTCTGAGTACTAGGAAAACTTTATCATCGTTCAAGATTGTGTTCTTTACAGAAAATGTGGCTGGTAACAATGTTCTATCGATCCTTGGACTAAAAATAATAAAAACCAAATAAGAAATCTAGTTTTTGCCCAATCGTTTTCCTATTTTCCTATCATTCACATTGAAATAATACGATCAATCAATAACTAGAACAATGTATGAAGTTGTAAGTAGAAAATACACTTGCTATTCATTTCTCTGGCAAAGATAAAATGAGCTTTATATTCTCCCATTGCAGATGCGCCGTGTTATTACGGATTTGGTTCTCTTCAGCACAATTTGCTACTGGCGTTATTGCGTTATTAACTGTCTAGAACTGTTATTCAAACTCACGCTTAGAACCACCTCCAACCTACAAGTTTTTTTTGCATCCCCTTGCTTCTTAAAACTTTCGGCAGAGTGCTTTTCTTTGGTGAGCGAGTAATAATTTAAATTTTCAAAACAGACATTGATCTCTTTAAAACGAGCGAAGCGAAGATTATGCGTATTGTTAGCCGATTATTTTCGGCGATAGTTCACTACTGCTGCGTATCACTTTTAGTCATATTTTTAAGTTACGTTAGCATGTTTTAAATTACATTATTCATGTAACTAGGCTAGATTTTAATTTTAATCTATGTCCTTTCTGCGAGGACGTGTGAGTGACTTTCGGCTATTATTTAAAAATGCATCTTTTAAGTTAAGCCATGGGTCTTCCAAATATAAAAAAATATAAAAATATATCAGACTTGTTCGTACCTACATGTGACGAAGCGCGAATTGGATTTCGTCACGTGAATAAATTATTATAGTTTAGGAGAGATGGAAATAGAAATTTTATCGTAAAGATTATTTCAATAAATTAAACAGTAGGTACTTTTGTTTTAGAATAATCTTTCTCGTGTATAATAATAATGCTCTTACTTTATTTCTTCTTAAATTGCTCATTAGGACAAAAAACCCTCTTATAAAGTAAATAAGGAAAATGATATCATATTTTCTAGGCTGGCCGAAATACAAGATGTCTGCGTTCTATTTTATTATTGAGAGTCGGAGAAGTTAATTTGCGAATTCCCACAACCAATTAAGGAGAGAGATTAAAATTGAGCGAGTAAAATAAGATCCGTTTTATATTATTTTTATGCATTTACAATACAATGCAATTTTTCCTATACTTACAAAAATTGCATTGTAAATGCATAAAAATAATATAAAATCTCAATATGGCTGTTTCATCTTAATCGATTGTTAAACATTTGTAAAAATGTTTCTTTCGGATGCGAGGGTTCCTTACATTGATGAAGCAACGCTGGCCTACAGCGTAACAAGTGATAGCAAAATTCGACGAGTCGTGTAGGCCTTTCGGTAGCTTAGTTGGTCAGAGCATCGGGCCGGATTCCCGGAGGCGCGGGTTCGAATCCCGCCTGAAAGCTAATTATAGGGCTCGTGGTTTTTTACTATCACATTTTTCCTATACTTACAAAAATTGCATTGTAAATGCATAAAAATAATATAAAATCTCAATATGGCTGTTTCATCTTAATCGATTGTTAAACATTTGTAAAAATGTTCCTTTCGGATGCGAGGGTTCCTCACATTGATGAAGCAACGCTGGCCTACAGCGTAACAAGTGATAGCAAAATTCGACGAGTCGTGTAGGCCTTTCGGTAGCTTAGTTGGTCAGAGCATCGGGCCGGATTCCCGGAGGCGCGGGTTCGAATCCCGCCTGAAAGCTACTTATAGGGCTCATGGTTTTTTTACTATCACATTTTTCCTATACTTACAAAAATTGCATTGTAAATGCATAAAAATAATATAAAATCTGAATATGGCTGTTTCATCTTAATCGATTGTTAAACATTTGTAAAAATGTTTCTTTCGGATGCGAGGGTTCCTCACATTGATGAAGCAACGCTGGCCTACAGCGTAACAAGTGATAGCAAAATTCGACGAGTCGTGTAGGCCTTTCGGTAGCTTAGTTGGTCAGAGCATCGGGCCGGATTCCCGGAGGCGCGGGTTCGAATCCCGCCTGAAAGCTACTTATAGGGCTCGTGGTTTTTTACTATCACATTTTTCCTATAAGATCCGTTTTGTTTTATCCATAATAATATTATAAAGAGAAAAAAAATGTATAATTGTGTTTTGTTTGTAACGAATAAAGTCAATAACTACTGGACCGATTTTAAAAATTATTTCATTTTTAGAGAGAAGCAAGGCACTTGGTGCAAGGCAGTTTTGGAATGGCGGCCGTGGGGTGACAAGCGTCCAAGAGGAAGGCCCCAAATGAGATGGAAGGACGACTTAAAGAAAGCGGCAGAAAGCAACTGGATGCAATTGGCGCAAGACAGGGCTAAGTGGCGATTTTTAAGGGAGGCATACACCTTGACGGTTGAAAAAGGCTAGGAAGAAGAAGAAGAAGAAGAGAGTTACAATTTCCTTAGTGACTAGTAGGCTATTTGATCCCGATATTCGTTCGGAAACAGAAGCTCTACTCAAAACGAAAAACTTCTATAACCCCGCCGCTTTCACTCGATTCTATCATGAGAGAGAGAGAGAGATTCTCCCGGAGAGTGAGAGGGACAGGTATGACAAAGTTTCGATTTGCGGTCAATTAGCGTAGGGCTTCAGGTACTACGTAGGTGAAATCGCGGAGAACCACTAGTCATTTCAAAATGTGGGTAAAAGGAAGCATAATTTATATCACGTTGTCATAATTATGAGTAAGATAAATAAATAAATAATAAATAACTTCTTACAATCACACTAATTATCTAAGCCCATGTTAATTTCATTAAGAAACTGTGTCATGGAAAACTTGATAACGGATAAATAAATATACAGGGTGTTAGGGGCACCGTTGCAAAAACTTTAACCATGGCTTCAGGCCATCATGCTGAACAACGCACAGCAAGATTTATCGTCGGAAATGAAAAAAATATTTCGACTCTCCATACAAAATGTTCCGATTAGTTGCTAAATTAATAAATAAATGCAAGGGTGCCCCTAACAGGCTAACAACCTGTATACTTAAATACTTTTTGTTTGTAAATGTAAATACATACTTAATATACATAGTAAACACCCAGACCAAGACAAATAGACATGTTCATGCACAGAAATATTTGTCTTGTTCGGGAATCGAACCCGAGACCTCTGGCGCAGATGGTGGGTAGCCTACCCCTGAGCCAAATCGGTCGTCAAGATGTTCTTACTGTTTGAACTGAAATAAACTGTTTTTCGTCATGCAGCTTGAATAATAGAACAAAAGTACCTACATGTAAAGCAGTCAAGTTTGAATACACTAAAATGGACAAAGCATATGTTCCCAGTGTTTCGTTGTATATTTCACAGTAGTAGTTGAGCTTTATTCATGAAACAAAGGACTCCATTCTTATGATCAAACATTCAACATACAATCAAAAATAATGGTACCATTTGGACTCTTGTGACAGAGCACATCGATAAAACGATGTAGATTAGCTAGGTATGTATCTAGGTATTGTGTTGTCTGTCACCCTTGCAGGAGGCATTTGTTAGTATTTTTTATTAAAACAAATAGGGGTCTCAATTTTAATCTTTGAATTTCAATATTCTACAAAAGTAACATTCCTAGAACCTCAAGAGTGTTTATATAAAACTAATTGAGAAGCACTAGCTATGAAAAAGGTCGTTCAC
Organism: Crambus lathoniellus; assembly: GCA_949710035.1. Taxonomy (NCBI): domain Eukaryota; kingdom Metazoa; phylum Arthropoda; class Insecta; order Lepidoptera; family Crambidae; genus Crambus; species Crambus lathoniellus. The sequence goes on from OX453317.1 coordinate 1,959,480, forward strand.
CTCACCTGTACCATTGTACTGACTGCAGTATAGTCCGTTCGGTTAGATAGTGTTGGTACACCCGCACGGCATTGTAGCAGAGCGACACTATCTAAGCCAGGGGTTCCCAACCTTTTCTTGGTCAGGGACCACTTTTTAATATCATTCTTGTTAGCAGGGACCAGGGGATGAAATCCGATACCTTTTGATGTTGTTTCCAGTACCCGAGTAATCAATAATTCGTCGTCTATAAAGCGAAGAAATATAAGTAGTTAACAACAATTCAAAATGTCGGTCGATTCGTCACACTGCAAAGCGAAAAATGGCGACTTTTTGATTATTGAAACAAGTTGCTCCTTTAAATCATTTCACATAAGTTCAATTCGAGCTTTAACTGTGTTATTGGACAGAGGTATATCTTGTATTTTTTTCTTGGCCTCTAATCCCAAAACTTCTTCGACGGCTTTGATAAAACACGATTTCACGAGAGTTTCTCCAGCTGTGTGAAGCTTTTTTAGATTGTGTTATTAATTTTAAAATCTCAAAGACGCTACTAATGATTTTACGAACATCAGAACAAAAAGACGGAAATCGAAACAAAAAAAAATGAAACGAGTTTAATTTTTTAGGTTCTCTAATCTTCCTTCAAAGAATTCTAGCGGACGGTCAGACAAATTTGGATGTATCGTTTCTAAGTACACCATATCATTTGACATAAGTTTATCCTCCTCTATATCATTTGACATAAGTTTCCTTAGCATAGCTAGACGTCCTAAATAAGGTCAAGTGATATTTCACGCTGGGACGACTCAGCGAAGTACCAACTAGCTGCCCTAGAGCTAGACACGATCCAACGCAGAGCCGAGAGGCTAATTGGCGACAAAAAACTGGTGAGGAGCAAGTTTCCGCCGCAAAGTCGCCTGTCTATCGGTCTTTTACAGACTATACTTCGGAGAGCGTGCTCAGGAGCTGCATGAGCTCATACCGCCATCCTCCTTCTTCCATCGGACATCCAGACGCACAGCGGGCTACCACCTTTTCTTGGTTGATATTCCTAAATGTCGCACCAAGCGCTACTCAACATCTTTTATATTGCGCACAGCAAAGGTGTGGTACTCCCTCCCTGCGTTTGTATTCCCGAGTACTTATAACCCGACCACTTTTAAAGCAAGGGTGAATAGGCAACTTCTCCATTGTGGATCCTGTCTTAGCCCATGGACCCATGGGCGTTTGGGATCAAGATCAAACCAATTAACGGTAAAAAAAAAAAATAATAGGCATTTGAATTTGCCATGCCAACGTTGCATTTGTGGACGCAGCGATGTACAGTGGGCTTAAGACGAGAACAAGAAATGAGCTTCAACTGTTGTTAATATGCAACTTAACAGTTAACAAGCTCATATCGAAAACAATAGTTATTATTTGATGATGATAAATAAATAAATAATAAATAAATAAATAAATAACTTCTTACATTCACACCAATTATCTAAGCCCATGTTAATTTCATTATGAAACTGTATCGTGGAAAACTTGATAACTCTATTTCCCACGGGGGTAGGCAGATAGGCAGATAGGCAGATAGGATGAGCAGCGCAGGACCGATCCTTGTGGAGATCCTTCGGGGAGGCCTATGCCCAGCAGTGGGCGTCGTTCGGCTGACATGATGATGATGATGATGAGGCAGATACTGTGGATCGCCACTTGCTACGATCCTTGCACACTTCTTTCGCTTCATTCACATCCATCAATCTTTTCATACGTTTTCATACATTCAAAAATTTAGATGAGTCGAATAAATGCAATTTGAAATAATCTAAGAAAGTTAAAATACCGTTGTACTTTCATGCTGTTTTATTGATACGACAAGGAAAGATATACGAGTGAAAATTAAGTTTGTCTTCAAAACATCATATTATCAAGAAGAAACACGATATATTCTCACGCTATATGCCCGTAAAATATCAGCACTCACATAATAATAAAAAAATGCTTGAGTGGCACTTCCCAAGAGATCGATTTCTTTCTCAAGATTTATCTGTTTACTTTCTAAATTCATATTCACCAATTTTATCCCTTTCGTAAAGAGAAACTAAAGATCTAATAACAGACAATTCGGTCAAGTGAAAATTGGGCAACACTGAATTCTCTGAAACTTAACACTCAAAACACGTTTGTTTCTATCTTCCAATCCAATACAATTATCGTTTAAATTCCTGATGGTATTTGATTGAATTTAATCTGAACATTTACATACGGAAAGCAAACAAACTTTAAAAACTAACATTGAAAACAAGAGCATGCTGGTCTTTTCCAAATTCGTGCTCGTTTACAAAAATATATATTTTTTCCCGCAGCTTCGCTCGTGTTAAATTTGGGGTTCTTAAGAGGACTGTGTTTTTGCAACGTTTTCCAACCTTAAAACCTTAACATAACACACAGCAATGAATTTTCGGTATGTTGTTGAAATGCATACGATACGAAATAGGGCCGTACGTTTTGTTTTTTTTTTAATATTCATTGTAGATTTGATGCAAGTATTTTTTTTATATTTTTGTATGAAATCACTAAAGTGCAATTATTTCAAAATCTATGATATATATTTAAAAAAAAACAAAACGTACCGCCGCGTTGCCCTAGTTCTTATGCATTTCAACAATATACCGAAAATTCATTGCTGTATTGTATGTTATAGGGTGGAAAACGTTATCGCCGTTTGTATAGTATATATATATACCTCTTGGTACATAGTCCTCTTAACATAGTTCACTCTGGGTGGTGTCAACTGCCCCAATCTACATATCCATTTTGGCATACGTTACACAATAAATAACTAATAAAAACTCGGCCGGTGGAAGGCAACATTATGTCTCCTTTCGCTTTCACGACGATGCTATGAATTATTCCAACACTAATTAGTACTTATCTATTGTGAGATTCATAGTATAATACTCGGATTTATGATGTTAGTTTTCACAATCCGTTGCTAACTAGCTAAGCTTGATTTATTTCAATGAATATTGTTTTATGTGTGAGAGACTGGGGTGCTGTTAAAGGTGTTTTATTTATGTAGGTCAGTACTGTAAAGTTTTACTTACCGATGCAGTGTAGTAGGTAATATATACCCCTAAATTTTAATTAGTACGAAGATTTTAGGGGATGATAGTGTCCATCAATACGAACAATTTTTACTTTGGGGCCAACCACGAAATCACGAAAAAAAAATCAGCAGTTCCATACATTTCAGTCGACTCGATGTTGTACTTTTGTATGGAACAGCTGATATTTTTTTCGCGATTCCGTGGTTGGACGTTAATGACCACATCATACCCTAAAATTTTTGTAGTAATTAAAATTTAGTGGTAAATATTTGGGTCAAGGTTTTTTTTTTTTTTTTTTTCATTAATTAAATGTTTGTAAGTATATTTAAGTTAAAGCTTAGTAATTGATTTATTGAAATAAATCTTCGTGGACGAAGCTTTTGCGACCTTCAGCTAATTAAAACACGAACTTCTGAGCTTTTCGAATATGCTATAAAGATAAAGATTGAATATATCATTGAAAAATGGAAAAATGGAAGTATTTAGAAAAAATAGACCCGTCTCGAAAATTTTAATTTATTGAATATATCATTGAAAAATGGAAAAATGGAAGTATTTAGAAAAAATCGACCCGTCTCGAAAATTTTAATTTATTGAATATATCACTTTATTTTGATTCTGTCTATGCCATTATAAAACCCGCAACAATAACAATATTTCAGCTAACGAAGAGACTAAAATAGAACACTTTTCCGAATAAAATTGAGAAATGTATTTTTAACTCAATTACTTTGAACATTGAAATAATATGTTAATTTTTGCTTCAGAGTGAACTCGCGAAAGAGGCCAATTATTATTTGGGGCGGTCGTTCCGGGAATAATATGGAAGAGTATTATAGTACCTAAGATATCATATAAATACAATTGAATGTATCATTATGAACAACAATGTGACATGACATGACAGAAAGACATTTTTATATCTAAAAAAATATAAGCGTATTCTGTACGACCGATTGTGTGTGACGTGTATATCTGATAAACGACTTAACAGTTATTTATCACTACGATAAAGTTGCAATAGATGCACGACATAAGTTTGCACTACAAAGTACGAGATTTTTTATGTTGGTGATACATTAAGGCGCTACTCGGAAAAAGTATGGACTTTTTGATTTAAAACTATAGGACGGTTACAGTTGATCTGGTAATAAGAATATATCTTATTTATTATTTCTTCATACCTTTATCTAGATTCGTATAGTTTCAAAAACACGATTTTATGAGTTTGCCTCGACACTTTTTCTTTTCGAAAATACCTCTAAAAAATACGAAAATTTAAGATTAGTCTTAAATGGGGTTACTTACACTATTGGAAATTGGTTTAATTAGTGGACATCAATAATACTTATTTAGGATCGTATAGAAGCATTTTTTTTAAATCGCTGTAGTTTTTTAATACGAAGTGATTTTGTGTTTTTTTGCCTAATCTGCAAAATCGGTCTCGCTCCCGCGCGCGTCGTTTTCTCATTGCTATCTCGCTTCAGCATTATTTTTTCGAGTATCGCCTTACCGATTTTGCAGATTAGGCAAAAAAAACACAAAATCACTTCGTATTAAAAAACTACAGCGATTTAAAAAAAATGCTTCTATACGATCCTCAATATTATTGGTGTCCACTAATTAAACCAATTTGCAATAGAGTAAGTAACCCCATTTAAGAATAATCTTCACTTTTCGTATTTTTTAGAGGTCTTTTCAAAAATAAAAAGTGTCGAGGCAAAATCATAAAATCGTGTTTTTGAATCGATTCTAGCTAAAGGTATGAAGAAATATATATCTTATTACCAGATTTGTAACAACTGTAACCGTCCTATAGTTTTAAATCAAAAAGTCCATATTTTTCCGAGTAGCGCCTTAAGAGTGCCTTCATGTTTAGGCTTTAGTCGCGCGTCACCAGCGTTGAACCACGCGCGTTGAGTCACGCGCGCTGCATCCACGCTAATTAAATATGTATGGATATTCTGTTCTGAAACTAAACAAGAAAGAAAACAAGTCGCACTTTTCAGTTTATTGCGAGAAAAAAATATAAAGAAATTAAAAAAAAACTATGTAACCAGAGGTGACTACAAGATATCATTTTCAATTCAAGAGATCATAGGCTATTTCTGCAAGTTAAGAAAGTTAATATTTATTATTAAAATAAGATATTTTCTTACGAGCAATATTATTAGACGAATCAAAACAATTTTTAAAGACTTTCTGATGTTTTTCAAGGTAGCTATTTATGCTAAAACATTTTGTAGACACAGTTTATCAGCCAGAAGGGTTAATTTATAGAACCTCAATTTCGTATATAAACCACCAATCTAACTTAAGTTGATCCTAAATATACTTAATCAGAAGTATTCTTATTATTCGAGTAGGTATCTAACTGTCCTGGATTCAGCAATGTGCCCGGTTTTACGCTTTGCCGGGTGCTCATCCAGACGGGCGAATCAACCTAAATGCGGCCGGTAGAAAAATATATTTAAAAATCCCACAAAAACTTGATCGAGACAAAGAATCTTGATTATTAGGAAGCCATTTTGTAATCCGTACTGTGGCACTCGTCTGTGTGAGTGCTACCTTTTGGTTATCAAATAAAACGTTGGTACTTGACTAAACTTGGTATACAGGGTGTTAGGGGCACCTTTGCAAAAACTTTAATCATGGCTTCAGACCATCATGCTAAACAACGAACAGCAAATTTTTTTTGTCAAAAATGAAAAATAAAATTGACTTTTCATACAAATTTGGCAACTAATCGGGATATTTTGTATGGAGAGTCGAAATATATTTTTCATTTCCGACAAAAAATCTAGTTGTGCGTTGTTCAACATGATGGCCTGAAGCCATGGTTAAAGTTTTTGCAACGGTGCCCCTAACACCCTGTATATTCAATAAATCACTTTGCTCTACATTTATTTGTTATAGATCTTAGAGATCTTGGCTCTAAGCCGGCAATTCAGAGACAAACAACCATTTTGCAATCCTTCTTTTTTAATTTATTTTTAATCTCGATGATTTGATATAATCATCACTCTAAAAAGGTTTGCATTCATACAGAGTAAACATTTAACATACTAACTGCTCACAGACTACTAACCATCATTACAGTAACGTGTGAATCATTCACTTCAGGGACCCAACGCTGGCTTAAGCTTCCTATCATGGGTTGATTTACAATAATCAAGTTTGGTTAGCGAGCTGGTAATCGCAGGGGCCAGTATTTTCATGGCAGCAAAGCCTTAATCGGTTCTTAAAGTGCCTAAGAGAAGAGGCAGTAATGCTATTATAGGCTGGAGACTCAACATCTTATTAACAATGCCAGCCGGCCCCCCCAAACTACCCACTAAGGTGTAAGCAAGACAACTTGCCGTACCATATCATATCGCGCGTGATAAGCCGCTCATGCTAGGCCGGCTGAAGAAGAATTTTCACCGGCATTGTTTTACAAACGCTAATTGAGTCTACTCCACCAAATAACTAAGTAATTACCTACGGGAGACGACTAAAACTACCTTTTATATTATTCTATGCTAAAACTCACATTTAGATTGGTTTATCAAAACAAAATACACGACATTTGAGAGTACATAAGTTGGTCCTTCGAGCCGGTTTACCGTTATATTGAAAAAGGAGAGAGAAGGAAGATTTGGTAGGAAAATATACGAAAATATAAAAACATCGTTTAAAGGACTTACCTATCGCCGCTACTGGTAAGCAGTTGAAGCAGTCTGTGAAGGTTTTCCATAGTTTGATGTTATATCTTCGTTTGCACTCATCGTAGAACCTGTTAACAAACAAAACACATTGATGTTTGCTTATCTATGTATTGCAAATAAACTTAGCTAAATATGGTTCTCTAACATTAAGCGCCCCACAGATTGATCAGTTCGCCTGTCGGCAACGGCCGTCAGTGCCCCTAATAAGAGTTGATTTTAACTGTCAACGTTTACGAAAACTCGGATGAACTAACTGCTCATGTCGGTAATGCAGTCAAAGGACATAAAAGAAATAGAGCGATATTTTTCGTTTACGAAAACAGTTTGCCAACCTCATACTAATACTAAGGGTACTGACAGGCCATTGCCGACAGGCCGACTGATCATCTGTGGGCTCCTTTAGCATCAAGCCGATTTCTATCACTACCGGGTAGTAGTGTAGTGACTTGACTACCCTACTTATATCTTTGTGACCTAACCTAAGTAATTTTCTTTCCAACCTTTTTTCTTAATAGCAATCCGCTTGGTGAATACTCAAATGATCAATCACAAAATCTCTTTAGTTTTATTATGTTAATTTAGATTTTCTAATCTTCTGTACTTATAAATAAAAATTAATGTTGCTAGCGCCAAACTCGAGAACGCCTGGACCAATTCGGCAATTTTTTTTCATATTATGTTCCACAAGGCCCACGGATGGTTAGTATGGAGAAAAAACATAAAAATTGCTTGGAAAATAGTACAAGCAACACTTTTTTTCCCCATACAAACCAGCTGTCAAACATTTGACGTAAATCTAAATCAATGGTCTTTCACGTCAAAACGGAGCCCCGATCGTCGTGATTTTCGGTATGGGAATAGTTTGGGAGATGAAGAGTGACGTAGACTACTTTTATCCCGAAAAAACAACACATGCCCGCGGGATAACGTCGTATTGGCCACGCGGGCGAAGCCGCGGGCGGAAGGCTAGTTACAAATAAGTGTCACTTGCAGTTACATGATCTTTAACCCTTTATAGGGCATAGCAAAATTAGTATAGCGGCTGTAACCACATCAAATACAGTCTTTTCGTATACCGCTAACGGCATGTTGGACTCAGTCAGACAAGGCCTGTCTCTCGCCGCGCCCAGCCCTCCCGCCAAGCCTAATAGGCTTAACGTCAGGGCTGGGTGGTTCTAACCCCTGCCCCGCCCCCTGACAAGCTCGAAAGCTCGACAGGAGGCGGGGCAGGAGGAGAGAGCCTCCTCTCAATCTCCCCATAAGGTTACCCACTCCGGGTGGGCTGACCAGATGGGGCGGTCGAGAGCAGGCACCACTGCCAACTAAGCATTCATCACACCTGATGTTAAGTGGTGATAAGGCTGAAGGTGAAAGCGCACTACTACCGGAATCCTCAATCTTTGAAGATTCCGGGATGTCATTTTATTGATGTCGATTTTATTGAAACTGCTTGCTTATTATGATAGCTCTTATGTAATTTTTTTTAAGTCCCTGAACGGATGTAATGCACAAACGTTACCACAGGACTGAAGTTTGTGAGATTCATTCGCAATGGCGCCAAAATTATTTTATTATTATGACGCAAAAAAAAACTGCCCGTTAAAGTGTTAACATGTCCTTAACCAGACAATTTGCTATTCAAGATCGTAAGCATACATGGTTATGTAGAATTATAAATACGCTACATATTCATGAGAAAGTTACGTTTATAGGCGTAACGATAACGCGACGCGACGCGTTATGGCTGCGGGTGGGTGACAGAATACGTTTGTTATGTAACCTAATAAATGTCACCATATTAACAATTTATCGTAGGTTATGAAAAAATATATACCTAGACCTACAATCTAATATAATATAGCAGTATATTTAAAACACGTTTCTGTGATTCTACTTGTCGGGTTTGCCTTGACTATTAAAAGCTTTTGACTATGTGCTCTTTTGACAAATTTGCGATCGTCTGTCATTCTGCGCTCCTGACCTTTTTGCTCCTGAACGCTAATTCTCCAGCTAGCGAGGAGCGTTCTTATTTAAATACTTAATTAAATATTTTTTTAATGTGAATGTCTTCCTATTACTTTTTGATACGTGTCGATTTGATACTATAGGCACAGTAAAATACAGTGCTATAGGGAAAAGAATTGTAGACGGAAAAACATCCGCGAAAGCCGGTATTCAATTAACAAATAAAATTAAAAAGATAATAAATAAAGCATATCTTGAAATGTAAATTCGAGTAAGACCTTGTCCTAATAAAGATAAGGTTAATAACAAGTTCTTGTTTATAATTTTTTTTTATCCCCAACGGGGATGCCCTACAAGCAGTTTAGCTTTCATCACACCACACCTGATGTTAATTGGTGAAAAGACTGAAGGTGGAAGCGCACTAATCCCGGTACCCTCAATCACTGAGGAACTGGCTATCTTAAATCTTATCTCTAACTGCCGGAACACAATAATGCTACAACTTTTTTTTTATTAAAAACTGGGCAAGCATTTGATCGCCATCTTGTTTGGCTAACAGGATGCAGTCTAAGGTGTTACATGCCTACCCAGGAGAAGCCTATTCACTCTCGACTTAAAGAGACCTGGGTTGTTAGTATCAGGGAACACAGAGACAGGCAGCTCATTCCATTCATTAGCGCTTCGTATGAGGAATAACTTGGCGAAGCGTTTGGTACAGACGGTAGTGGTCAACGATGTACCCTTACATCGTTGACCTAGTCTAGTCTAGTCTGCGTCCTGCGTTGAGGTAGGCTAGTCTGCGTCAACGATTTACCCTTATAACGTTGACATAGTCTAGTCTACGTCCTGCGTTGAGGTAGGCTAGTCTGCGTCAACGATTTACCCTTACATCGTTGACCTAGTCAAGTCTAGTCTGCGTCCTGCGTTGAGGTAGGCTAGTCTGCGTCTGGTACCCCGATGGTGGAAAGGGGCTGGTTCATTGTCATGGCGTCAGACTTAGATAAGATGGTGGTAGGTAGCTAGCCAGGCGGACTAAGAACAAGTCCTACCACCAACCGATTCATTAGTTTGAAAGTGCAAAGTTTACTTAAAATCTGGCTTAATGTATTTTGTGGACTTAAATGATCCTAGCTATTTATGTAGAATCTTCAAATTTCTAAGAAAGCTATTAAGTATTCCGCTTTCTAACTCTTGGAAAAGAAATCAAGCGGATATTCATTTTGGCGAACAAAATTATTTGTAACTTTGTTAACATGGCATTGACGAAACAGGCAATATAATTTTTTCCTCAATATAAATTATGACTACCTATATTTGAAACCCTTTTTTTCTTTGTCCCAACACAATATAAATATATCAAACATTTCTTGTCTCGTCTTTAATTGAATTCAAAGAAATATGAATCATTCCTGTCTCAAACAAATTTCTTCCTTATATGAAGTATCTGTCAAGCAACAGCTTATGAGAACTTACTTAAGACATTATGAAACCGGCCTTATGTTATTATGTCTATTCTATTCCCCATGCCCGGAAAAATTAACTCAACAAATTTTCACATATTATACCATGTGATAGGTATGAAGAAGGCTACCCTTTTAAGCGACTTCGAAAAATTAGGTTATCTTAAAACATTTCATATTCATATTAATATTCAAGGTTTTTCTTTGATGTTTATGTTTTTATAAGCGTTGTGTAAACATTTTATCATTGACAGATCTCGAGTTGATGCGAATCGGCCATAAGTTCATTGACACTAACGGTGACCCGAGATATCTAACTTGTGACGCGAAATAGTACCGAAACATCTCGAGACATGTTTTTACCGCGTATTGTATTGCTATGTACATTGTACCGTACACAACATGGGCAATTATTACATTTTGAATCGATAACGTGATGGAACAACCGCCTTTTTTAAAGAACTCTGTGGTCTAGTGGTACACAACACACCAAACCGGTATCAGACCTAGAGGTCCCGGGTTCGATTCCCAGAGGCAGTACATATTAGGTATTGTATTCGGTTTGGTTGGTGGTAGGGCCAGTTCCAAGTCCGCCTGGCTTCATCACACCTGATGTTCAGTGGTGATAAAGCTGAAGGTGGAAGCGGACTACTCCCGGAATCCTCATTCACTGAGGAACCAGCTATCTTATCTCTAACTGCCGGAACACAATACTTAATGCTGAAAACTTCATTGTTATGGCGTCAGACTTAGATAAGACGGTGGTAGCTAGCCAGGCGGACTAAGAACAAGTCCTACCACCAACCAAACCGAATACAATATGTACCCACGCTGAGAATCGAACCCGGGACCTCTTGGTCTGAAAACGGTGGTGTTAACCACTTGACCGCAGAAGCGGTTAAAACGAGAGAAAAAGCGCTATTTCACTGAAAATATCAGTCTTTGCTATTTTTATTTTATCAACACAAAAAATACCGCTATTTAAGAGATATGAAAAAGCCTGATAATACATTGGAAAGCTTAAAATAGATCTGTCATGATCTCATCTAAGACCAGCTTATCAACAGGACGGATTGTTGGATAAATAGTATTAGCTGTGTTTGCTCGATATATGTACCTTTCCGATCGATGTAATAAGCGAATCGATAACCGACATTGTACTCAAATTGAGTGTGATATCGCCAAATAGTTTCAGAGGAAATTTCCATTTTCTTATACCTACTGGGTGGCGCAACCAGGGACCGGAAAACCCCTGTTTTTGATTAAGCTTATTATTAGGGAAACCTTGTTAAAGGGTAACCGTATTATAGGGTTACCCTATCGATAGTGTAAGACTCAAGAAAGGGTAACCCTTTCGAATTAACTTAACTTCTTTCCAATGGGCTTACCGTATCGAAAGGGTTTTGAATTAAGCACTTACCACATAATTGGGTTACCCTATTGTCTCCTGCATCGCATCAATGGTCTCCTGTCTCTTTTCCGCGCATTCTGCATACCGTATCTCGGGGTGGTGGGCGTCCGTCTCGGTTATAATTATGTTGTGTTGTGTGTTGTGGATACTAATAATTTTTAAAGCGCATATGGTTTTTTTTTTGTGGTATATCTATCTATACTAATATTATAAGGAGGAAAGATTTGTATTTTTCTATGTAACGAATAAACTCAAAAAGTACTGGACCGATTTAGAAAATTCTTTCACCGTTAGAAAGCTACAGTCTTCCCGAGTGACATAGGCTATATTTTATCCCGATATTCCCACGGGAACGGGTACTATGCGGGTGAAACCGCGGGCGGCCGCTAGTTATGTATAAAGTAAAGTCCCGTGGACTAAAATAGGTAAGTACCATATTAGAAAAGCTCAAATTAGGGATGTGATTTTTTTTTTCTTGTGATAAATCAAAAGATCATAATATAAGTTTTCTAATAAACTATTTTTATATGTTTTTGCAATAATTCAAAAGTTATATCAAAATAAAACTTAGTATTTGAATCGAACCGAAGACACGCCAAAACAGCTCCCGAACACACTTGAGCACGTGTGACGTCATAATGTTAACTTTCACTCATTGCAGTACCTGTGAAGCATCGGCGGGGGCCTCGAGGCACCCGACATGCCAACTAAATGCTGCCTTATTTCTATAGAAATAAGGTCTCTATTTTCCACTGCCAATCGGCAACCGCTTTATTTCAGAGGCTCGGACAACTGACAGACACACAGACAAAAACTTCAAGTTTTAGCTTACTCGTGGAGGTAGCTTTATGATTTTTTATTTTGGGGGCCGATTTTGATGAAACACGGTTTTAAGTATTATTTTGACAAGAAAACAACAACGCACTTTTAAAAATAAAAAAAATCCAAGATGGCGGCCAACTTTTTGTTTGTGGGCTGATTTCGATGAAACTCGGTTTTTTGTGCTATTTCGTCAAGAAAAGAGTAACGCAATGTTAAAAAAATTAAAAATCCAAGATGGCGGCCAACTTCTTTGTTTGTGGGCCGATTTTGATGAAACTCGATTTCTAGTACAATTTTGACAAGAAAACAACAACGCACTGTTAAAAATAAAAAAAATCCAAGATGGCGGCCAACTTTTTTGTTTGTGGGCCGATTTTGATGAAACTCAATTTCTAATACTATTTTGACAAGAAAACAACAACGCACTTTTAAAAATAAAAAAGTCCAACATGGCGGCCAACTTCTTTGTTTGTGGGCCGATTTCGATGAAACTCGGTTTTGGTACTATTTCGTCAAGAAAAGAGTAACGCAATGTTAAAAAAAAACAAAATGGCAGCAAATTTTTTTGTTTGTGGGCCGATTTTGATGAAACTCGATTTCTAGTACAATTTTGACAAGAAAACAACAACGCACTGTTAAAAATAATAAAAAAAACCAAGATGGCGGCCAACTTTTTTGTTTGTAGGCTGATTTCGATGAAACTCGGTTTTTGGTACTATTTCGTCAAGAAAAGAGTAACGCAATGTTAAAAAAAAAACAAAATGGCAGCAAATTTTTTTGTTTGTGGGCCGATTTTGATGAAACTTGAAGTCTAGTACTATTTTGACAAGAAAACAGCAACGCAGTGTTAAAAATATTAAAAAATCCAAGATGGCGGCCAAGTTTTTTGTTTTTGGGCTGATTTCAATGAAACTCAATTTCTAGTACTATTTTGACAAGAAAACAACAACGCACTTTTAAAAATAAAAAAAGTGCAACATGGCGGCCAACTTCTTTGTTTGTGGGCCGATTTTGATGAAACTCGATTTCTAGTACAATTTTGACAAGAAAACAACAACGCACTGTTAAAAAAAAAAACCAAGATGGCGGCCAACTTTTTTGTTTGTAGGCTGATTTCGATGAAACTCGGTTTTCGGTACTTTTTCGTCAAGAAAAGAGTAACGCAATGTTAAAAAAAAAATTCAAGATGGCAGCAAATTTTATTGTTTGTGGGCCGATTTTATGAAACTTGAAGTCTAGTACTATTTTGACAAGAAAACAGCAACGCAATGTTAAAAATATTAAAAACTCCAAGATGGCGGCCAACTTTTTTGTTTGTGGGCTGATTTTGATGAAACTCAATTTCTAGTACTATTTTGACAAGAAAACAACAACGCACTTTTAAAAATAAAAAAGTCCAAGATGGCAGCCAACTTCTTTGTTTGTGGGCCGTTTTTGATGAAACTCGATTTCTAGTACAATTTTGACAAGAAAACAACAACGCACTGTTAAAAATAAAAAAATCTAAGATGGCGGCCAAATTTTTTGTTTGTAGGCTGATTCCGATGAAACTCGGTTTTTGGTACTATTTCGTCAAGAAAAGAGTAACGCAATGTTAAAAAAAATAAAAATTCAAGATGGCAGCAAATTTTTTTGTTTGTGGGCCAATTTTGATGAAACTCGAAGTCTAGTACTATTTTAACAAGAATACAGCAACGCAATGTTAAAAATATTAAAAAATCCAAGATGGCGGCCAACTTTTTTGTTTGTGGGCCGATTTTGATGAAACTCGATTTCTAGTACTATTTTGACAAGAAAACAACAACGCACTTTTAAAAATAAAAAAGTCCAAAATAAACTTTTTTGTTTGTGGGTCGATTTTTATGAAACTTGGTTTTTGGTACTATTTTGACAAGAAAACAGCAACGCAATGTTAAAAAATAATTTATATTTTTAACAGTGCGTAGTACCAAAAACCGAGTTTCATCGAAATCAGCCCAGCCCACAAACAAAAAAGTTGGCCGCTAACTTGGATTTTTTTTATTTTTAACAGTGCGTTGTTGTTCTCTTGTCAAAAGAGTACTAGAAATCAAGTTTCATCAAAATCGGCCGACAAGAAAAAAAGGTGGCCGCCATCTTGGATTTTGATTTTTTTAACATTGCGTTACTGTTTTCTTGACGAAATAGTACCAAAAACCGAGTTTAATCGAAATCAGCCCAGCCCACAAACAAAAAAGTTGGCCGCCAACTTGCATTTCTTATATTTTTAACAGTGCGTTGTTGTTTTCTTGTCAAAAGAGTACTAGAAATCGAGTTTCATCAAAATCGGCCGACAAGAAAAAAAGGTGGCCGCCATCTTGGTTTTTTTTTACATTGCGTTACTCTTTTCTTGACGAAATAGTACCAAAAACCAAGTTTCATCGAAATCAGCCCACAAACAAAAAAGTTGGCCGCCATCTTGGATATTTTATATTTTTAACAGTGCGTTGTTGTTTTCTTGTCAAAATAGTACTGTAACACAACATAATAGTTTACAAGCATGAATAACCAACTCATTTCTCTTAACATTTGTATGCCATATATATAATTCATAATGTGGTTACTAGATGGCGCTGTACCGTTCTGAAACGCGGTATCGAGTGTGTTACGGAGTGCTATAAGACCTCTGCTAATATTTTGTTTTGTATCGAATCCAGTAGGGAACTACTACCTACCATAGCGGTGGAATACTTTTCTGGGTGTAGTACAAAGTTCAGGACCTTAACCTGTTAGGTGTCTCACCTCATTCCGCCCTACCGTAGTAGTCACTTGGTTAATCGGTCGATACACCTCTTGTCTGTACCTACTAAATAAACCTCTACTCTTCTCTTCTACTTACCATCGTTTCACTTTCACCACCCGTACGCCGACAACCCGTTACATCTGGCGCCTCAACGAGTGGCCACCTGGAGGACACCAACACTCCACCTGGAGGACCTGGACGTGTGCCTGTTGGATCTGGAAGCTTACCTGGAGATTCTGCAACATCTGACGCTCTTTCAAGTCACAACCTGCAGGAGCTGGACGAGCAGCTGCAAGACCTGCAAATCGAGTTCCGGGCTCAACGGGTTCACTCACTTATCTACACACTTCCGGCAAAGTGGCGGGACGTTCCAGCGTGAATCCCACCCCAAAATTCGTTGTGACGAAGTTTGGTCGGCAAACAACAGTGAAGAAAAGTACTTCCGCAAAAATGACAATGACGAACTTTTCTACCGAGCAAGTCAAAGAGCTCTTGACTACAATTGGCGCGGGTAGGCGCAGCTCTTTGGCCTTCTGTCAAGCTTCTTATGGCGGTAGAAAGGACGTAGAGGCTCTCGAAGCATTTTTGGCAGCTGTCAAGACGTTCAAAGAAATTGAACACATCACCGATAGTGAAGCACTAGCAGGTCTACTCTTAGTACTTAAAGATGAGTCTGCTAAGTGGTGGCAAGGTATTAAGCATAAGGTCACTACTTGGTTAGAGTTTGAAGATAGGCTACGCAACAGCTTTGCTCCAAAGAAACCAGGGTGCCTGGTCCTACATGAAATTACTTCTGTGAAGCAACTCCCTACGATCACCACAGAAGAGTTTATCAGGGAAAAGAGAATGCAGTTTGCATCGTATTCCCGCATGGAGTTCCCGGAAGAAGTACAACTGGACCTCATTTATTATCTCCTGCATCTCAACATCAGGGAAAAGCTACCTCGCACTGCTTTTACCAACTTTGACCAACTTCTCAATGCAGCAAGAGATATTGAACAAATTTTGAATGAGAAGCGTCAAGATTTGGCAAAGATTAAGCCTGAGTCGCACCCGCAAGCGGAAGGTTACGAAAATGAGCGTAAAGGGTTCAAGTCGCGATGCAACTATTGTAAATCGTTTGGCCATACAATAGCTAACTGTAGGAAGAAGTCGAAAAAACCGAAACCACCGCCGACTGATAAGACCAACTACGCTGAAACGGAAACTCAGTTCCCGTCACCGTCTCAGCCGAAGGTTTCGTGCTATGGTTGCGGAGCACCTGGCTTTGTTAGAACCAACTGCCCGACTTGCGCTCAGAAAACGGTCAAGGTAGAACAGGTTGATTTTTGTTCGACGTACGCTCAACCCTTTATACGTCCGAGACCTGTCATCTCCATTGCTATTGAAGATTTACATGGTATAGCCTACGTAGATACCTGCGCTAAGTCTAGTGTAGCTTCGTACTCGCTGTATACAGCATTGATGCAAAAGGGCTACCAGTTTACGAAGCAGGTTATGAATATTGCACTTGCGGATGGTATCATCAAACAACAAACTACCTCACTTGTTACTGTTCCTGTCACTCTGTGTGGACGTATAATTCCCACAACTTTCATTGTTTTGCCGGAGGCACGGGACAATAAGACTCTGTTGGGGATCGGATTTTTGGCGGCTGCAGGGATGATTCTAGACCCTCCTCAATTCACGTGGCACTTTAATGATGACGTTGACTCGACGTACGAATTGTATGACGAAGATTTCTTGGTTCCGAAATCTCAAGCTCCAGTACCATTATCACAGATTGAGCGACCGCAAGGTATGACCAAGGACCCAAATGTCCCTCGTATGGAATCGGCGAAGACCTGGGAAGTGCCGATGAAACCAACTGTAGCTGCCTTGCCGGAGGAGAGTGCTTGCTCCTATTATAAATTGGTTCCTTTTGAGACCGGTCGCGGGAAGAAAAGAGCACAGATCGAAAATAGTATTTTTGATGGCTACTCTCCATTCATGAACTACATGATGCGTGATGCACAGCTCACCATTCACAACACTGAAGTGGAATTGTCTCCTCACTCTTTGGATTTATTCCCTGGAACGGACCTTTCTACTCCAGAAGACGTAAGCCTCAACTCAGTAGAAGTCGATTTTGCCATGTCTCTGTCCAATAGCGTTTTTTCTGTTACCCAGCGTGAAGATTTAAATAAACTTTTGATCCAGTATAAAGACGTTTTTATTGATAATGGTAACCCCACTTTACATATAGAACATCATATAGATTTAAAAGATCATAGGCCTATTGCGCTGCCTCCATATCGTTTGTCCCCTGCTCGCAAAGAAATTTTGCGGAAAGAAATAGATGAAATGCTGTCCAAGGGTATTATCGAACCTTCTATCACACCCTGGGCTGCACCGGTGCTTCTTATTCCAAAACCTAACGGGGAAACGAGAGTATGTATTGATTACAGAAAATTAAATGCTATCACAGTGCCAGATACTTATCCAATGCCTAGAATAGATGACCTTTTACATGAGGCTAAGCCAACTCTGTATATGACCACGCTTGATTTGAAAGCGGGCTACTGGCAAGTTAGTAAATCTAAAGAAGTGTCAATTTGGGCGTGCAAAAGTACGATATTTAGGTCACTATATAACACCACAAGGATTACAAGTGGATCCAGGGAAAACAGATGCTATTACCCGATTAGAGGCACCAAAGAATGTGCAACAGCTGGTATCATTCTTACAGACTTGTTCGTGGTATCGCAGGTTCATAGAAAACTTTTCCCACATAGCCGAACCCCTAACAAAGTTGACAAAGAAGAATAGTGTTTGGATGTGGACAGAGAAAGAAAATTCTGCATTTGAAGAGCTAAAACGATGTCTAACTACAGCCCCAGTTTTAAGACAAGCTGATGGCACAAAACCTTATCGAATCAAAACTGACGCTAGCAGTTACGCCATTGGAGCCGTTCTCACCCAAGGAAATGGAAGTGAAGAACATCCTGTTGAATACGCGAGTAGACTCCTAATTCGTGCTGAGAGAAATTATTCCACAACCGAACGCGAAGCACTAGCGGTTGTTTGGGCTGTCATAAAATTCCGAAGCTATATCGAAAGTGTGCCCACTGAAGTGATCACCGATCATCAAGCATTGCGTAGGCTTATGTCAATCATAGTCAATGAAGTCACCTAGCGGTAGGTTGGCGCGCTGGGCGCTGCAACTCCAGGCCTTCGACCTTACCATAAAGTATATACCTGGAAGAACGAATGTTGTAGCAGACACTCTCTCTCGTCCTCCTTACTCAGATACCGAAAATGAAAGTAGTGAAGTCTGTACGACGAGCATAGATATGCCAACACAAAGCCCTGCTGAAATAAGAAAAGATCAGTTAAAAGATGATACCATTGCAAAAATTATAAACAACTTAGAAGGTAATGACAGCATAGAGAGATAGCAAGGGAGAGAGCAAGGGGTATTTTGTGAATAACGGATTACTGTACCGTCAAAACCCCTCTGTGGATTTAGACACTGCTCAACTGGTTGTATCCTCGCATGAGTGGGCCTATGTCCTAAAGGTATACCATGATGATCCTTTAGCTGGACATTATGGTGCAGAGAAAACTTATAACCGAATCGCCACGAGATACTACTGGCAAGGAATGAGGAAATACATAGAAAGTTATGTCAAGCACTGTATAGCTTGTCAACGTTATAAACCATCGAATTTGAAGCCTGCAGGCCTCCTTCAGACATCCGTCATCAATAAGAGTTTTGAAATAGTTGCGGTGGATTTGTTTGGACCACTGCCAACGTCTACGGATGGTAAAACATGGATCTTGATTGTAGAAGATACTGCAACTCGATGGATTGAACTGTTTTCTTTAGAAAACGCTACAGCTGGAAGATGTGCCAAAGTGCTCATTGATGAAATTTTTTTAAGATATGGAGGACCAAGGAGACTAACAAGTGATAATGGTACCCAGTTTATAAGTGCGATTATGCAGCAAGTAACTTTTTGCCTAGGCATTAAGCACGTCTTTACTCCCGTATACCACCCAGAAGCCAACCCAGTGGAACGAAGGGGGGGACTGTAACACAACATAATAGTTTACAAGCATGAATAACCAACTCATTCCTCTTAACATTTGTATGCCATATATATAATTCATAATGTGGTTACTAGATGGCGCTGTACCGTTCTGAAACGCGGTGTCGAGTGTGTTACGCAGTGCTATAAGACCTCTGCTAATATTTTGTTTTGTATCGAATCCAGTAGGGAACTACTACCTACCATAGCGGTGGAATACTTTTCTGGGTGTAGTACAAAGTTCAGGATCCCTTAACCTGTTCGGTGTCTCACCTCATTCCGCCCTACCGTAGTAGTCACTTGGTTAATCGGTCGATACACCTCTTGTCTGTATTAAATAAACCTCTACTCTTCTCTTCTACTTACCATCGTTTCACTTTCACCACCCGTACGCCGACAACCCGTTACAGTACTAGAAATCGAGTTTCATCAAAATCGGCCCACAAACAAAAAAGTTGGCCGCCATCTTGGATTTTGTTTTCTTTAACATTGCGTTACTCTTTTTTTGACGAAATAGTACCAAAAACCGAGTTTCATCGAAATCAGCCCACAAACAAAAAAGTTGGCCGCCATCTTGGATTTTTTATATTTTTAACAGTGCGTTGTTGTTTTCTTGTCAAAATAGTACTAGAAATCAAGTTTCATCAAAATCGGCCCACAAACAAAAAAGTTGGCCGCCATCTTGGATTTTGTTTTTTTTAACATTGCGTTACTCTTTTTTTGACGAAATAGTACCAAAAATCGAGTTTCATTGAAATCAGCCCACAAACAAAAAAGTTGGCCGCCATCTTGGATTTTTTTATGTTTTTAACAGTGCGTTGTTGTTTTCTTGTCAAAATAGTACTAGAAATCAAGTTTCATCAAAATCGGCCCACAAACAAAAAAGTTGGCCGCCATCTTGGATTTTGATTTTTTTTTACATTGCGTTACTCTTTTCTTGACGAAATAGTACCAAAAACCGAGTTTCATCGAAATCAGCCCACAAACAAAAAAGTTGGCCGCCATCTTGGATTTTTTAATATTTTTAACAGTGCGTTGTTGTTTTCTTGTCAAAATAGTACTAGAAATCAAGTTTCATCAAAATCGGCCCACAAACAAAAAAGTTGGCCGCCATCTTGGATTTTTTATTTTTTTAACATTGCGTTACTCTTTTCTTGACGAAATAGTACCAAAAACCGAGTTTCATCGAAATCAGCCCACAAACAAAAAAGTTGACCGCCATCTTGGTTTATATTTTTTTTTAACATTGTGTTACAGTTTTCTTGTAAAAATAGTACTAAAAATCGAGTTTCATTATAATCTGCCCACAAACAAAAAAGTTGGCCGCCATCTTGGTTTTTTTTTTTTTTACTTTGACGACATTTGACGACTTCCGTGGCCGAGTGTTGTACGCAACGGTTTTCAAGGTGCCGCTATGTCCCGGGT
The DNA here is from genome assembly GCA_949710035.1 of Crambus lathoniellus. Taxonomy (NCBI): domain Eukaryota; kingdom Metazoa; phylum Arthropoda; class Insecta; order Lepidoptera; family Crambidae; genus Crambus; species Crambus lathoniellus. The sequence goes on from OX453317.1 coordinate 1,980,181, forward strand.
TCGATCCTCGGTCGGCTAAATATTGAAAACGAACTTTTCAAATAATCCTAGCGCGTACCTTTTTAATAACAAATAAGTTTCGATTTACCGGTTAAAAAATGCCCATTTTCAAAAATCTATTACCAACTAATATTAGTAACCAAGTGGAATTGAAACACGGGAGTTCTACTCTTGCATTTGTAAAGCTTAACTCTTTCCAATTATTGAAAAAAGGGGGATGTCCGATTTTAAGGGTTTTGGAAACACCGTGCATGGCCACCAAAGTCCACCAAAATCGCTGTATCGAACTGTTTTTTTTTCATGACAGATAATGAATTTCCTAACAATTTTTATATGAAAAACTGACAAATGCGCAGTTATTGAGAAAAAAACTAGTTTTTTTGTATGAAAAAATATTAGTTTGCGTCGAGATTGCATCACATGTTAAAGAAGGCTAAATACTATTAGTACCTACGTAGATTAAGAAAAATAGGCGAATCCAAAAAATTAAGTGATTTTTTTATTTCTTCTTGATAATTTTTGTTTCAAATGACTAATAACGTTGCAGGCCTCAGAAGCCATAGCCAGTTAAATTTATATGAAAAACGTTTCTACAAAGTAGCATTATATCAAATAATTGGTCTTTACATATGAAATTGCCGTTTTTTTCTTTTGTACATATAACTTAACAACTTTTATAATATTAGAAATATATAATTTCTTTAATATTGCATTACATTAAGACCGTATCGAGCAACTTTTGATAATTTAATAACCACGATATTTGATTATTTACATAGAAAAAACTTATTCCGAAAGTTACGACTATTTTTGTTTACAGAATTTCGTACTTTATTAGTTGTAACTTAGTGAAAAAAAAATTTTTTCTCTTAACGAATGTGTCATTTAGTAGTTAAAATGTCCATAAACACGTGTGTAAAATTTTGTAAATTTACATAATATTAGTCGTTAAATAATAACAAAAACGTTAGTATGGAAAAAAAATAATTACAGAAATCTCCATACAAAACGGCAATTTCATAGGTAAAGACCTATTATTACTTTTATTATAAAGCTATTTTATAAAGCTTACTATTTCTCACGCTAGAGTTTTTGTACAATATTTAAATTTATAAGTTTTTATAGGTACCTACTTCGAGTCTTGTATTGTAACTATACATTATTAACTTAAAATGTAGCCATATTGTTGAGTTTACAATAACTTATTATAATTTGTTATAATTTTGTAATTTACTAGACCTTAGCAAATTGTAAACTCGTTCATGGTTCTGTAATAAAAAATAATAATAATAAAAAAAGCTACTAGCTGCTCGATCGGTGAAATTTGTACCGCCTTATCGACAGCACGCCACCTACCGGGTCCAATTGTAAATCTAAATCATTCTGGAATCCGCCTGAAGACACAAAAAAATTCATTGAAATCGATACTGTTTAGGAGGACTTCAGTTACATACACACGCACAGAAGAGTTATATATATAAAGAATTCACTGCTTACAAATAATTAAAAACGATCGTCAGTAACAAAAACAAACAAACACGTGTAATGTAGCGGTCATATTAAACAAGTTCCTTCCTTCCGTTTTTAAATGCCGGCGCCGCGGCCACTCGGATAAACAATAGCGAGCGGCGGCGACCAACGGATCACGCGAAAATGAACTTTAGCGCGAACGACGCATGATTCGTTATTATCTGACGTAGCGAAGATTTTGTCGATGCCGCGATCACACTTGAAATTGTTATACAATAATAAGTCTAATGTAGTGCGCGCAGAAGTTTAAATTGCTTTGACGCTTCAAAACCCTGTCGCAGGGTAAGACTTAAAAGGGTTTTTCGTTTATGGTAAGCGCTTACCCGAATTAACTTGATTCATTTGGTTACCCTGTCAATACGGTAAGTCGATGATATGCTTATCAATTTGAAAGGGTTTGTAGAAACAAGTCTTTAAAATACCCTATAAAAACCCGGGTTAGGGTAAGCGGTTCCGGTCCCTGGGCGCAACAGGGCTGGCACTATTTGGTACAGCTACAACTTTTTTCAAAATTAGAAAACTAGAACTAGTTTTTTTTTATAAATGTATATTTGTGCCATGAAATTTCGTCGCATTAGGATTTGGAGATGATTTCTTAATTGGTGATCTCCTGAGCTGACGGGGCCAAGCCTGCTAACGTTAAGGCGAGGAATCCCGACCGAAATAGGCACGCTAACGCTTGCTCGGCCGCGCTCTATACACTTCGCGCGGACCCAGCGGCAGCCGACAGTGAACTGTGAACTCGCGAGCGCCCCGCGAATCGAAAATCACTTAAAATTCCTTTAAAAATTAAATAAAATTAAATAATTTAATTTATGACGGCCGGAATCCCTCGGCTATTCAAAGTTTAGTTTTCATATGTTTTTCATTAACTCAAACCAATTATACTGCAAGTAATATGATATTTGAATTATTATTAGACGGATGTTTGGGATTTTATTAGACACAGTAAAATATCACCAATCGAAAAAAACGGCCGGAAGCACTAGATAAATAACTGTAAAATAACATATACTTTTTCCAAATTTTAAGTAAGTACTTGTGATTTGCGAGTAATCCATAATTTAAAATACCCTATTTTGGGGAATCAGCGCCTTAAGTCATAATCGTGTCTCAATGTCTCAATAGGGTATTTTACTGTTGTTGAAATGTAGATATTTAATGATGACGTTAAAAAATATTGCAATTAAGAATACCAAATGTGAAAATATAATTTGAATCTGTTTTATAATAAAAGAATTATAAGTAGTCTGTTTGATTTTGACTATAGCTGTCTCTTTCTAAAACGAAATCTTCTATGGCGTGACTATGACGCTACTAACCCACTGACGTCACTAAGATAGCGTCCTGTCCTTGTCTAATTATAAAGTTTGAAGTCCTATATCTTTGAAAATATTCAAGATAATTCAAAATGAAAACTTGTTTTGTGTAGCTAATATTTCGAAAAACATTTTAAAGAAATAAAAAAAAATCAGTAAAATACCGTATTGAACTACAACTGAAACACGATTGAGACAGGATTATGACTTAACGTTAGCAGGCTTGGCCCCCTGACCTGTCCAGACTTTCTGTCTTTGGGGTAATTTGAAATCTCAACAAGCGATGTGAACAAGCCACAGACTCTCGCAGCCTTAAAAGAAAACATTTATCAAGAAAAAGAATAATGCAAGTTATGGAAAATGTTATAACTAAGGCTCAAATGTGGGCCAACTCGGGAGATCACCATTTAAGAGACATCATCTTCAAATCCTAATGAAACAAAATTTCATGGCATAAATATACTATTAAAAAAACTAATTCTAGTTTAAGTTATTAAAATTTTTACTTTTTGCATTCACAATGCAATTTTTTAATAGAAAACGCACCCTCAGTGAAAAAAAGGCATAAGTAATCTTACTTTGAATGATCAATTTCATTTTTTTAGATGTAAATTTTAAGTTACATACATCAGCAAGAAATAAAAAATATTATGATAAAATAATATAAATAATATATGATCTGAACCAATTAGTGCCAGTACTTTTGCGCCTCCCAGTAGTAAATCGTGAATGGCCATATCTATACAAATAAATAAAATTGGGAGTGTCTGTTTGTAATATTAAAATAACCACTTTTTACTACATGCATATGATTATGTATACGGTACATATACCAAAATAACATATTTTACAATTTTTGTCTGTCTGTCTGTATGTCTATCTGTCTGTCTGTCTGTCTATTTGTTCCGGCTAATCTCTAAAACGGCTGGACCGATTTTGACGGGACTTTCACAGGCAGGTAGCTGATGTAATAAGGAGTAACTTAGGCTACTTTTTATCCCGATGTTCCCACGGGAACGAGAACCACGCGGGTGAAACCGCGGGCGGCCGCTAGTTGAAAATAAAATGACTTAAGTAAACAAACATTTTCGCCTCATTAAGCAACAAACTAAGGCATTGTTCGTTTCCCTTCGTAATCGTTTCAACAAACGCGATTTTGTGCGTTATCGACCTCGCAGTGATTCAGGTAGGTACTGAGTCACGTGGATTCGTCATAATCATTAAAAACCCGAAAACGGTTGTGTTAGCCCCTGCCAACAGGTGAATGAATCATTTTTACATATCTAAAGATTTAGTTCCTGATATACTAACTCGAAACCGAAACCCGACAAACGGGTCTTTGTAAACTCGCCGCCTAAGTTAACTCGTTAGGTTTTGCGAGGCAATGTTGTTATCGTGAAATCCATACTAATATTGTGAAAGTAAAAAAAAAAGTGTGTTTTTCTCTTTCTCGTCGAAACGGGGAGCAGCGATAGTTTGACAGCTACTGGAGTGTGTCATAGGAAGGCTTGCCAACTGTCCCGATTTAATCGGGATGTCCCGATTTCAGGCCTCTGTGTCCTGCGTCCCGACCACAGTACTGGCGGGACGCTATTGTCCCGATTTTTGATATCTTTTTTCATTTTATTCCCGCCATTTAGCATAGAACAACGATCAGGGGCCGATTCTCAGGCAATCGAGAAAAGTTTACTTTTATAAGCTCGAAATTCAAATATAACACAGTTTTTGTATTGTCAGAAATTCACAATCGAAAACCAGTCGAACGCAACGAGTGGTACAGACCAATAGATGTTCGTATACGAACTTAGCTGTCAAAATGAATTTTTTTGACATTTGCGACAGTTTAGTTTGCGTTCGTACGTTCTAACTTTTCAATAGAAACCACAAACAAAATGTTCGACATACGAATTACCACACTGAAAAAGTTCGAATGCCTGAGAATCGGGCCCCAGTTGTATGAGGAATTTTGTGAAGTAAAAAAAGAAAGGTACCTACCTACTCATCATCATTTCAACCGTAAGACGCCCACTGCTGGGCATAGGCCTCCCCCAAGGATCTCCACAACGATCGGTCCTGCGCTGCCCGCATCCAGCGGCTTCCCGCGACCTTGACCAGATCGTCGGTCCACCTTGTAGGGGGCCTGCCCACGGAACGTCGTCCGGTTCGCGGTCGCCATTCGAGAACCTTTCCGCCCCAACGGCCATCGGTTCTCCGCGCTATGTGTCCCGCCCACTGCCACTTCAACTGAGCAATCCTTCGAGCGATGTCGGTCGTTTTAGTTCTCCTGCGGATCTCATCATTTCTGATTCGATCGAGCAGGGAAATACCAAGCATCGCTCTCTCCATTGCTCGCTGGGTAACCTTGAGCCTTCTTATGAGACCCATAGTAAAAGACCACGTCTCGCTTCCATAAGTCATAACTGGCAACACACACTGGTCAAAGACCTTAGTCTTGAGACATTGAGGAATTTTGGACGCAAATATATGCCGGAGCTTCCCAAACGCTGCCCATCCGAGCTGGATTCGACGAGAGATCTCTTTCTCGAAGTTGGACTTACCTAATTGGATTGCCTGTCCTAGGTAGACATAGTGGTCAACAACTTCGAGTGTAATGTTCCCAACATTAACTGGAGCGGATGCAACATGGGCATTTGACATGATTTTCGTCTTATCCATGTTCATCTTCAGACCCACTCTTTGGGAAGCATTGCTGAGATCTTCGAGCATTGTGTTCAGGTCTTCCAAGGTCTCAGCCATGAGAACTACATCATCGGCAAACCGCAGGTGTGTTAGGTACTCGCCATTGATGTTAATGCCGAATCCTTTCCAGTCCAGTAGCTTGAAAATATCCTCCAACGCAGCTGTGAATAGTTTCGGAGAAATGACGTCTCCCTGTCTCACACCTCGCTGTAGTTGGATAGGATTAGAGCTCTGGTTCTGTAATCGGACTGACATGGTGGCGTTTTGGTATAAGTACCTCAGCACCTCGATGTACCTGTAGTCTATTTGGCACCTCTGGAGAGACTGCAGCACTGCCCAGGTCTCGATCGAATCAAAGGCTTTCTCATAGTCCACGAACGCCAAGCATAGTGGCAAGTTATACTCTTCGGTCTTCTGTATAACTTGCCGCAGCGTATGAATGTGGTCTATGGTACTATAACCTTTTCGGAACCCGGCTTGTTCGGGAGGTTGGAAGTCGTCGAACCTGCGAGCGAGACGATTCGTAATGACTCTCGAAAACAACTTGTAGATATGGCTCAGAAGCGAGATGGGACGGTAGTTTTTCAAGAGAGTCTTATCACCCTTCTTGAAGAACAGCATCACATCGCTTCTGCCCCATGCCTTTGGCGTTTTGCCCTCGAGGATGACAGAGTTGAAGAGCTTCTGGAGGACCTTAAGTATCGGCTTACCGCCCGCTCTCAGAAGTTCTGTTGTGATTCCGTCATCGCCCGCCGCCTTGTTGTTTTTGAGCTGCTTGAGAGCCATTCTAATCTCGTACAGGCTGACGTCCGGGATATCTTCGGTATAGTGTCGGGTAAGCTTGGCTCTAGGTTCTGTAGCCTTACTTTCAACAGGTGTTTGCGTGGAGTACAACTGTCCATAGAAACTCTCAATCTCCCTCAGGATTTCAGGTGTTGATGAAATGATACTACCGTCCTCAGCTTGCAGCCTCGTCAGTTGACTTTGCCCTATAGCCAGATCTCTAGCGAACACTTTGGAGCCTTTGTTCCGCTCAATGGCCTCTTTAATACGCTCGGTATTAAATTGGCGAAGGTCGCTTGTCAAGGACTTGGAGATCTGCCTATTTAGCTGTCGATAACGAAGGGCATCCGCTGAGTTCTGTAGTTTCATTTCGTTTCTCTGATCCATGAGTCGGATAGTGTGGCTGGAGAGTTTCTTTAATTTAGGACGGTGGGTTTTGTAGTGCTTGGACCCTACCGTGCAGACAGTATCCACCACCATGTTGTATAGATCGTCCATATCGATGCTGTTCTCAAGGGCTTCGAAGCGGTTTTGGAGCTCGAGCTGAAAGCACTCGGGGTTTTGAATTTGAGCCGGTATAGGTCGGAGCGTGGATTTTATTAGTCGAGATCTTTCCAGCTTGACGTTGATATTCAATGTGCCTCTAAGCATGCGGTGATCGCTTCCCGTCTTTACGGCGTTGATGACAACGACATCATTGAATATTTGCTTCCTCGTTGACATAATAAAATCTATCTCGTTTTTGACTTTACCGTCCGGACTAATCCAGGTCCATTTGCGGCTTACGGGCTTCTTAAAGAAGGAGTTCATCATGTAGAGGTTCTCCCTCTCCATGAAGTCTGCCAGCATCTGGCCCCTTTCGTTCCGTTGCCCAAATCCAAATTGCCCCACTCTCAACTCATCACCACAGCGTTGCCCCAACTTAGCATTAAAATCCCCCATCACAACCGTGTAGTGGGTTTTATAGCTATGCATGGCTTTAGAGATCTCCTCATACATAGCCTCCACTTCGACATCGTCGTGTTTTGAGGTCGGAGCGTAAACCTGAATGACATTCAGCGAATATCGTTCCGATATTCTGAGTATTAGGTACGCTACCCTGCTCGAAACACTTCCAATGGTGATCACGTTGTTGACAAGGGATTTATGGACGATAAACCCGACACCACCTTGGGACTGTTGGTCGCCCTCCCGGTGGTATAGTAAGTTACCGGATTGAAGGGTAATCGAGTCCTCCCCCTCTCTTCGGACTTCAGATAACCCAATAATATCCCAATGCAACTTACTAATTGCCTCTTCCAACTCTATAAGCTTCTCGTCGAGCCTCAACGTGCGCGTGTTGTAGGTTGCCAGGTCAAGTCGTCGGTGTTGGTAGCCGGAGCCTACCCGGGGATTCTTAGCACCCCCTGCCCCGCCGTTACCATAGCCGCTACCGTAGCTAGGAATAGCGGGGCCGCCGGGGACTGGGGGCCGATTTTTGTTGTGTGTATCCATATCGGGGGGTTTTGCCATAATCGCCACGCTTGGCAGGCGGGTTGGCGATCGCAGTATGGCCTGCTGTTAAATGGAGACGCTGCTGCCCATCTCCTTTGGCAGTTTTCCCTCTGTCGGCTCTTACGACACCCACGGGAAGAGAGGGGGTAGTGCTATTCTTTTTATGTGCCGGCACTACACGGCAATAAAAAAAAAAAAACCTACCTACTAAATAATTTTAATTAAATAAAGAAAAAAATAAATAAACTGACACACCTATCTCTCGTTATGAGCAATGGCATAAACTTTTTACTAAGAATAAAAGCTTGGTGAATTAACATAAAGTATTTCAATACGTTGCTTGCATCGATTCCGTCATCAAACGTCCACGCAGAAAGAATTTTCTCCTTGTGTGGAAAAACTTGGACTAACGAAAGAAACAGATTGACGCCGGAATATGTTAAACCCGAATTGCAGGTAAGGGTTAATTTTAGCGAAACATACTGAATTTTACGATTACATAATCTATATATATAAAAATGAATCCCTATTTCCCTTGGTCACGGCATCACGCTTGAACGGCTGGACCGATTTGGCTAATTTTGGTCTTGAAATGTTCGTGGAAGTCCAAGGAAGGTTCTAGCGGTGAGAAAATAGGGGAAGGAGGGGTAAGTAGGGCTAGAGTATAAGTAGGCTAGGGATAGAGTAGGGGTAGGGTAGCGTAGGGGTAGGAGTAGTAGTTTTGACATGTTTTTTAACTGAATGGGACATTTATTAATATGTTATTTATGTTAAATTAATTAATGTTAAAGTTAAAAGTAAAAAAATTTAATTAAACTGTTTTTGACATGCAGACATTAAAAATTTGAATAGAATTTAAAATCAATAATTTAATAAAATGGAATGTAAAAAATTTGCACATCGAACTACTCGATAGAATATGTTGGATTCGTTTAAATTGTAAGACCTGATATTGTTACCATATTCTAGCAAATAAATGATTTTGATTTGATTTGATTTGTAGGGTACGGTAGGGGTAGGGTATGGGTAGGGGTAGGGTAGGGTAGGGGTTGGGTAGGGGTAGGGTAGGAGTAGAGTAGGAGTAGGGTAGGGTAGGGCTAGGGTAGGGGTGGGGCAGGGTAGGGGTAGGGTAGGGTGGAGTAGGGTGTAGGGCCACGGGAACGAAGTCGCGCTGGGTCAGCTAGTTAATAATAAAAATCTTTTGAAATGCGCCAATTCTCAAAATAAGTTCAAAATGTAGTTCATTGACTGTCTGATTGTCTTGTTGCATTGCATTATTTAAGTTTCCAGAAGGAATTTCTACTTTTTTCTTTTGTTTATTACTAAGTAATATGATATTGCGATGATTAAAAACGTTTGATTGAAGTCCCGATTTCATTGAAGTTGTCCCGCTTTTTTTACATTAAATCCTGATAAACTCATTGGGGGAGTTGACAAGCCTACGGAAATGTTTCTTTCGGATGCGAGGGTTTCCTCACATTGATGAAGCAACGCTGGCCTACATCGTTAACAAGTGTTAGCAAAATTCGCCGAGTCGTGTAAGCCTTTCGGTAGCTTAGTTGGTCAGAGCATCGGGCCGGATTCCCGGAGGCGCGAGTTCGAATCCCGCCTGAAAACTACTTATAGGGCTCATGGTTTTTTACTATCACATTTTTCCCAGCCTTATTAACATCAGCTGAATTCAATTATTGTAGTTCTGGTTGTTAAGGATCTCTGACGAAACTGAAGAACTTTATAGTATGGTCTAACTTACTACTCAGTCAAGATAACATGACCCCTGGAAATTATACCCGTCTCTTTCACTTGATTCTATCATGCCCGGAGAGTAAGAGGGTCGGGTATTACCTGCAGGTGTCATGTCATCTTGACCAAGTAGTACAACTAGACTACACTCCATTCAACGAAGCAAAAGATTTTTAGTAAACAATCTTGATACCTATGTTTCTTTATCTAAGACTAGCTTTCCGCCCGCGGCTTCGCCCGCTTGAACTACATGACGTTATCCCGCGGGAATGTGATTTTGTCCGGGATAAAAAGTAGCCTATGTTCCTCTCCAGGCTACAAAGTATCTGTGTTCCAAATTTCAGCCAAATCCGTTCTGCCGTTATGGCGTGATTGAGTAACAAACATCCAAACATCTAAACATCCAAACATCTAAACTTTCGCATTTATAATATTAGTAGGATACATATCTTTATCATTTATCTATAACATTATGATTTAAAATTAGGAAAGATGTATTTTTACATACATTATCCATTTTATAATATGAAATGACATGGAGTTACTTTCAATAAATGTGTTTAATATTTTTATAATTGCACTAGCTTTTGTGTAAACAAAAGACAATAGTGCAGTCCCTTCGAAATATATTTTTTTTCACATAGTTATCGATGAAATAACATATCTTTTTTTTAGATTTGCAAGTTTGCAAATATGCAAGAATTTTTTATTATTTTTTTGTTTCGGATCACATATTATATTGTATTTTAATAGTAAATAGAGTTTATTTCTCTTATAAACACCGAAAACCGCGTTCAAAACACATAACAATTGAAATAGTTACAAAATAAAATAATGAGGGTAGTCGTGCGGGATCTCCAGAGATCCCGCCGATGCTCTACAGGTTAAACCTTCCCTGGACTTCCACGAATATTTCAAGACCAAAATTAGCCAAATCGGTTCAGCCGTTGTCGAGTTTTAGCGAGACTAACGAACAGCGATTCATTTTTATATAGATTTTATATTAAAGTGCATGAGCAAAGCTATTAAAAAAAAATACAGAGGATGGCAACACGAATTAAATTGCCCTTCACTGAGACGGGTCCTTTATTGGCTGCACACACCTCCTCACACATGTACTACTTTCTATCCTTTCCTTTATTTTACTCTAGTTGTCTATGTATTACCTATTCTTGCCCTGTCTTAATATATTATTGTTGTGTGTGTGTGTGTATGCAAATAAACAAATTTTTCTTTCTTTCTTGTTGTCATATGTAATGGCAACCTTTTGTCATAATTAAAGGTGTCTAAAATAAAAAGCGAGCAGGAGTCATCTTTTGTTCGTATTCGGTAGACCGAAACGGCAGGACGTGTGCAATTCCAATGACAACACTTTATTGCCAGAAAAAACATCAGATAACTTGTGTCAGGTGATACTGATGAAACTGTCGAGAAATGCTAATAGCATAATTCAATTAATGTTATAAGTTAATAAGGTTCAGTCAGGTTCAAGACGCAAAATAGCCAAAATATAAACATCAAGTTAGGCTAACTTTAGAAAAAACTTTCTTTAAATCAGAAGTAATACTTTACACACAGTGATGTAACGAATATTCGCATTCGCATCCGCGAATATTCGCTTATTTCTTGATATTCGCATTCGCATTCGTATTCGCAAACACTGTGCGAATATTTTGCGAATATGAACGCAAGAAAAAATATCCACTTTCCAGAAGTCGGTTGGGGTTTTTTTTGTGGATTCGTAAATTCATTAAGACTCCTGGACTTCCAAAAATGCTGTAATATATAAAAGTTGCCGTCCCATCTCTCAAAGACACTCTTGTTTAATCTTGAGACGTGCCTATTCTATATTCTTATTGTCTTGAGTAGAATTCGAGTGATGAAAAGATGTTCTGATCTTTGTACATTTTGTAAGGCGGCTGTGACAGTTTATTGAGAGCTTTGAGCCTTTCTTTCAATACGTTTTTAATCTTGTGTGAAACATTCGCATTCGTATTCGCATTCGCGAATATCAGCGGCAGATATTCGCAACCGCATTCGCATTCGCGAATGTTTAAAAATTAACGTTCGTTACATCACTATTACACACTAAAGATTTGTAATTTTTTATTTTACTATGTAAACATGAAGTAATAAAAAGTTAACACAAGTACTGATATAAATTAAATAATCTTATTAATGATAATTTGTGATTAGCAAATTCATAGGAAGTTGAACAGGTATACCATATATGTATAGGCATTGTTTGATAACACTAATGTGACTGATTACTTACCTATCAGATACCTAAGTTATGTTTTGAGATAAGTATAATTAATAGAACATGTTTCGAAATCACTGATATTATACATACTATCATCATCAGCCATTTAATGTCCCCACTGCTGGGGCACTGGCCTTCCTTATGGATGAATAAGGAGAATGAGCCATGACCCACCACGCGGGCTCAGTGCGGATTGGTGGGTATTAACGACTGCAAGTGCAGCCGGGACCAACGGCTTAACGTGCCTTCCGAAGCACGGAGGAGCTCGAGATGAAAAGTTTTTGGTCACCCATCCCGTGACCGACCATTGCGAACGTTGCTTAACCTCAACGATCGCAGGCCGAGCGCGCTATCCACTGCGCTACGGGCTCCTCAAAATATACATATACATATACATACTAATAACAAAAAAATTGTATAGAAAATATGGCTTTCAGGCTAGTAGTTGTCTTGAACTTGAATGGGTCTGGGTAGTCTAGTTCAGCCTAGTACTAAGGGTAAAAATTTTAATTGCCACTCCTCTAAATACCAACGACGGGTATCGTTGGATTCGTCATGGTCTCCAGATTACGAAACTGTGAGTCGTAATGTAAATTTTTGGTGGAGGGGGGAGGTAGGGGGGGTTAAAGATGGCGGATCAGTACTTCAGTTAAAACGCTCTAGTCTGAGAAATACTGAACCGATTTCTTTGTTTTTGGTCTCATTTGAAAGAGGATAATGTAAACTATAACTCGTTTATAGACATCAAATACTGTACTACACTGGTTGAGGCGCAATAAAGGAAAACATATATTTTTTACTTAATTACATTTTTTTTATTGTGAATAATTCAATAAATAGTAAGCTTTCGTGAAAATTATGTTTCATAAAAATGATAGGAAATTTAATAACCTATTCAAAAAGGTAAGTATCTTTACTCTAAACATATATACGACCATTTAATAGACTTTATAAAGTAACACGGCGCAGCATATCCGAGCCACCGCCACAGAATAAATAATAGTGCTAAGGCACAGAAGACTCACTCTGCAAGCTTATTCAAATAAAAATAAATCTTTCTGCGTGGAAATAAAGTCCAATTCCGGTTGCTTTGTCATCGCTTGCCTACTGTTATAATAACCTAGAGTTCGCGCATGCAAGCAAAACTGTACCCAATAGCTACGCGCGAGCGTTTCTATTTCTATGAATGTCTCAAACAGCTCGCTCGCTGGTTAGGGTTGCGAGCGACTTGCGAGTTCGGTTTTGTTGTTTATTTTGTTCTTTCTTGTATTTATACACCCGTAAACACAACAGTATCTTATATACGGTTAGTAGTCATTGTTCGGTGCACAAAAATCAAAGAAATGATCGATTGGTTTAGGCGCTAACGTGGAGCGTACGAGCCGAGCGGCATCCTTCTGCCATACGCCTACCCGGCAGGCGCGCCGGCCGAACGTACCTAAACTGCGGAGTGACACCCCCCTGCCACCGCGACCGGGAAGCCGCGAGTCTATGCGCTATATTAAAACGCTCTATTCTGAGAAATACTAAATCGATTTCTTTGTTTTTGATCTCATTTGAAAGAGAATAATATAAGCTAAAACTCGTTTATAGACACCAAATACTGTACTGCATTGGTTGAGGTACAATAAAGGAAAACTTTTTTTTTTATTTGATTACATTTCTATTATTGCGAATATAAATTAAAAAAATTAGTAAGTTTTTGTGAAAATTACGGTGTATAAAAATTTTGAAAATTTAAAAACCTATTCAAAAAGGTAAGTATCTCTACTCTTACATTATATACCACCATTTAATAGATTTTATAAAGCAACACGGCGCAGCATATACGAGCTTCAGGCGACAGGAAAGCCGCGGGTCGTTGCTTTAATTTGAACGCTCTATTTCAGAATACAGCATTTAAATACTTATTAAATAATATAACTTACTTAAGAAAATTTTTTTTGACAAATATCTTAACTAGTTACTTAAGTAGGTAGGTACCTACTTATTTAACTGACCAATGTATTGCCATAATAATATTGATTGAAACATACGTCTTGATTGATCAACGTGACAAACACCTTTCATACAATTTTTGCTTATTTTTTACACAGCCATATCTAGCTGTTCGGCATCTACTTTTGCACTGGCATGCCACCAACGCTAGTCCTTTATAGTCCTTTTAGATATTGGAGACTGGAGGCTAGTTACTGTTATCAAATTACCCTCTCTTAAATGCCAACCCCAAAGTTCTGGTGAAGGCAACATTTGTAATGCTTTATCGGCAGTTTTCCAAATGAATGTTTGATAGTTTGCTCTTTGTAGATGATGGCCAAGTGCTTCAGATCTGGGTGGCAACTTTTCTAAGCTATTTATGTTTACAAACATTGCAGCTCTAAGTTGATCAATTTTATTTATCTATACTAATATTACACAGAGAAAAGATTTGATTGTTTGACTATAGTCATAGTTGGTGGCATGCCAGTGCAAAAGTGGATGCCGAACAGCTAGATATGGCTGTGTAAAAAATAAGAAAAAATTGTATGAAAGGTGTTTGTCACGTTGATCAAGACGTATGTATCAGTCAATATAATAATTATGACAATAAATTGGACAGTTAAATAAGTAAGTACCTAGTTAAGATATTTGTCGACAAAAATATTTCATTAGTAAGTTATATTATTTAATAAGTATTTAAATGCTCTATTCTGACTGAAATAGAGCGTTAATACGACCCGCGGCTTTCCGGTCGCCCGAGCCTCGTATATGCTGCGCCGCGTTACTTTATAAAATACTAGCGGCCGCCCGCGGTTTCACCCGCGTGGTTCCCGTTCCTGTGGGAATATCGGGATAAAAAGTACATATAAACCTTCCTCTTGAATCACTCTATCTATTAAAAAAAATCGCATCAAAATCCGTTGCGTAGTTTCAAAGATTTAAGCATACAAAGGGACATAGGGACAGAGAAAGCGACTTTGTTTTATACTATGTAGTGATATTAAATGGTCGTATATAATGTAAGAGTAAAGATACTTACCTTCTTGAATAGGTTATTAAATTTAAAAAAAAACTATACGGCATAATTGTCACGAAAACTTATTTTTTTTTTAATTATTCGCAATAAAAGAAATGTAATCAAGTAAAATAAAAATGTTTTCCTTTATTGTTCCTCAACCAGTGCAGTACAGTATTTGGTGTCTATAAACGAGTTTTAGTCTATATTATCCTCTTTCAAATGAGATCAAAAACAAAGAAATCGGTTAAGAATTTTTAAGAATAGAGGTTTTTAATTAAGACCTAGACCCGCGGCTTCCCGGTCGCGGTGGCTCGGATATGCTGCACCGTGTTACGTTATAAAGCCTATAAAATGGTCGTACATATGTTTAGAGTAAAGATACTTACCTTTTTGAATAGGTTATTAAATTTTCTATCAATCTTATGTAATATAATTTTCACGAAAGCTTACTATTTTTTGAATTATTCGCAATAAAAAAAATGTAATTAAGTAAAAAATATATATTTTTCTTTATTGCGCCTCAACCAGTGCAGTACAGTATTTAATGTCTATGAATGAGATTTAGTTTATATTATCCTCTTTCAAATGAGACCAAAATCAAAGAAATCGGTATAGTATTTCTCAGACTAGAGCTTTTTAACTGAAGTACTGATCCGCCATCTTTAACCCCCCTACCTCCCCCCTCCACCAAAAATTTACATTACGACTCACAGTTTCGTAATCTGGAGACCACGACGAATCCAACGATACCAGTCGTTGGTATTTAGAGGAGTGGCAATTAAAACTCACGATTTAGACGACTTTTTCACAAAACTGCACTAGACTAGGGGACTTAGTTTTTAATTTCGCCACTCGTCGAGCACTCACTTAGAACTCATTTTCATGTCAAATAAGAGTAAAATATGACAAATATTAGTACTAAGCGAGTGCTCGACACGCGTGGCGAAATAAAAGAAGACCCCCTGGGGGGCTACCGGCTAAGAAATCTGGATATGGGTATGGGCTTCAACTGTCATTTGAATTCCTTATTCTGATAGATTTTTGCTGCTTTGTTCTGTTGAACGCTAGCTAGTTATTTTTATACCCGACGTCACAAAACAAGGAACTGATAGTGGCTATTTTCTTTATAAAATTGACTTAAAGTTCCCAAAAACGTATGAAGTTCATATCCATAAAGTTACGCGGTAGCCGCCCTGGTCTGGGTCTATTATCATACAAGTTGGAAAAACCAAGCTAATAACTAATGTGGGGTTTCTTTCTATAACCGCTAATCACTGTACTTCAGATACCATCCTTTTTCTTCTTTACTGATGACGAATATCCTATAAATCATTTTAAATAGGAACATTTTACGCCTTGTAACTATCATTAGTAAGCAAAACAGTAGACATTGCACAAAAAACTGTTGTTATAGTAAGACGTCATTATGTTGCAAAAGCTGTCAAAGTGCTGTGCTTTGAAATATCTATTGAAAAACTGAGCTAAAAACTGGACATAGGCGAAATCCAAAAGGGAACCGCCACCGCATAAAAAAAAAGAATATCTATTGAATTATAGCTCCTTATATGGTTGTAATAGGCACTGCTCTGATTTTCATTACCATAACAATACTTTTTAGCGCTAGGGGTACTGATGGTGTATAGAAACAGAATAGATATAAAAACTAAGGAATAAAACGTAACTAATATTAGCACTTACCCATAAATCCTATTTATGCTAGCGCACTCGTGGTTCCCTCTTAATAGGAAAAAGTTTTCTGGATACTTAATCTTGTAAGCAAGTAATAAACAAATTGTTTCCAATGACTGCTTGCCACGATCCACATAATCTCCGAGGAATAGGTAGTTGGATTCTGGAGGGAATCCTCCATACTCAAATAACCTTAGCAAGTCATAGTACTGTCCGTGAATGTCACCTACAAAGAAAATATGAGTTAGCTTTTTTATAATATTACAATCAATGTGTAAATGTATAGCAGGTAGGTGTCTTCTACCCTAAACAATAACTTCATTGAGTTTGACATTTACTGCGATGCGGGCAGTGCAAGACCAATCATTGTGGAGATCCTTGGGGGAGGCCTATGCCCAGCAGTGAGCGTCGTTCGGCTGACATGATGAGAGCAGTTCTAATAGTAAAGTATATTAAAACAAGCGGATCCTCACGGTTTTACCTGCGTGGTACCTGTTCCCGTAGGAATATCGGAATATAAAATATAGCCTATTTCACTTGGGAAGAATGTAGTTTTCTAATGGTCAAAGAATTTTCTAAAGTCGGTCCAGTAGTTTCGGAGCCTATTCGATTTAAACAAACAATCAAGTCTTTCCTCTTGATAATATTAGTATTGAAAAACTTTAATATTAATTATTTGAATGGTATTAATCCCTTTGTAAATTAGTTTAGGCTTACCCATAATTCAGTTCAAAACATAATGTTGGTAAATTAGCTACTGCTAAAAGGAATTACAATAATTTACACAATATATTCGTACCCTCAGTCAGGCCTATTTCACTCCCCGTGTCGGCTCGAAAACGCGGCGGCAACGCCGGCGTTGTAAATCCATAGAAATTAGGTCCGCAAAAGAGCTAGAATATATGCGATAGAAAGAGATGCAACGATAACGAGTGGCCGTTCGTAATTTGACTGCGCCATACAAGCTGAATTCTACTGTATTACGTTATAGTTAGAGTTGCTATTTATTTAAATGACTTAGCGGAGTGAACTACCTCTTACAATATAGTAACTATTTAGTAAACTGTGCCTCAGTGGAAAAAAGGCATAAGTAATCTTACTTTGTAATTTTAAGTACTTATATTAATGTAAATTGTAAGTTACATACATCAGCAAGAAATAAAAAAATTTATGAAACTAAGATTACATGCCTTTTTTCCACTGAAGGTATGAATATTCTGGTACATAAAGCCAAATAGTAAGATTAGCGTCTGATCCTCAAAGGTGAAGTTAATCAGAAAGAATGGTTGATTAATACATACAATCTCTGATTCAAATCAGAAAACTTCATAAATTTGATTGAAATCTAAATATTGAAAACCAACATGCATTTTTAATCAAATTTGTACTTTTTTGCATTCACAATGCAATTTTTATTATTGAAAAATGGAAAATAAAGTATTTTAGAAAAAACCAACCCATCTCACAACTATCAGAGCTAGTTGTGAGATGGGTTGAATTTTTCTTAAATACCTTCTTCATTTTCCATTTTTCAATATGTAACTGTTTTTTTAATATATTTCTTACTTTTTATAAATAAACACAATCTCCAGTCACTTGTTTACTAGGTTTTTGTTTACATTGGTGGGTGTTGATGGATATAATTTATTTAGCTCAATATTGGCACAATTACTACTTTAATAGATAAAAAAATTTAAATGTTTACAGGAATAAAAACATGTAAGCTTTTGAAGCTCCGACTGCCCTTACTCTGATCATCTATCTTATTTAACATCTATACTTGAAAAATGGAAAATGAAGTACCTATTTAGAAAAAATCAAGCCGTCTAAATACTTCATTTTCCATTTTTCAGTAAAAAAAAATGCATTGTGAATGCAAAAAAACAAAAAATTAAAATAACATCTATACTTATTAATATATATTATATATAATATTATAAAGAGGAAAGATTTGATTATTTGTTTGTTTGTTTGCATCAAATAGGCTCCAAAACTACTGAACCAATTTAGAAAATTCTTTCACCATTAGAAAGCTGCATTCTTCCCGAGTGACATACGCTATATTTTATCCCGATATTCCCACGGGACGGGTACCACGCGGGTGAAACCGCGAGGATCCGCTAGTGAAGTATAAACTTTGAACTAACTTGAAATACCTAATAAATTAATTTAAATGTTGCATAGATTTGTGGCAGGCAGAGTAAGTAAATAACGAAACATCAAACAATTAATTTAAGTCCACCCACCAAAATTTTACATCCAAAATTTAAACTTAACGTAAAAAAGTGAGTGTAACTGATTGATACTAAAGACGGAAAGAACTTGGAATTCGAAAGTGGCTTGGTTATCCTGGTAAACTTCATCTATCAGTAGGTATCGTTTGTTGATGTAACTTACCGCATATTTTGAGCGGAGCCTCGAGTTCAAGTAATATTGGCTGTGACAAGAATATTTCTCGCGATTTCAAGCATAGCCCTTTGATCTCTATTTCTGTTAACTGAACATTCATACCAGGCTTCTCGCCCCGTACTGAAAACAGCCAAATAAAAACATGACACCAATACTTGAAATCACAAATATTACACCACTGTACACAGTTTTGATCACTATATTCACGTATTTATGCGAATTTCACTTTGTATCACAGAAAAACAATGTATTTCGTATACTCCAACAAATATCAACATTTACCTTTTAGTAATTTTTTTATTACGTTATCGATGTTTAACTCATCTGTGTCTCTGTCTGCCATCGGATATTTTGTTTGTGCACGGAATATGACTAAATAGAATAAGCAAAGTAAGAAAGATTATGAGGATTTTTGCCGATTTATGAAAGGTACAACCTATTTCAATTCTCGGCTAAAATGAATTTCAATGGCGGCGGCGACATCCGACCACAAATTATATAGACTAGTATCCGACACACAAGAAAAAAACACATCATCAGTGTGGCCAGCATCTAACCTAAATTACCACACCGAACCAGTGTTACCAAACCAAAGAAAATTAAGTCGGTAGAAATGTGGACAAAATATCGGGAGAAAACTGGAAAAATTGTGAGTTCTAAATAAAATCAAAATTAAGCAGATTTGTACAGATTTATTAATAATGTGATAAATCAGTCACTTTTGTTGTCATACCAACGCTCTTTCTCCTTTCTCCTAATCCTTTTTATACTTTTTGGACGTATTATATCTTTTCCCTAACGCATGTACTCAAAAAATATGTATTGTATATGGACATGGGCTTCATTTGACATTTGAAGCCCATATTTTGTCCTTATATGGGCATAATATGGGCTTTAAATGTCAAGTGAGGCTCATATCCATGCCCACAATTTTAGCCGGTAGCCCCCCAGGTTCATTGCCCGTATTTTAATCACCATCACTTGATCTGACATACTTTTTAAATAATTTATAGTAAAACCACCTCAAAATCCTATAAAAAGCCTGGCGTCGACTCTGCTCGGTGCGTCTAGGTGGACGCCAGTCTTTGAAGACCAACATGAAAGAAAACCTCTTACTAATTTGCGATATCTACAACATACATAGTAATAATCGTACATCTATCTTCGTTTATAATATGTGAAACAGGTTACATCTGAAAGCACTTGCAAGAGAGAGATGTAGCTAAGGGTGGCATTCTGTAAAAGCTTATTTAGAAAGTTTTTCAATATTTAATAATGTTTTAATAATTTTTGTAGTAATTATGAAAAGATGGGATAATGGTATAGCTTTACGGTAGATCGGGAGATGGGTTTGGAAATCAGTAGATCTCCCGTTTAATCAGGAGGTTCGGGAACGCTGCTCCGAATGGATGCCTGAGTTTATCAATTATTTATCTTTTATCTATTTAAGTTCGAGTTCAACAACAGTCGATTACGTAAACCGTTGATTAACCCATACGAACACTAATCACTAGGAGCGTTAACCAACCAATAAACCAACGTAACGGAACGGACTGTTGGAGAACTCGAGGCTTAATTAAAAATGAAATGAAATGCTGTTCACGCCAAAACTACAAAAAGGGCTTCAGTTTACGAATGTTACGATCTTAGGTAGGTACCTACGTCAAAATGACAGGAAGCGGTAAGAAATAAGAGTGCACTTTTAAAGAGCGCTCTTATTCGCTCTGCCGTTTTTGACACTCTAACCGGTTATCTAGTGGTAATGTTGATCGAAGCTTTCAACTAATTTTTTTATAATTCTCTCCTACAAGTTCTTCAGACCTTCAGTTACCCTCTTATAGGTAAATATTTTTCTAGAAGGCAACACTGTTACACAGATGATAATTAAAAAAATATGTGAAGTTGCCATAAAAGAATCCGATGTTCTACCCAAGTTCTACCACACAACCCATGAAGTTTGACTTAATACTCTGAGGTAACTGGAGCTCTCACCCTGAATAAAAAAGTGTCGCCAGCAAATTTGACATTTATGTATGTAGTGGCTGTCAGCTGTCTCATATGACCACGAAGTTCGACTTAATACTGAGGTAACTGGAGCGTGCAGTACGAACAATTTTTTGAATACCACAAATAACACAGTGGCTGTCTTCCGTCTCACCTACACTTTAAAAAAATACGTATGGTCATATGAGACAGCTGACAGCCACTACATACATAAATGTCAAATTTGGTGGCGACACTTTTTTATTCAGGGTGAGAGCTCCAGTTACCTCAGAGTATTAAGTCAAACTTCATGCATATGACCATACGTATTTTTTTAAAGTGTAGGTGAGACGGAAGACAGCCACTGTGTTATTTGTGGTATTCAAAAAATTGTTCGTACTGCACTCTCCAGTTACCTCAGTATTAAGTCGAGCTTCATGACACAACCCTTTACTCAAAGACACAACCAAACAAAAAAATAAGATGCCTTCTTTCCAAAAAATATTTACTTAATTTGGCATTTGTCAGTCAGAGGGCGCTGAGCGTAGTGGTCGGTTGGAAATCTCTCCTTTTTCTTTGACTTCAAATTAGAATTTTACAGTTTCTTGTAATCAATCATTAAATGTCCGTAATAACCGTGACTGTACTTAATATGGTTATAAACCGCCTATTCCACTAAGTACATCGGAATTTTTATTCCTCCTAGCCCTACAAGTGGATCGACGGTAGATAGAGACACTAGGTGGAAAATAGTAGATTTCATTACAAGTGCGGAAAGTCTGTCATTGCAAAGAGTTCCGACAAATGTCTACCCGAGCCGAGGCGCAGCCGAAGGTGAGGGTTGACAGTCGGAACAAGTTGCAATGACGGTTCCGCACGTGTACTGAACAACTATTTTTAATACAGTTGCGAAAAAATTAAGCAATTTAATAAAATAATAAAACACAATAAACTCAACTAACTAATCGTAAAAGAATATATGCAGACTTTTTTTTTGTTTTCTTCACCCATTCTGGGTTGGCAAAGGAAACTATGATCATACAGCCAAGGCTTCAGTAGAATTTTTTTATTGATATGAAATGAAAATTAAATTAAATGAGATGAAATGAAATGAAACCTAACAAAAGCAATCCGAATCCTACAGGAGCGCCTTTCCTTATTTCTCTCTTTTACCACATCGTTTTCCATTAAAGCACTAATTCCACCATACTAAGTACCTACCACAATAAAAACCAGAAAAAACTAATTTAGATAATTAAGAAATAAGGTCCCTCATTTTCTTTTCACTTACTTGCGCAAACTCCTATATGCAGATACTATGGTAAATAGTGCACGTCATACCATATTTAGTAATCTGTGGTCATACAGCCAATTTTATGTATTTTTTATATTCATAAATTTAATTTGGCCGATACTAATATTAATTTAATGTATAATTAAAATTACTTTTAAATCTGATATTGAAACAAATTAGTAGCTTCTTTTAAGAAATATTTACATGAATCATAAAAATATCTCTGATTTTTTTTAGTAAAAACTTCGTGATTGGTTTTTCTTTTTAATAGACAATATTTTGACAGTTGGGAAAGAAAACGCACGAGTTCGGGAAAGGTAAAGAAAAAGTTCGAGTGTGTAATAGCCTGCATCCCGAACGCTATACGTCCCTGCAATACGCCACTTTTTGAGC
This sequence comes from Crambus lathoniellus, assembly GCA_949710035.1. NCBI lineage: Eukaryota > Metazoa > Arthropoda > Insecta > Lepidoptera > Crambidae > Crambus > Crambus lathoniellus. Next base: position 2,002,779 of record OX453317.1, read on the forward strand.
AACTGTATTAAAAAAACCTTTTTATATTGTCTATTAATAAGAAAAAAACAACCACGAAGTTTTTACAAAAAAATATCATAGAAGTTTTTATGATTCATGCAAATATTTCTAAAAAGAAGCTACTAATTTGTTTCAATATCAGATTTAAAAGTAATTTTAATTATACATTAAATTAATATTAGTATCGGCCAAATTAAATTTATGAATATAAAAAATACGTAAAATTGGCTGTATGACCACAGATTACTAAATATGGTATGACGTGCACTATTTACCATAGTATCTGCTTATAGGAGTTCGCGCAAGTGAAAAGAAAATGAGGGACCTTATTTCTTAATTTTCTAAATTAGTTTATTCTGGTTTTTATTGTGGTAGGTACTAAGTATGGTGGAATTAGTGCAATAATGTGGCTTTAATGGAAAACGATGTGGTAAAAGAGAGAAATAAGGAAAGGCGCTCCTGTAGGATTCGGATTGCTTTTGTTAGGTTTCATGTCATTTCATCTCATTTAATTTAATTTTCATTTCATATCAATAAAAAAAATCTACTGAAGCCTTGGCTGTATGATCATAGTTTCCTTTGCCAACCCAGAATGGGTGAAGAAAACAAAAAAAAGTCTCTGCTTATATTCTTTTACGATTAGTTAGTTGAGTTTATTGTGTTTTATTATTTTATTAAATTGCTTAATTTTTTCGCAACTGTATTAAAAATAGTTGTTCAGTACACGTGCGGAACCGTCATTGCAACTTGTTCCGACTGTCAACCCTCACCTTCGGCTGCGCCTCGGCTCGGGTAGACATTTGTCGGAACTCTTTGCAATGACAGGCTTTCCGCACTTGTAATGAAATCTACTATTTTCACTTGACTTCTCATGCTCGTAATATGTTGGGTATAAGCTGCATAAAAATCGCTTTAATGCATATAGTAAAATCTTTGAGTATAGTAAAATCATCGCAGTCTCAGACTCTATGACAAAGGTCGTCAGGTAAACAGTCACACAAGCAATTAAACTTCGTTAAATAAACTTGTTATTTCATTCTGTTTCATCAATTTTGTACAAAATCCATGTTATAATACTAAATTAATAAAAGTAGGCAATATTAATGAGTTTTCTAAGAAATAATAGGTATTTCAAGAGCATTATGGACTACGATCTAAGTCACTGTGCTGCCACTGCCGCGTATAAAAAAAGAAAAAAAAAAAGTGTTCCCGCCGATATGGCGAAGTCTTTTTTTCCTATTTTCCTCACTCGTATATAAAACCTATTTTACCTTCGACTTGACTATCCGCCTTCGCCTACGGCTCGGGTGGATACCTATAATACGTCTCGGGTAAAATGGTACGTTTTTGCACTTGTTGTACAATCTACTATTTTCGTTAAATGGCAGATTCTGGAAACGGCAGATTCTGTAAATGGCAGATTCTGTAAATGGTAGATTCTTTAAACGACTGATATTGTACAGTCAGTCACATAAAAACAAAAGTTTCAGTTCATGCAAAGCCATCTTCTATCTCACTCGTTGCACTTCGCAAGCAGCCGAGAAATAATAGCGGGCTGTAGAACCACATTTCACCCAAACATTGAAAGCACTATATTATTTTAGTTCTTCTCGATACGGCTAGATGGTGTCTTACGTTTTTGTATCGCGGCAACGAGATTCTTTGGTAGTTTCATATATTATGCCTTTGTAAATAATGTATTTGTGTGACTATCGACTATCCCAATAAACCGTTGTGTGCAAAGGTGGCTTCTAATTTCTTGCACACCCTCGAAGTGGTGACCTGGTTTTCATGGTCCTTCGAGCCGGATAAGGTACCGCTCAGTCCTAAACCGGAAGACGTCTCGACGGTGACGCATTTTTTGGAGCTTTTTCATGGTAAAAGCTGGCGTCGAGTCCTGCACCAGGAAGTAGCAGTTCCATTGTGAGCTGCTGCAGCAGGAGTTCAAGTTTGGTGGAGAATCCGGCTTTGAACTTCGAGAAGGTGCTGATGAGAAGGTGCCTTCAGGATCCTGGAGTGTACGACAAGGACAACGAGAGGTACCAAAGAACAACAGAGACAACAACAGAGTGAGTGTTTTCGATTTTATGTAGTGTGTGCCAAGTGAATTTGAACTTTATTTACTTAAGAAGATTAACTTTGAAAATTTAATGAACTTTTAGGACTTAGAAACTTAGAATAATTTTAGCATAAAGTTGTACCGACGGGGAACCTAAGCCCGATTTCGGTCCGACTTCATTTGTTTAAAAAGACAGAACATTATTCGAAAACTTTTGACTTAGAAGTTTTGTGTTCTTTTTCTAATTTTTGTTTGTTTTCCTTAACAATGGAAAAACTAGTTGGTCGACAAATTAATATCTATCAAGAAATTGTAATAGGTAATCAAACATTTTCGACTAGTCATAAGCAATGTTTAACTTTTGAGCAATGTGTAATAAAGCTTAAATCTTTAGAAAAATTGTGGCACGAATTTTTTGTGAATGAGAATACACTCTTCAGTAACCACTATATAGAATTGAAAAATCATGAATATGTAAATAATGACACATTTCAATTAGCAGAGGAAGAATATTGTATATATAAATCGGAACTTATAACATTACTAAACTATTTTCAATCAGATGCAAGTTCTTCCGATGCTGAGTTTAGTGGTGCTGACGACAGGTCTAATTCGGGCAGAGTGGATAGTTCACCAATCGAAACAATCTCTTGCAAAGAGGCAAGGTCAGTTGAAATAAAAACAGCTTCAGGCAGTGTATCGGCTGGGAATTTCAAGCGGGCATTGCTAGCGACGGCGCTAGTACATGTCGAGCCGAACATTGGTTCTGTCGTTGTCATGAGAACCTCAGCAAATCAAGGTTCTCCGGGTAATAATGAAACACTACCAACAGCAACTTCATTCCTTCCCAGCAAGAACTTGGCGAGGCTGGAGGACCCGGATTTTGAGGGAATGAAGTTAGCTGGTCCGGATTACTACCGACCCCCTAAAGTCTTTGTCAGCTTGATGGGTACGGAGGAGAATAGTCTAGTAATCCAGGAGGTTTTTGAAAAGTTGGGTAGTGATTCTCTGGATGAGCTATCCACTAGTCCGGGTTGGATTGCTTCAGCAACTATAGCACCAATCGCCCAAACTGGAAGAATAATATTGTCGCATGGCCAATGGCAACTAGGAGATCTTCATGAGTACGAATATAAAAACGAAGATGTAAAATTGATGACTTGGTTTATAATATGTGAAACTATTTATTTAAAATTTATAAATTTTACAAACGTCTTTTGTTTTGACCCGGGAGGACAGCTGTCGTTAAGACGAGGTTAATATAAATCAGAAAGTTGTCAGTTATTCTGTAAATATTATAGGTTTGTTTGTTGTGTATAAAAGTTTATGTTGCATTTACTTAAAAAACTTTTAATGTCAACTGTTTTTGTTTGTTGGTTGGAAATATTATCTTTAATTAATGTCATAATTGTTTACATTTGTTTTAAATGTCTTACCTAACGTTGTTGAATGTTCTATAATGAATGTTTGTGTTTTCTTGTTATTGTTTATTAACTTCAATCTTTGTTTTTACCCTATGTTCTAAATGTCCGTCAGTCTCATTAATGACGTAATATATTAGTCCTTGGTGGGCGGTGATGTAGAACCACATTTCACCCAAACATTGAAAGCACTATATTATTTTAGTTCTTCTCGATACGGCTAGATGGTGTCTTACGTTTTTGTATCGCGGCAACGAGATTCTTTGGTAGTTTCATATATTATGCCTTTGTAAATAATGTATTTGTGTGACTATCCACAACCCAATAAACCGTTGTGTGCAGAGGTGGCTTCTTATTTCCTGCACACCCTCGATCAGACCCCCTGGTTTTTCACGGGCCATGCCTGTAGGAGCGCAAGCAGCCGAGAAATAATAGCGGGCCATGGTTCATGCCATTTCCAGAATCTGCCGTTCCATTCTTACCCACCAGGGGGGGGGGGGGGGAGGGGATACTAAACAAAGTGATTGTATTGTAGGTACAGTACATGTCATACGGCAAATTCATTGAGATAAAGTGCGCCAATCTTTTCTGTTCCGGTGATTATCTTTGGAACTAAAACAGTTTTCATACGACAGTCCATTTTGACAGCTAATTTCGTATTGCAAGTGGCTCCTCTGTCACGACTGTCACCGGAACAGAAAAGCTTGTGGCACCTCAGAACAATAGCTTTAGAGTGCTCGTCAGATAAGTCTGCGAGCGGTAAAAATCGAATACTAATCTTTTCTATAACATAAGAACAAAAAAATCCACTGTAACTAGCGCCAAAAACGCGCCAGTCACGCGCAGAGTTATCTGACACACACTAGTTATTGTTCTGAGTGTGGCACTGTACAAAATTTTGACAGCTATAATTGTTTGTATTGCAAGCAAAGTTATTATAATATCTTTAATTGCAAGTGGCTCCGCTGCCACGCGGCTGCTGTCACCGGAACAGCCGGTAGCCCCCCTTTATTATTCTTTTATTTTCTCTAGCTAAGGAAATTGGGTTTTTAGCAAAAAATATACAAGTCATATTTTTTTTCATGTAATATTTGAATCTTTATTAATTAGTTAAAGTATTTTCAACAACAACGGCAGTGCACAAAAAACGTCATGATTTCTTTTTGGTATGGTATGTAGGTAGGTACTTATATGTTTTTAGTCTTTCTTCGGTCCTCTGTATGGATGGCGTTTTCTGTAAACATAAAAACGATTATTGTACCGAGCGAAATAAAATAGGTACCTAGATACTTTCTACAGTCCGAGCCGCAGGCTTATTACCGATCTCAAAGTGACAGTCGCAATCGCAAGAATTAACAACTAATAATCGCTCCCAAAACACATATTCGTATTACGGAACGTAGATCGTTACGATAGCGCCACAAGCGAGCGATTTGTGAACTAAAATTGCATAAAAGGTACTGTACCGACCTGTACCGATTGCAAACCAACCGCAACTAGTAGCAGTCGCGTTGCAATGGGCGATTTTCTGAAAGCTCAGTCACTAGATGGCGCTGTCCCACCTATGCAGTTAGAAGGAACGGAACGTTATAAATTTTACCTTGACGCGACTTTTTTACGTAAAACGGAACGTCAGACAGATGTTATTTATTTACCTAAATCTTTAAATTTACCTATTTCGTTTCTGTTCCTCACAGTAGTACTTATTTAATATATTATTAGTTTCCTTTGGGTTGTTCAAAAGTAATTAATTTAAATATGTTTCATACCAAAATATACCATAGACATGTACATACTTATTCAACGCCATCTAGTGAAGCAATTGGAAGCTTTTTTTTTTTTAAATGGCCTCTCAGAAAATCGCTCATTGTACAATTAGCAACTGGTTGCTTGTATTTTGGTAATAAACCTGCCGGATAACTGTGGATTTTCGAACAGCGATCGTGTACAGGGCCTGTTTGCGTGTGATTGCCGTCTGCAAGCAACGCAAACGCCCTGTACACGATCGCCCATTATGATTATTTAGCCTAAAGTACCTAAATTCAAGTCCAGCCACACTTTTTTTTTGTCTTGGGGTAAACGCCTCCGCGTACCCTCCCGCCCAGGGAGACAATAGGGGGTTATGTGGGGCTTGAACCCACTAAAACCCCCAGGTTGCCTCCTCAGCACGTGGGGTGGAGTGATGGCGGGCCCAAGGGTGTCAGTCACCGCAACCCCACCCCGTGCCTGCGTCCCTTGGATGCCTCTTCTCCTCCACCTCCGGCGAGGCACGCCGCCGGGGGCACCTGGCGCGTCTTTTCACCACGGGGGCCCTAGATGGACGACAAAATTCCCCGTTTCGCTGCCCGACCCCCTCCTCCTTCCACAGGGTTACTTCGCGTCTTGCTGACGCTTCTCCTGAGAGATGCGCGCAGAGCGTCGTATCGTAACTCTTTCCCGCTCTCTTGATGGGCCCTGGGCGGCTCCTCCGCCACTCCCTCCATCGGGACCCCGTCTAAGGAGTCCACCCGGCGTTCGGGGCGTTTGCCTTTGATCACCGGGGGCTCGCACACTCAGAAATCCAGCCCAGCCCCCCTACCATGACCAACAAAACGCGATACCTATTATGTTATAGCGTTTTATCGACACTCAAACGTCAAAACCCATTGTCTTTTGACAGTTAAACGCTTTAAAGCGCTATATCATATCGCGTTTTGTTGGTCATATCATGCTAGGGGGGCAGGTACCTATAGCCTAAAAGATAATTATTAAGCGCGTTTGATTTATGGCATAAGTAATAGGTACCTACATAACGTAGGTATTCCGCTAGATGGCGGGCCGCGAACATTAAGGGCCCGCTATAGGCCAACGAAAATCAGATTGCTTTACATTACATGATCGGCTGTAAGTAATATCAATATTAAAGAAAAACTGAATTTCAAATTTAGATGCAGCAAACTTCAGGACTAACACTAGTGACTATGTTACTCAAAAACAGGAGTGCATAAAATTTTCTCGATACAAAAAAATTGGGAAGTTGCCTCCAAATCACTATATAATTATCACGATAAACAGTTATTATTCAAGTAATACATTACCTAACCTAAAATAAAGCTTGGAACTTTTTAGTTTAATTACACTATAGATAAGGCAGGGCTTATATTACCTATTTTTGTAAAAAAACCTTTAAAAAATAATTTCCTTCATTTCTTCATTCCGGACCGGCCGCGGCCGAATGGGGCCGGAGAATTATACATATAGTAAATGCTGCCTTATGTCTCATAGAAATAAGGCAGCATTTACTTTGCAGTTGGCCGTTGCAGTTATTACTTTTGCTTTTGGCCTAGTGCGCGCCCTTATCGCAACCAAGGCTTAAAAATAAAAACTTTCACTACAAACCAAATGTTCGTATTTGATTTTCGTGTTCACCGTCACCGTGACATTGCTCGTTATTGCGTTCACGCCTTTTCAGATCTTACTGGAAATATCTGAATACTCCCATTTGAGCAACTTACGCGGGTATGGTGAGCGTGTAAATGCCGAACTTGGTGTTGACGTCCTCGAGGTGGAATATGCCCTCTCTAACACATGTTCATTATGTAGGACCACTGTAGGACCAACTTACGCGGGTATGGTGAGCGTGTAAATGTCAAACTTGGTGTTCACGTCCTCGAGGTAGAAGATGCCCTCTCAAACACATGTTCATTATGTAGGACCACTGTAGGACCAACTTACGCGGGTATGGTGAGCGTGTAAATGCCGAACTTGGTATTGACGTCCTCGAGGTGGAAGATGCCCTCTCAAACACATGTTCATTATGTAGGAGCACTGTAGGACCAACTTACGCGGGTATGGTGAGCGTGTAAATGCCGAACTTCGTATTGACGTCCTCGAGGTGGAAGATGCCCTCTCAAACACATGTTCATTATGTAGGACCACTGTAGGACCAACTTACGCGGGTATGGTGAGCGTGTAAATGCCGAACTTGGTATTGACGTCCTCGAGGTGGAAGATGCCCTCTCAAACACATGTTCATTATGTAGGAGCACTGTAGGACCAACTTACGCGGGTATGGTGAGCGTGTAAATGCCGAACTTCGTATTGACTGACGTCCTCGAGGTAGAAGATGCCCTCTCAAACACATGTTCATTATGTAGGACCACTGTAGGACCAACTTACGCGGGTATGGTGAGCGTGTAAATGCCGAACTTGGTATTGACGTCCTCGAGGTGGAAGATGCCCTCTCAAACACACGTTCATTATGTAGGACCACTGTAGGACCAACTTACGCGGGTATGGTGAGCGTGTAAATGCCAAACTTGGTATTGACGTCCTCGAGGCGGAAGATGCCCTCCATGTAGGTACTCCTTGTCGGCGCACACCGCCGGCGTCTCGAACACATGTTCATTATGTAGGATCACTGTAGGACCAACTTACGCGGGTATGGTGAGCGTGTAAATGCCAAACTTGGTGTTGACGTCCTCGAGGTGGAAGATGCCCTCTCATACACACGTTCATTAGTAGGACCACTGTAGGACCAACTTACGCGGGTATGGTGAGCGTGTAAATGCCGAACTTGGTATTGACGTCCTCGAGGTGGAAGATGCCCTCTCAAACACATGTTCATTATGTAGGACCACTGTAGGACCAACTTACGCGGGTATGGTGAGCGTGTAAATGCCGAACTTGGTATTGACGTCCTCGAGGTGGAAGATGCCCTCTCAAACACATGTTCATTATGTAGGAGCACTGTAGGACCAACTTACGCGGGTATGGTGAGCGTGTAAATGCCGAACTTCGTATTGACTGACGTCCTCGAGGTAGAAGATGCCCTCTCAAACACACGTTCATTATGTAGGACCACTGTAGGACCAACTTACGCGGGCATGGTGAGCGTGTAAATGCCAAACTTGGTGTTGACGTCCTTGAGGTGGAAGATGCCCTCTCATACACACGTTCATTAGTAGGACCACTGTAGGACCAACTTACGCGGGTATGGTGGGCGTGTAAATGCCAAACTTGGTGTATACGTCCTCGAGGTGAAAGATGTCTCCTCAAACACATGTTCATTATATAGGACCACTGTAGGATCAACTTACGCGGGTATGGTGAGCGTGTAAATTGCAAACTTGGTGTTGACGTCCTCGAGGTGGAAGATGCCCTTTCTAACACATGTTCATTATGTAGGACCACTGTGGGACCAACTTACGCAAGTATGGTGAGCGTGTAAATGCCAAACTTGGTGTTGACGTCCTCGAGGTGGAAGATGCCCTCTCAAACACATGTTCATTATGTAGGAGCACTGTAGGACCAACTTACGCGGGTATGGTGAGCGTGTAAATGCCAAACTTGGTATTGACGTCCTCGAGGCGGAAGATGCCCTCCATGTAGGTACTCCTTGTCGGCGCACACCGCCGGCGTCTCGAACACATGTTCATTATGTAGGATCACTGTAGGACCAACTTACGCGGGTATGGTGAGCGTGTAAATGCTAAACTTGGTGTTCACGTCCTCGAGGTAGAAGATGCCCTTTCTAACACATGTTCATTATGTAGGACCAACTTACGCGGGTATGGTGAGCGTGTAAATGCCAAACTTGGTATCAGTGGCGTGCATTGCATATAGGCATTTAAGCAGTGCCTACTTCGCAAAATCGAAAAAATTACCATTAAATTTTAGTATCCGTGCTCCCCAATTATTATTGGTTGAGCTTACTAAATTATGATACTTACCTAATTTTTATTACTTATAACCACTGACCTCTATTTATTCGTGCATAAAACAAAAACTTCCTTCATAAAAAACGCGCAGTGCGCGACAGTAGGCAGTTGCCCGGCTGCCTACTTGAATCCTATACAATTTACTATCACTGGCATTAATATTTTTTATTTAAAAGAATACGACGAAATAAAAATGTCGTACTTCCCACGCGTAATACACTGACGTTCGACCTTCGCAATTTATCACCCTTAAGTAGGTATGCCTACAAAAGCACCGGCGGTGTTTATATTTAGTTTTGTTTTTTGTCCAAAGATGGCTCTGTACGTTTCTACATGGCGTTGATACTTTGTTTACTCTATTTACATATTTTGCTACCTACCTCCTGTTGTCCTTAATTTAATTGTTTTGTTGTATTGTACAGTATACATTGCCGTTATACTTCGTTAGAATCGTTGGTGGTTTTATACACTGACTAAGGCACACGCCACATCACATAGATAGTTCGTGAGAAAATTCTTTGAAAGTTTGAATATTCAAAATTTTTTTTTTTACATTTCTGCCTTGCCTATAGGTTAGACACCACGCGGCGTATAGTGCCTACCTATTCTGAAAAGCAATGCACGCCACTGCTTGGTATTGACGTCCTCGAGGTGGAAGATGCCCTCTCAAACACATGTTCATTATGTAGGACCACTGTAGGACCAACTTACGCGGGTATGGTGAGCGTGTAAATGCCGAACTTGGTGTGGACGTCCTCGAGGTGGAAGATGCCCTCTCAAACACATGTTCATTATGTAGGACCACTGTAGGACCAACTTACGCGGGTATGGTGAGCGTGTAAATGCCAAACTTGGTGTTGACGTCCTCGAGGTGGAAGATGCCCTCTCAAACACATGTTCATTATGTAGGACCACTGTAGGACCAACCAACTGACGCGGGTATGGTGAGCGTGTAAATGCCAAACTTGGTGTTGACGTCTTCGAAGTGGAAGATGCCCTCTCAAACACATGTTCATTATGTAGGACCACTGTAGGACCAACCAACTGCCGCGGGTATGGTGAGCGTGTAAATGCCAAACTTGGTGTTGACGTCTTCGAAGTGGAAGATGCCCTCTCAAACACATGTTCATTATGTAGGACCACTGTAGGACCAACTTACGCGGGTATGGTGAGCGTGTAAATGCCAAGGAGTTTTGTGCTGAGTCAGGGCCTTTTAGCGTCACACCATGTGCTTGTCTATTTGTTTTTATCTTTCTTTTTTTGTAAACTGTTTTATTTGTCTATTGTTATTCTCTGTATTTTGTCTGTACTTATGTGTTATGTGGTGTGTTCGTTAATAAATGTTTTTTCTTTCTTTCTTTCTATACGTCCTCGAGGTAGAAGATGCCCTCTCAAACACATGTTCATTATGTAGGACCACTGTAGGACCAACTTACGCGGGTATGGTGAGCGTGTAAATGCCGAACTTGGTATTGACGTCCTCGAGGCGGAAGATACCCTCCACGTACTCCTTGTCGGCGCACACCGCTGGCGTCTCGAACACCAAGTTCATTATGTAGTCCTCAACGCAACTGGAATGTTTTAAAGGAATATTTAGTGAGTGACTGCGTGTCTGTCTTAGTGAATGTCTGTCTTAGTGAGTGTATGACCTAGTGAGTGCCTGTATTAGTGAGCGACTATCTTAGTGAGTGACTTAGTGAGTGACTATCTTAGTGAGTGACCATCTTAGTGAGTGACTATCTTAGTGAGTGACTAACTTAGTGACTGACTATCTTAGTGAGTGACTATCTTAGTGCTTGACTATCTTAGTGAGTGACTTTCTTAGTGAGTGTTTGTCTTAGTAAGTGTCTGTGATTTCTTATCGTTTTGGTTAAGCATTTTAAAGTGTATGGTTTTCCTGTCCCCTGTTTCTCAAAACGTCGGAAACGGAATCAGATTAGAATTCAGTGCTTTGTCTTTGTCTATTCTATAGTGAGTGACAGAGACAGTGCATACATTCGTGAGGTTCGTGAATCAGGGAGCTGGACTCCGTGTTCATTTGTGGATCAACACTTTACTAGATTTTTCCCATCAATCATTTGACATGGTCATGCATGACGTGACCCACTATATGCAAGGCCAGGGGGGCTACCGGCTAAAAAATATGGATACCTATGAGCATGGGCTTCATTTGACATGGGCAATTCAAAATTCAAAAAATTTCATTAATCAATTTACGTTTGTATTATAACAACACTTATGAAGGTCAATGAAGCTATGCCATCGGTTCGCAAATCCTACGGCAGGAGACCTTATAACGAGATGTCCCTATATGGGCATAATATGGTCAAGCACGTACCCAGGATTCTTTGTCGGGGGGGGGGGGGGGGGGGTCCGTTGGGAGGGGGGGGGGGGGTAGTTTAGATGTTTGTTGCTCAATCATGCCAAAACGGCTGAACGGATTTAGATGAAATTTGGGACACAGATACTTTTTAGTCTGGAGTGAAACATAGGCTTCTTTTTATTCCGGAAAAATATCACATTCCCGCGGGATAACGTCGTGAAGTTCACGCCCATCCCGCGGATTAATGGATTTCGGGGGGTCTAGGCCCCCTGGACCAACCCAACGATAAGCAAAGGATATTAAATGGCTGATGATGATCTCACTATGCGCAGGGCTGGTATGGCACAAGCTTCTCGATCCTGTTGGGGTGCAGCGGCTGCACGTAGGGGTCGGCCACCAGCTTGGGCGCGGCGGCGGCCGGCGGGCCCTTGCCGGCCTTGGGCTTCGGCGTGGGCGCGGGCGGCTACGGGGAGCGTAGATAAAATGGCAAATTTTTAAAATATATTTTATGGACTTGCTCTTGACTTCACACTGAACTTTAGGCCGTATACAGAAAGAAAGCTGGCAACCTATCAGCGCTATAGGAACCGGTCCGCGCAGGTAACCGGCGAGGCAGTCTCTATGAACAAGCGCCGATAAGCGCCGAACGTCGCAGACAAGTTCCGTCCGACACACGCTGGTCAGCGCTGGCCTGGCCCTGTTGTTATAATGAGTATTTGCTTCAATTGGCTTGCTTTATGTAGAATGTTACCTGAATTGACCAGCGCTTATAAGCGCCAGTAGATCGGCATCAGCTTCCAGCTTTCTTTTCTGTATACGGAATTAGGGTTGAAAAGAAGCCTAAGATGGAGCGAGCTTACCCAGAGTAGCAGCCTACTCATTGTAGCTTTAAAAATTGTATAGGGTTGTATTGTAGTCATTCGGGAAAACAGACGCAGGCAGGGTATTCCATTCCTTGGCGGTGCGCATCATAAAGGAAGAAGAAAAGCGCTTCAAAAAAAAAGCGCGGGAAAGGCGGACGTGTTTTTCTGGCTCTTTAAATTTTAATTAATTAATTTCGATAGTATTTGGATAGTGAGTGTAAATATTGTGTTATTAAGTGTATAATATCGAATAATTTTGTATATAGTTATAGTTTCGACCATAAATAAATATGGACGAAAATAATTCTGCTGAAGGGAGTGATGACAGTGATACGAAGATTTTAAAGGAATGTGAGGTCGAGTTAAATCAGATTTATGAGAAAAGAGTAAGCCAGATCTCGGAATTAGAGAAAGAATATATGGATTTATCGACCCAAGGTTCTGATTTTCGACCGGAAAAAAGGAAAGAACGTGAAGATGATTCAAATAGTGGAGACGGATTTGTGGAAGTAAGAAGGAAAAATAAACGTATTGTAAGAAGTGAGTCCCCTAAACAAGCTGAGACACATTTTACCGGTACTCAGTCCATTCCTAAGTATGAGGTATGCGTGACATCCATAAAAGAATTACCAAAACAAATGGCTTTAGCCAGATTATTAAGAACTGAAAATGTTTCTAATATAGACAAAATAAAATACAAATCTCCTTTTAAGGTTCTAATTTGGTTTGACAGCCATGATGCTGCTTTAAAATTAGTATATAACGAAACATTAAAAAAATTGGATTACAACTGTCGCATGACCTTAGAAACTACTATGACATATGGATTAATAAGGGGTGTAGATTTAGAATTTACCGAAGAAGATATTCTTAGCATTGTAAAGCATGCGAAGTTAAGATTTTAGCTGTAAAACGGCTGAAACGTTTGGACTTTAATGGCAAATGGGTTGAAAGCGAAAGTGTGAGATTATGTTTTGAAGGTGAAACACTACCCCCTTCCGTATATGCGTACGAATGTAAATTCACTGTGCAAAATTATACCTTTCCAGTAACTCAATGTTCAGGGTGCTGGAAATATGGACATATGCTTAAAGTTTGCCCGACAAAGAAAATATTATGTCCAAAATGTGGAAGCAATGAACATAACAACTGCGAGTTAACAACATTTCGATGCCTCAACTGCAAAGGCCCTCATTTTGTTTTGGATAGATCTTGTCCAATGTATCGCAAGGAGAAAGAAGTACGCTATGTTATGAGTAAAAAGAACATTCCTTACAAAGCTGCTCTTCAGTCGATGTTAGACGACAATCAGAAAAGAGAACAGCCGTTAAACTTTGAGCCCCAACCATTAAAAGAAACTGAAACGAAAACATATGTAAACAATTATTTAAGCGGCCCAACGTACAGCCAGGTGGTTGCTAGTGCAGAGGTTCATAGGGAAGCCACTCCAGTACGAAACACCAAAGTAATGAAGGTTCAAACGGAAAAAAAGAAAGGAATTAAGAAGAGAATTAAAAAGCCGCTTACATCCAAGATTGAATGGGCGGATGAAAATACAATGGAGAGTGATGAATCAGAAAAAGATTCAATAAGTGTATCTGGTTGTGAAGAAAATGCAGCAAAAAAGTTTGAGTTTAAGAAGTTTTTGTCGAAAGTCTACTCCATTTGGCTTTCCAAAAAGACGCTGGAGAAGAAAATAAGTGCAGTGTTTGTAGCTATATTTCAAGAAGTTAAAGTGTTTGTGAGCAATCTTTTATCAAGGCAAAACATATTTGAGACATTTATGAACGTTTTTAATACTAATTATGAATAATAGGGATTCTAATAAAATCTGTATTAATATTCTGCAATGGAACGCGCAAAGTCTGAAACCCAAGTTATTGAGCTTTGGAGAGCTTCTGATAAAAGAAAAAATTCATGTGGCCATATTGAGTGAGACTTGGTTGGACTCCGAGGATAGGGTAAGTGTGCGAGATTATAATGTATATAGAAAAGACAGAAATGATTCGTATGGTGGTGTAGCAGTTATTGTGCATAAATCCATTCGAAGTGAATTAAAACTCGTACAATTACGCCAATCTAGTATAGAAGTTATTCATGTGGCGATATATAATTGCCATCATGTACAAAATATCGTATCAATATATTGCCCATCCTCTGTTAGAACGCAGCCATCGGATTGGGACGAATTATTTACATTATTTACAAATAAAACTATAATAGGGGGAGATTTTAACGGTCATCATGTTAACTGGTCGACTAGATCAGATGCAAGAGGGGGTCAGCTATCTGATTCAGCTTTAGAAAACGGTTATATTTACCTTAACGATGGAACACCTACTAGGATAAAATTAGTAAATGGAGTTTTGCAAACGTCGGCACCAGATATTTCATATGTATCAAACGACATTGCTATTAATTTTAATTGGCAGGTTATGAACGAAAATTTGGGTAGTGATCACTTGATAATCAAATTTAGTACTAACATCCCCAAATGCAATATTCAGTTACGGAAACGTAATTTGAAAAAAAATTGTTGGCCATCATATAATGACAGCCTATCAAGTTCATTTAGTGAGGAAAAACTAGTTAAATTTGATATAACTGATGAATCACATGTTCAAACAATGTATGATTATTTGGTGTCTCAACTTAACATTGCCATTGATGCTAGTGTTCCTCGAATAAAAATATGCACTGATCCTGAATCTAAATTTAAACCACGGCCTTATTGGAACCAGTCTTTGTCACTGGCAGTAGCTCAAAGAAGATTAGCCCTCAGTTCATTCCGACGCAATCCAACTCCTGATAATTTGACGCGGCTGGAATTAAAAACTCAAGAAGCTAATAAACACATAAGGCAAGCCAAATCATCTAGTTGGTATCATTTTTGTGACACACTAGATGAAAATACTACAACATATGAAATGTGGCGTAGAATGGGCTGGATGAAAGGTATTAAAAAACAAAGACGCTTTGTTCCATTAGATAAACAGGAAACATTACTGACCTCTCTTACTCCAGATTCGGCAACAAATAAACCTCCCAATTTCACATCTCAAAACCATTTATTAGAAGTGGATTTTACGATCGAAGAGCTCGAAAGTTGTATAAAAAGAAAAGATACTGTACCAGGGGATGACGATTTTACTTACAGCATGATTTATAACCTCCCTGACGACGCGAAACGTTTTTATTAAAGTTATATAACCTGATTTTTCGTTATGGTAAGATACCAGAACAGTGGCGTTCGGTTCTTATTCTACCGATACCAAAAACCTCTGATCTTAGTTCAATCGATTCTAAATTAAGACCTATATCTTTAATGACATGTATTTGTAAAGTTTTCCATTATATGATATTAGAATGGTTTGTGGAAAGGAATAGGATATTCTCACCTTACACGGTTGGTTTTAGAAAATCTCAGTCATGTATGGATTGTCTGACTCGCTTGGTGACATACATTCAAATAGGCTTTACACAAAACACACCAACACTGGCTTGTTTTCTAGATATCGAAAATGCCTATAACAATGTGTCTGTTGAAAGTGTTTTGACTATTTTGGATGAATTAAAAGTAGGTAGTACCTAAGTATTGTAAATATCTTTGGTCATTCCTTAGCGAAAGATACCTAAAACTTAGGTCAGAAGACGGAGAAAAGGTAGTTGTGCGACGAACTGACAGAGGACTAGCGCAAGGAGATCCAATCTCACCGTTTCTTTTCAATGTAGCCACATTCAAAATCTGCCAATCTTTTGTACAAAATGTATGTATAGCTCAATATGCTGATGACTTTGTCATCTATGTTAAAGATAAGAGTATTGAAGTATGTGCTTCATATCTTCAGGCGGCGTTAAATGATATTGTACATGCTTTGGATGAGTTAGGTCTCCAGATATCAAGTAACAAAACAAAATTATGTCTATTTAGTCGAGGGAATAAGCGTCATTTACCATATGTAACTATAGGTGGATCTTTGTTGACCACATCAGATTGTGTAAAGTATTTAGGCATATGGCTAGACAGAAAACTCCTGTGGTCAAAACACATAAATGAAATAGCTCAAAACTGTACCAAATTTCTTAATCTTTTAAAAGTATTGGCTGGCTCATCTTGCGGTGTGCATCCAACACATATGCGTCGGTTGTATATAGCATTAATTCGGAGTAGGATGGATTACGGTGCTTACTTATTTGACAATAGTAATAGTTTGGCTTATAATATTCCGTTCTGAACTAACTTTGACAGCTCCATAGGCCACTTCAATGAGACTCTTGACCTCAGCCTCCAGGATCCTCAGGAACTTGGACACGTTCCACTTGGTCACTTCCTTGTGGTTGCCGAGCAGTGACAGCAGCGGGGAGAAGTCGCATCTTGCCAGTCTGAATTATGAGGATATGATTTAAATGATTTCTTTATTTCCCTGCTCTGTCGATGGCTTATCGAGTGTTGGGCGTTTACTGTCAATACTGTCAAATAACTTCCAAAGAGAAGAGAAAAAGAAGCAGCGATAAATTAATAACGAAATTACAGTGTCTTTACGATGGTGCTTTCGGCAGCCACGTCGTGATCACAGAGACACAAATACCTATCTTCTGAGTCAGTTAAGTGATCATTAAATTAATACAGAGCTAGCAGGTTTAAAGAAGTGTTTTCTAACCAGAGACGTGTTTGTTTCATTGTCTGTCTACCAACCTTACAAGATCGTCGATGCCTTTACGCACCTTGACGAAAGTTTTGTGTTATCGGCATTCGCATTGAACTCTTGGGCTGGCGTGTCCGTGCGCGTCGTGAACCCCTGATCAGTGCGTGATACAGAATTAGCAAATGGAAAGAAGTGTTCTCTCTCTACCAGGACGAGTGATTTTACCACTGTTTGTCTACCAACCTGAAAAAATCGTCTATGCCTTTAAGCACCTTGACAATAGTGTTTTGTTGTCAGCAGCCGCGTTGAACTCCTGAGAGCACTGTGTCCACGTCCACGCGCGTCGTGAACCACTGATCAGGCGTGATACAGATCTAGCAAATGGAAACAAGTGTTCTCTCTCTACCTGGACGAGTGATTTTACTACTGTTTGTCTACCAACCTGACAAGATCCTCGATGCCTTTAAGCACCTTGACAAAAGTGTTTTGTTGTCAGCAGCCGCGTAGAACTCCTGAGCGCGCTGTATCCTCACGCTTCGTGAACCACTGATCAGTGCGTGATACAGAAGTAGCAAATGGAAAGAAGTGTTCTCTCTCTACCTGGACGAGTGATTTTACCACTGTATGTCTACCAACCTGAAAAGAACAAGATCGTCGATGCCTTTTAGCAACTTGACGATATAATTGTGTGTTGTCGGCAGCCGCGTCGAACTCCTGACCGCGCTGTGTCCTCGCGCGTTGTGATTGTGAACCACTGATCAGTGCATGATACAAAGTAGCAAATGGAAAGAAGTGTTCTCTATCTACCTGGACGAGTGATTTTACCACTGTTTGTCTACCAACCTCACAAGATCGTCGATGTCTTAAGCACTTTGACGATAGTGTTGTCGGCAGTCGCGTTGAGCTCTTGGGCTCACTGCGATCGCACTGGTCTACTGAATATCTTGTAAGACAGGATTTATGAAGTAATACCAGAAAATGATTGCAGTATGGTTCCAACCTCACAAGATCGTCAATGCCTTTGAGCACCTTGATGATAGTGTTGTCTGCAGCCACGTTGAGCTCCTGCGCGCGCACTGTCCGCGCGCGGCGCTGGTCTAACTCCAAGGCCATGCTGGCCAGACGCTTGTCCTGCTTCTCCTCGCGCGCCTCGTTTATGTCGCGCTGGTCCACTGATCGTGTTGAAATACAAAAACGATGTTCAACGAGCAGAATATATTTAAGTTAGAATTCCACCGCAATGTTTGCAAAAACTCATTAGTGAGAGATTACCGACCGACTGCAGTTAACGAAAGAAGATTTTTATTTAAATGGTGTCATGTCAATATGTCATGTTTTGCCACGTGTTGATTAGATTAAAAGAAATTTATAAAAAGTATAAATAATTTGTATGTAAGTTATAACTCTGTTCCACGACGCTTTCCGTAATACTCACTGATCCTCTGCCTCAGGATCTCCAGTTCCCGCCTCACGATGATAGACTCCTGCAACACCTCGCAGAGCAGCGCGAACGTGGAGAAGTTCTCCAGCTCCACCACCTTGAACCGCTGGATGATCGTCGCCACCCTGTCCGTGCCTGTGTAGTCCTGTTGCAGGAGAAATGCAAAGAACCTTCACTTAATCAATATACCATTGATACAAAATGAAGAAGAATGCAAGAAGCAATTGAAGCCTAGGATACTTCACAAGTGAAGCGAAAAAGCGTAGAGTTTTGATGTATTTGGCAAACGAACTGATTTCGGTTCAAATGTTTCATACATTTGCTCACACAGCTCTGCTCTGCTCCTTTCGACCTCGGTAAAACTGGTCTCGCGCATCGTGTCGGAAAGAAAGTGTCCTGTCTACCTAGAGATATTTAACGTTTGTAAGAATACCGCAACCTTGCCAGATCGTCGATGCCTTATAGAACACCTTGATGAGTGTTTATTTAATTTATTTATTAATGTCGTGTCGTTTAAATATTTTGTCGGCAGCCGTCTTGAGCTCCTGAGCGCGCGGTTGGTGAGGCGCCAAGGTGATGCTGGCCCGCTGTCCTGCTTCTCCTAGCGCACCTCGTTGATGTCGCTTATAAAAAAAATAGAATAAAACTTCATACGACTCACGAATATGGACTCCAGAAGCGCGTCGTGCCTCGCTATCTCCTGCTCGCACCTCTGGATTTCCTCCTGGCGTTTGATCTCCTCGATCTCGTCCGCCTCGCAGATCCTGCGGGACCCCTTCACCCGGAGGAACTCCTCGAGCTTTGCCAGGTGGTTCAGCTCCCCTTCGTATGATTGCATCTCCTGTAGAGGGTCAAATATTTCCTTGACAGTTATTAGGGGAACTTGACTATAGTCACTCACTGCAGAGAGTTTCTTTGAACCTGCTTAATTAAAAGTTATGAAGAGCAATAAGTGACACATTTAGGTACTGCCTTACTGAAGCAGGCAAAAAAATGAAACTAAGAGACATGAATAGAGTTGTCTCAAAAAATGTTACATACATTAACATAATGTTAATTAACATTTTTTGAGATATATTCATGTCTCTTAGTGTCATTTTTATGCCTGCTTCAGTACATGTGTATGTAGCAACAGTTACGTATTTTTTTAGATGACGTCGTCCTCCAATTTTGTGGTATCATCGTCATCATGACCAGCGCGGACGATACCACAAAACTGTTACTATGCCTACCTTAGTTACTAAACAATGTGAGAAAATGATATCTAAATGGTCTTGATATTCTCGTCAGCTAAAAGATCCATCATATAGATAACGGGTGTGTGTCCGTATGCAAAAATCTTGGACGATTCAAAAGTAATTCATTTTGTAAATCTATTTGAATAAAAAGTTTCTGACTTGATTGAATTGCTTAAAGTTTGGTCAATTGGATAAGCCCAACAGGCAGCACGCCGTACACCACGCAAAGGCCAATAAAAGAGACCTAACAGTCTTTCTTCTAACCGATATGTCTCTGTTGAGCTGGAACAGCCCCTTCCACTTAAGAGCCTCGAGCTTCCTACAGCACTCGTCGCGGTTCCCGAAGGCGATGGCGGCGATCTCGAAGATGTCCATCAGGTACTCCTTGCCCTTCACCAGCTTGCCGATGGTGCGGTTCCATTGGATGTTGAAGCTGTTTCTGTAGTGCGACGAGTAAAGAGGATGAAGAACATTTGATTATCCTTCAACGCCCCAGAAATGAGACACAATAGATTAACCATTGTTCTGCCCTATTCGGCCGGTCAGGCGTCAATGGGTGCGGTAAATAACGGTAATGGGTAAAAGTTTAGTGTAAGCAGAATTATTTCCATTGTGAGGACAAACTTACAGATGCTGGCGCTATCATGGCCGGGGCTATCTAGCTGGCTTTAGAACACAAGCCATTCCTTTATAAGAAGACCTGTAGCTAAAAACTAGCCTAGTAAGCACAGCACAACTACTAAAAAGAGCTAATAAAACTATATGATTCCGAAAATCCTCTAACTAGGTACTTAAAGGAACGTGTGGTGGTACAATTCGCGTCACGAAAGATGAGACTTTACGGATCACGTGGTTCAACTTGCGCAGTAGCGATTTCTTATAGGTAAACATAAAAAATCGTCTACTGCGCAAGTCAAATCAGTGGTGTTCCAGGTCTCACTTTCGTGTCGCGGATGCCATCTTGCTTACGCCTTAGTGGGGTAAGCAAGACAACTTGCCGTACCATATCATATCACGCGATAAAAGCTGCTCATGCTAGGCCGGCTAGAAAGGAACCAATTCTACGAATCTAGTCACAGGTATAGCTAGTAACCTCTCAACGAGCAGCCTATGTATCTCCTCCCTGACGCGCTTGTTGTCCGAGTTGACCACGCAGAACCGCTTGGTGGCCAGGTCGAGCCGGTTCTCCATGCGACGGAGGCAGTTGTTGGCGTTCTCTATCATCGCCAGCTCCTATAGTCATTGTAAGTGAAATTCAGCGTAAAATACGTATGCGTCATACGCTGGGTTAGTCGTGGGCCACACTGCAGCGGCGCGTCTTGCGTCCGCGTTGAGCGGGAAAAACAAATATATTGAGACGGACGGGAGGGGCCACACTGGCGCGTCCGGCGGTCGCCGCGACCGGCGGAGCGGAGGGAATAGTACGTGTTCGCGCGTCCTGCGGATCCGCAGGTCGCCTCCGCGCCCCGCGGTCGCTCCAGTGTGGCCCACGACTTAGAGGACAAACTATTGTGGTTGTGTCGTCAATTCAACAGAGCGTTGAAAGGCGTTCAAGGGTTTTAGAAAATGTGGTAGTTTTGTTATGCTCAAGCCCATTCCACAATCTATAAAGTTCTGATGTTCTTATAAGCACAGATAATATAATACTATACTAGTATTATAAGTAATGTTTTTAAAGTATCATTCTGTGATAAGATTTTTAAAGAATCACGACAAATTAAAAGAATTTCAATAATTCACAAACTCTAATACTACGCTCATGCAACATTTAGAACCTTTAGCATTTCGTCTTCCGAGTAATTAACGGTATACAATCACGAGCAGTAATATAGAACTTATTGAAGCGTTCCGAAATAAAAGTCATGCAAAAATTGTAATATGACATAGTCCTATGTTGTTGACAAATTATTGACTGTATTATGTATATCTTACATCAGCCTCCGTATTCCATGATAAAGTGCTTCGTGTTTTTCACGTCTTTTATCTTATTCGATCTACAGAAAGAGCTCTAAGCCTGGTCACGCAGTTGTCCGGGAGCCCCGTTAGAGCCACCGCGCACGGGAAAAATCAATATTTGGTCGAGTATGGACCAATAAGCGTCGTGAAAGGATGTTCTAGCGTCTTACGTAGGTATATCTCCATTCGGGGAACGGACCGTACCACCCCATACGGACCTCCTTGACAGCTGTGAAACCAAACCAGTCTAACAGAAGCATATCTTACATCAGCTTCCGGATGTTCTAGCGTCTCACGTACCTAGGTATGTCTTCGTTCGGAGAACGGGCTATACCATCCTTTACGGACCTCCCTGACTGACAGCTGTGAAACCAAACCAGTCTAAGAGAAGCATACTTCTTACATCAGCTTCCGTGGGCACAATCTTGAGCAATTCGACGAGCTGCTTCTGCGCGAGGTAGTTGAGGCAGTCCAGCTCAGCCTGCTGCGCCTTCTCGTCACGTAGCACCGACTCCAGTTGCTCGTATTCCACGATGGAGTGCTTGGTGCCACTCTTCACCATGTTGTCTCGGAGGGCATGCTGGCCTTTTGTGGCGAGCTGTTGAAAACGTTGAAAGCATCGTTAAAGTCAGTACCTATCTATAAGCAAGAATGTAATCTATAACTATTTTAATTGTGTAATGTAATCGTCTTTTACTACGTTTTTGTGAAATGTAAATATTTTTCTTCTACATTCTTGAAGCTAACTTAACAAGAATATAAGTAAGTAGCAAGCTACAAAATATACAGTTTTTTTTATTCTTCTGTACCTACATACACGGTAATTTTTTTATCAGATCGGATAATTTTAGGGATTATTCTAAAACATTAAAAACAGCTGTTCCATACATTTTGATTAAATATTTTTGCACTTTTGTTATGGCACAGCTGATTATTTTTCGCGATTCCAATTTTAGTCCCCTAATAAAAGTTGTTTGTTTTCATGAGTATACTTATCCCTAAAATTATCCGGGATAGGGACCTTGATTCAGTGTCGAAACTTGCAATGTTCAGCGCGTTCTGCGATTGTGGCGAGGCAACTAGCAACTTTCTATGTAGTTCTTTAAGCCCAATGGCTTAAATACTCGGAAAAATTATGCTAAAGCGAGATAGCAATGAGAAAACGACGCGCGCGGGAGCGAGACCTATTTTGCCGATTACGCAAATAAAACACAAAATCACTTCGTATTCAAAAACTATAGCGATTTTTAAAAAATATTTCTATACGATCCTAAATATTATTGGTGTCCACTAATTAAACCAATTTTCAATAGTATATGTATTCCCATTTAAGAATAATCTTGATATTTCTTATTTTATTGAGGTATTTTCGAAAATAAAAAGTGTCGAGCCAAAATCATAAAATCGTGTTTCTGAAACTATACGATTCTAGATAAAGGTATGAAGAAATATATATCTTATTACCAGATTTATAACAACTCTAACCGTCCTATAGTTTTATATCAAAGAGTCCATACTTTGTCCGAGTAGCGCCTAATTTAACAGTTAAATCAAGATTAAGCCTTTGGGTCTTTGGAGCGCCTAACACCGCCCGAATCACGTCTGTGAAGTTAGCATCTCAAATGTTAGCATCTCACAAATAAACTCAATATATAATGGCATCCAGCATAGTTCTACAGTTCTTGATAAGTTTTAATAGTAGTTCCGTCGATTAAACCATTAAAATCGCGTATTGAAAAAATGAGATGCTAACTTCGCAAATACATCATAGCATCTCATCGAATTCCAAACATCTAAGTACAAAGAAGTCAAAATCCGTTAAGTTCTACGTTCTAAACAAGTGTTAACAATAGTTCTGTCGATTTTTGTCGATTTATCTATTAAAATCGCGTATTGAAAAAATGAGATGCTAACTTCGCAAATACATCAGAGCATCTCATCGAATTCCAAACGTCTAAGTACACAGGAGTCAAAATCCGTTGAGTTCTACGTTCTAAACAAGTGTCAACAAATAGTTCTGTTGATCTTTTGTTGATTTATCCATTAAAAAGAGTTTTTAAAAAATTAGATGCTAACACTTAAAATCACTATTAAAATCTCTTTAATAATAAGATGCTAGCCTAATATTGAGAGTTTTGGCTCCGGAAAAGATTTAAAATGATAACCAGCAACTCTCTCTGTGAAATGCAAAAGAGTTCCGGCCTCTAGGACTGTGCAATATTTTGTAATATTTTATTCGTGTAAAAAACTCTTTAATAGTGCGATGATAGCCTAATATTGAGAGTTCTGGCTCTGGAAAAAAATTAAAATAATACCCAGCAAGTCTCTCTGTGAAATGCAAAAGAGTTTTGGCCTCTAGGACTATCCGATATTTTGTAATAAATTTTTGTTTACAAAAAATTTAAATAATAGTGAGATGCTAGCCTAATATTCAGAGTTCTGGCTTCGAAAAAGGATTCAATTGATAACCAGCAATTCTTTCTGTGAAATGCAAAAGAGTTCTGGCCTCTAGGACTATCCGATATTTTGTAATATTTTATTTGTGTAAAAAACTCTTTAATAGTGAGATGCTAGCCTAATATTGAGAGTTCTGGTTTCGGAAAAGATTTAAAATGATAACCAGCAAGTCTCACTGTTAACAGCAAATGAGTTCTGGCCTCTAGGGCTGTGCAATATTTTGTAATCTTTTATTCGTGTAAAAAACTCTTTAATAGTGCGATGATAGCCTAATATTGAGAGTTCTGGCTCTGGAAAAAAATTAAAATAATACCCAGCAAGTCTCTCTGTGAAACGCAAAAGAGTTTTGGCCTCTAGGACTATCCGATATTTTGTAATAACTTTTTGTTTACAAAAAATCTAAATAATAGTGAGATGCTAGCTTAATATTCAGAGTTCTGGCTTCGTAAAAGGATTCAATTGATAACCAGCAACTCTTTCTGTGAAATGCAAAAGAGTTCTAGCCTCTAGGACTATCCGATATTTTGTAATATTTTATTTGTGTAAAAAACTCTTTAATAGTGAGATGCTAGCCTAATATTGAGAGTTCTGGCTCTGGAAAAGATTTAAAATGATAACCAGCAACTCTCTCTGTGAAATGCAAAAGAGTTCCGGCCTCTAGGACTGTGCAATATTTTGTAATATTTTATTCGTGTAAAAACCTATTTAATAGTGAGATGCTAGCCTAATAACGAGAGTTCTGGTTTCGAAAAAGGATTCAAATGATAACCAGCAACTCTCTCTGTGAATTGCAAAAGAGTTTTGGCCTCTAGGACTATCCGATATTTTGTAATATTTTATTTGTGTAAAAAATTCTTTAATAGTGAGATGCTAGCCTAATATTGAGAGTTCTGGCTCCGGAAAAGATTTAAAATGATAACCAGCAAGTCTCACTGTTAACAGAGAGACTTGCTAGTATATATAAGCCTAGCAACTCATTATTATTTAGATTTTTTGTAAACAAAAAGTTTTTACAAAACATCGGATAGTCCTAGAGGCCAGAACTCTTTTGCATTTAACAGAGAGAGTTGCTGGTTATCATTTTAAATCTTTTCCGGAGCCAGAACTCTCAATATTAGGCTAGCATCTCACTATTAAAGAGTTTTTTACAAGATTAAAATATTACAAAATATTACACAGTCCTAGAGGCCGGAACTCTTTTGCATTTCACAGAGAGAGTTGCTGGTTATCATTTTAAATCTTTTCCGGAGCCAGAACTCTCAATATTAGGCTAGCATCTCACTATTATAGAGTTTTTTACACAAATAAAATATTACAAAATATCGGATAGTCCTAGAGGCCAGAACTCTTATGCATTTCTTAGAGAGACTTGCTGGTTATCATTTTAAATCTTTTCCGCAGCCAGAACTCTCAATATTAGGCTAGCATCTCACTATTAAAGAGTTTTTTACACGAATAAAATATTACAAAATATTGCACAGCCCTAGAGGCCAGAACTCATTTGCTGTTAACAGTGAGACTTGCTGGTTATCATTTTAAATCTTTTCCGGAGCCAGAACTCTCAATATTAGGCTAGCATCTCACTATTATTTAGATTTTTTGTAAACAAAAAGTTATTACAAAATATCGGATAGTCCTAGAGGCTAGAACTCTTTTGCATTTCACAGAGAGAGTTGCTGGTTATCATTTAAAACCTTTTTCGAAGCCAGAACTCTGAATATTAGGCTAGCATCTCACTATGAAAGAGTTTTTTACACGAATAAAATATTACAAAATATTGCACAGCCCTAGAGGCAAGAACTCAATTGCTGTTAATAGTGAGACTCGCTGGTTATCATTTTAAATCTTTTTCGGAGCCA
The DNA here is from genome assembly GCA_949710035.1 of Crambus lathoniellus. Taxonomy (NCBI): domain Eukaryota; kingdom Metazoa; phylum Arthropoda; class Insecta; order Lepidoptera; family Crambidae; genus Crambus; species Crambus lathoniellus. The sequence continues at coordinate 2,028,741 of OX453317.1, forward strand.
GAACTCTCAATATTAGGCTAGCATCTCACTATTATTTAGATTTTTTGTAAACAAAAAGTTATTACAAAATATCGGATAGGTCTAGAGGCTAGAACTCTTTTGCATTTCACAGAGAGAGTTGCTGGTTATCATTTAAAACCTTTTTCGAAGCCAGAACTCTGAATATTAGGCTAGCATCTCACTATTATTTAGATTTTTTGTAAACAAAAAGTTTTTACAAAACATCGGATAGTCCGAGAGGCCAGAACTCTTTTGCATTTAACAGAGATAGCTGCTGGTTATTATTTGAATTTTTTTTCGGAGCCAGAACTCTCATTATTAGGCTAGCATCTCACTATTAAAGAGTTTTTTACACGAATAAAATATTACAAAATATTGCACAGCCCTAGAGGCAAGAACTCAATTGCTGTTAACAGTGAGAATCGCTGGTTATCATTTTAAATCTTTTCCGGAGCCAGAACTCTCAATATTAGGCTAGCATCTCACTATTAAAGAGTTTTTTACACGATTAAAATATTACAAAATATTACACAGTCCTAGAGGCCGGAACTCTTTTGCATTTCACAGAGAGAGTTGCTGGTTATCATTTTAAATCTTTTCCGGAGCCAGAACTCTCAATATTAGGCTAGCATCTCACTATTATAGAGTTTTTTACACAAATAAAATATTACAAAATATCGGATAGTCCTAGAGGCCAGAACTCTTATGCATTTCTTAGAGAGACTTGCTGGTTATCATTTTAAATCTTTTCCGCAGCCAGAACTCTCAATATTAGGCTAGCATCTCACTATTAAAGAGTTTTTTACACGAATAAAATATTACAAAATATTGCACAGCCCTAGAGGCCAGAACTCATTTGCTGTTAACAGTGAGACTTGCTGGTTATCATTTTAAATCTTTTCCGGAGCCAGAACTCTCAATATTAGGCTAGCATCTCACTATTATTTAGATTTTTTGTAAACAAAAAGTTATTACAAAATATCGGATAGTCCTAGAGGCTAGAACTCTTTTGCATTTCACAGAGAGAGTTGCTGGTTATCATTTAAAACCTTTTTCGAAGCCAGAACTCTGAATATTAGGCTAGCATCTCACTATTAAAGAGTTTTTTACACGAATAAAATATTACAAAATATTGCACAGCCCTAGAGGCAAGAACTCAATTGCTGTTAATAGTGAGACTCGCTGGTTATCATTTTAAATCTTTTTCGGAGCCAGAACTCTCAATATTAGGCTAGCATCTCACTATTATTTAGATTTTTTGTAAACAAAAAGTTATTACAAAATATCGGATAGGTCTAGAGGCTAGAACTCTTTTGCATTTCACAGAGAGAGTTGCTGGTTATCATTTAAAACCTTTTTCGAAGCCAGAACTCTGAATATTAGGCTAGCATCTCACTATTATTTAGATTTTTTGTAAACAAAAAGTTTTTACAAAACATCGGATAGTCCGAGAGGCCAGAACTCTTTTGCATTTAACAGAGATAGCTGCTGGTTATTATTTGAATTTTTTTTCGGAGCCAGAACTCTCATTATTAGGCTAGCATCTCACTATTAAAGAGTTTTTTACACGAATAAAATATTACAAAATATTGCACAGCCCTAGAGGCAAGAACTCAATTGCTGTTAACAGTGAGACTCGCTGGTTATCATTTTAAATCTTTTCCGGAGCCAGAACTCTCAATATTAGGCTAGCATCTCACTATTAAAAAGTTTTTTACACGATTAAAATATTACAAAATATTACACAGTCCTAGAGGCCGGAACTCTTTTGCATTTCACAGAGAGAGTTGCTGGTTATCATTTTAAATCTTTTCCGGAGCCAGAACTCTCAATATTAGGCTAGCATCTCACTATTAAAGAGTTTTTTACACAAATAAAATATTACAAAATATCGGATAGTCCTAGAGGCCAGAACTCTTTTGCATTTCTTAGAGAGACTTGCTGGTTATCATTTTAAATCTTTTCCGGAGCCAGAACTCTCAATATTAGGCTTGCATCTCACTATTAAAGAGTTTTTTACACGAATAAAATATTACAAAATATTGCACAGCCCTAGAGGCCAGAACTCATTTGCTGTTAACAGTGAGACTTGCTGCTTATCATTTTAAATCTTTTCCGGAGCCAGAACTCTCAATATTAGGCTAGCATCTCACTATTATTTAGATTTTTTGTAAACAAAAAGTTTTTACAAAACATCGGATAGTCCTAGAGGCCAGAACTCTTTTGCATTTAACAGAGAGAGTTGCTGGTTATCATTTAAAACCTTTTTCGAAGCCAGAACTCTGAATATTAGGCTAGCATCTCACTATTAAAGAGTTTTTTACAAGATTAAAATATTACAAAATATTACACAGTCCTAGAGGCCGGAACTCTTTTGCATTTCACAGAGAGAGTTGCTGGTTATCATTTTAAATCTTTTCCGGAGCCAGAACTCTCAATATTAGGCTAGCATCTCACTATTATAGAGTTTTTTACACAAATAAAATATTACAAAATATCGGATAGTCCTAGAGGCCAGAACTCTTTTGCATTTCTTAGAGAGAGTTGCTGGTTATCATTTTAAATCTTGTCTGGAGCCAGAACTCTCAATATTAGGCTAGCATCTTACTATTAAAGAGTTTTTTACACGAATAAAATATTACAAAATATTGCACAGTCCTAGAGGCCGGAACTCTTTTGCATTTCACAGAGAGAGTTGCTGGTTATCATTTTAAATCATTTCCGGAGCCAAAACTCTCAATATTAGGCTAGCATCTTATTATTAAAGAGATTTTAATAGTGATTTTAAGTGTTAGCATCTAATTTTTTAAAAACTCTTTTTAATGGATAAATCAACAAAAGATCAACAGAACTATTTGTTGACACTTGTTTAGAACGTAGAACTCAACGGATTTTGACTCCTGTGTACTTAGATGTTTGGAATTCGATGAGATGCTATGATTGATTTGCGAAGTTAGCATCTCATTTTTTCAATACGCGATTTTAATAGATAAATCGACAAAAATCGGCAGAACTATTGTTGACACTTGTTAAGAACATAGAACTTAACGGATTTTGACTTCTTTGTACTTAGATGTTTGGAATTCGATGAGATGCTATGATGTATTTGCGAAGTTAGCATCTCATTTTTTCAATACGCGATTTTAATGGTTTAATCGACGGAACTATTATTAAAACTTATCAAGAACTGTAGAACTATGCTGGATGCCATTATATATTGAGTTTATTTGTGAGATGCTAACATTTGAGATGCTAACTTCACAGACGTGCCCGAATCGCAGTCGGGCGGTGTTAGGCGCTCGGCAGGCTTATTACCGATCTTAAAGTGACAGTTGCAATCGCGACAATTAACAATTAATCGCTCCCAAAACACATATTCGTATTACGGAACGTAAATCGCTACGATAGCGCCACAAGTGAGCGATTTGTGAACTAAAATTGCATGAAAGGTACAGTACTGCAGGCTTATTACCGATCTTAAAGTGACAGTTGCAATCGTAACAACTAACAATTAATCGCTCCCAAAACACATATTCGTATTACGGAACGTAAATCGCTACGATAGCGCCACAAGCGAGCGATCTGTAAACTAAAATTGCATGAAAGGTACCGTACCGTACTGTACCGATTGCAAACCAACCGCAACTAGTAGCAGTCGCGTTGCAGTTGTACAATTAGCAACTGGTAGCTTGTTTTGGTAATAAGCCTGCCGACCTGTACCGATTGCAAACCAACCGCAACTAGTAGCAGTCGCGTTGCTATTGTACAATTAGCAACTGGTTGCTTGTTTTGGTAATAAGCCTGCCGGTGATGCTGTGTTGACTTTTGTCACTTAACTAATTATTGCCATGGCTCGCGGACCATTTGAGATGCTTCCAAGGACCACCGGTTAAGAACCACTGATTTAACTAGATAAATTTCAAATGCTATGCCAGAGACCAACGTCCTGGCATGGCATTTGAAAGGATCAAATCGCGTCTTACTGTGATGCAGAGCAAGGTCTCCTTGAGCTCGTGAGCCAGGATGCCGAGCTGCTTCTCCTGGGGCGCCAGCTGCGGGATGCCCAGGGCGCGCTTCTCCACACTGCACATCGGCGCCAGCTTTTGGAACTGAGGGGAACAATACGACGGAAATAGATGACTTATTATCGATGGCAACAGGCGCATGGTCGCTTCTTCCAGGCGCGGATACAGGGGGGGGGGGATGGCAGCCATTGCCCCCCCCCCCCTGACACAACTTTACCTACAAAATTTTAGCATTCATCATTTTACCACGTGCAAGTCGTGCAATAAGCTAAGATCGCCCCTCCCTGTACCAAATCCTGAGGTCTATATACCCGTCCCTCTCACTCTTCAGTAGTCTTGAGTCATGAGAGAATCGAGCGAAAGGGGCGGGGCTAACCGAAGTTTCGGATTTGAGTACGGTCCCTGGATATGAGGCGAACTATTACGCGGAGTAGAGTATTACACTACACTATTATGAACACAACACAGTTTTTTGAGACAGATTGCTCCTATCCTAACATCTAACTTTACAAATATTATATAAGCGAAAGTTCGGATGTTTGCCCCGGCCAATAAACTGAACGGACCTAGATGAAACATGGCACAGTGATCACGCACAATTGTGATGACCACATCTACTGTGTTCCACAGTTTATTGAAACGAAGGTTTCTCATGCAAAATTAAGTAAATTAAGCTAATCCTACCTTACTAGAAAATAGCGTCCGTAATCCATCCCCCGATGGGATACTCTTACAGCTAACACTCTTATACTACACAATGCCCTAATAGGCAGCTAAAACTTTCCCGGCGCTTTTCAAAGCGAACACACACGGGTTACAAGTCCGTACCCCGACCGGAGCCCTAGTAGGTGCAAAACGAAATCTCGGTCCCAATATGGGTAGGTAACTTGCGCGGCACGTCGCTACAGAAACACACGAACTTGTCTCACGGCTGCTTACGGCCAACTGGTCTGCACGCGGCCCGAGCGCATTGCGTGTCGCCCGTGACCTTGACAATGACAACGCACCGCTCGCAGCGCGGCGCGAACATCCCCCCGTCCCGGACAGTAGCAAACTGTCCGCCAACTCAATCTAAGGGCAGGCGAGAGAGGGTAGCGATCGCTCGCTTCAAAACAGAGTCCCCCACCAGGACCTCGGCAAACCTGGGCACACCATCCGACCCCGGATGAAGCTGAACAATGCGTCCTAAACGCCAGCGGAGGGGCGGCAGGTTTGGATCCTTTACCAACACGAGGTCTCCTGTCTTGGGTGGGGTCGTCCTATCCGACCACTTAACGCGTTGCTGCAAAATGTGCAAATACTCCAGATGCCAACGGCGCCAAAAACTCTGCGTAAGCTGCTGGAGCAATTCAAATCGCGAGAGCCGTCCGGAGGCCACTTCGGAATAAGGATATTCCGGCAAGGCGTTAAGCGGTCTGCCAATCAAAAAATGGCCCGGCGTAAGGGCCTCTAAATCATTCGCGTCCGAAGACAACGGACACAACGGACGCGAGTTGAGGACCGCCTCAACCTTACAAAATACGGTCGCGAGTTCCTCAAACGTGAGGACCGTCTCCCCAATAACGCGACGAAGGTGAGTTTTAGCGGCCTTTACAGTTGCTTCAAAAATCCCTCCCCAGTGGGGGCAGGATGGCGGGGAGTACTGCCATCGTACCCCTCTGCGAGAGAGTGTGGATCCGATCTCAAAATTATTCCTATCCAAAAATTCACAAACTTCCTTTAAATACCTATCGGTGCCCTTGAAATTGGTTCCACAATCGGACCTGATTAACGACGGCATTCCGCGGCGAGACACAAAACGATTCAACGTGGCTACAAAGGCTTCTGTGGTGAGGGCACTAACCACCTCCAGGTGGACCGCTTTAGTGGCCAAACAAACAAATACACACAAGTAAGCCTTTTCCGTTCTAGCATTACGAAGCCGCGATGTCTTAACGGTAAATGGCCCCGCAAAATCCGTTCCAACTCCTGAGAAGGGCATCGATTCGTTCACTCGATCGGCAGGCAAATCACCCATCTGGGGCTGCATCGTATCGGCGCGCAAACGATAACACGGGAGACAACGAAAAATAACGGATCGGATTATTCTCCGCGCTGACAAAATCCAGAACTCTCGTTGGAGGAGCGCGGTCAAAGCATTACAACCGGCATGAGCATTCTTTACATGTCGGTCTGTAATCAACAGTCTAACTAACGGTCCATCCTTGGGGAGCAACAAAGGGTGGCGTGATCCGTACGGCAGGTTGGCATGTCTGAGCCTACCTCCGACACGCAGCAATCCGGTACTGTCCAAGAAGGGATTCAACCGCACCAAGGGTCCCTTCAACTTGGACTTACTTGAGCGCAGGGCTTTCAGCTCCGGTTCAAACTCTCGCTGTTGCGTCACTCGCAACCAATGCAACAGGGCGTCTTGCCGCTCTTGTGGGGCGAGGACCGGAGACAACGATTTCTCCTGAGGCTGGCGACAATTTCGCACAAAGCGCCTCATCCAAGCAGTCACGCCGAGCAACTTATCAAGAGAACTGTAGCGGTCTAACAAAAACTCCATCTGCGGAGCCGCCACCGTCTCCACGGCGTGAACACGCATGCCTAGGTCTGGGACTCTGGCCACAGCCGGGGTGGCAGGCCATGAGCGCTCAGGCCGTAACAACCATGATGGACTCCACCATAGGTGGTGGTCCACTAACTCAGGCGCCTCGCAGCCGCGGGAGGCACAATCTGCGGGGTTCAATTCGCCCGGTACGTGGCGCCAAATCAACGGGGCCTTTGAAGTCTGAATTTGTGAGACCCGGTTGGCCACAAAAACCTCAAGGGTGTGGACTGAACTCTTCAGCCAACAAAGGACGACCTGGCTGTCAGACCACGCAAATATCGACCCCAAGTCGACACCGTTTCCCAAGGTGTCGGCAACATGATTGAGTAGCCGTACTAAGAGAGTGGCGCCGGACAACTCCAACTTCGGAATGGTTAGCCTAGTCCGAAGGGGGGCGACCTTACTCTTGGCCGTAACTAAGTGTACGGCGACAACGCCTGCTGCATCCACCGTTCGGATGTAAACGGCTGCCGCGTATCCGCTCTCGGACGCGTCACAAAAACCGTGCAGGGAGGCTTTAAACTTTCCCGAAGGCAGCATTTGCCTCGGTATACAAACCCGATTGACGTCGGGTAGGGATGACACGAACCTCACCCACTCTCGTAGGAGGCTACCAGAGAGGGGCTCATCCCATGACAATTCCGCAGCCCAGAGCTCCTGTAGGAAGCACTTCATCGAAAACACTACAGGGCTGAGCCAACCGTTCGGATCAAAGGTACGGGCTACAGTAGACAGCACCGTGCGTTTAGTCCAGACCTTTGGGTCTGGCAGTTCCAATCTATATGTGAACAAATCCGGGACTGGTCGATACTGGACTCCCAAAACAGACAGCATGTCTGGAGTCTCCGGATTTTCAAAGAGGAGCGGCTCTTGCTGGTGGTCCTTAGGCAAATCTGCCAATAGGTCCGGTGAGTTAGACAGCCACTTCCGCAACTCATAGCCACCAGCCCTCAAGAGCGCAATCAGCTCATCACGTAAGACGAGAGCCTCATCTAAGCTCGAGGCCCCCGTGCAGATATCGTCGACAAATAAGGCCCCCCCCTCAATAAGAGCAGATGCCCGGGGATAGCGTAGCCGTTCGCGCTCTGCGAGCTCCAAAAGCGAACGGATCGCCACAAAGGGGCTCGACCGCAAACCATAAGTGTTGGTGTTCAGCTCGTAAGCCAACATCGGATCCTGGGGATCCTCACGCCAAAGGATGAGCTGGTATCGTCTATCCTCCGGGTGAATCACGGTCTGTCTGAACATCATGCGGATATCGGCCACAAAGACGACAGCGTGCCGGCGGAAGTTGGTCAAAACATCACAGACATCGTGATGCAACTTCGTCCCCGCATGCAGACACTGATTCAACGACACTCCGGTTGACGTGGGCGCTGAACCATCAAAGACCACGCGGATCTTCCCATTGGAAGTCTTCAAAACAGCGTGGTGTGGCAGGAAGTAATGTTCCACATTACGCCAGTCCAACTGCGAGATGGACATGTGCCCAAGGTCCAAATACTCCCGCATGAAGTCTATATACTTCTCCTTGAATGCGGGATCCCTGGCCATCCTACGCTCCATGGACAACAATCTCCTCTCGGCCATCGGCCGGGAGCTCCCTAAAGGAGGGCGAACCGCCAAGAAGGGCAAGCGGGTAATCAAGCGACCCGAGAGGAGGCGCCCAGTGTTGTTCTGGTAGAACAATTCGCACTCCTCCGCTAACGGATCCAACCGCTTGGCAGTGGGAGGTTCCTCCACCTCCCAAAACTTTTGGAGAACGTCGGACAAAGTAGAACCGACAATGGTCTGGCGGTCTACCGACGGGGTCTCTGGTGTCTGTGGTACCTTTCCCATCACCACATGACCCAGCGACGAGGACAAGGCGACAAGATCGGCTGTCTGCAAAACTCGCTTGCTTCCACACAGTACACGACCGAGGACATCCGCACCAATCAACAAGTGTATTGGGCCCGGTCGGTGGAAGGAAGGATCAGCCAAAGCCAGTCCAGACGTCAGCTCAATCGTGGATGGCGGCACTCGCACTTGCGGGAGTGGTCCAACCACCTTATCAAATACTATCGCCGAAGCACCGATCTTCGGCCTTGGCGTGAAATGGGGGGAGAAGGAGAACTCAACTCGACCAATCGGATCAGGGATCCGCGAGTCTCCCACCCCCCGTACCGCTTCGTGATGCGGCACAAGCAAAAGACCCAGCTGTCGGACAAGCCACCTGGACATTATGCACCCCTGGGCACCTGAGTCCAAAAGGGCACGCACCGTGACAACATTGCCCTTAGGTCCCCAAACATTCACGGAGGCTGTTGGCAACAGCACAAGCTCCGGAGGGGTGGTTGGGTCCGACAGGGGCGCCATTAAAAATTTTGGGGGGGTACTTGTCCCCCTCGCGCCTGAGTCGGCGCGCCAAATGTGGGACGCTCGTACCGGGCGAGCGGGTCCCAATCGGGTACATACTGGCCCCGACCAACAGCACTCCTAGGTGCAGGGTAATACCCGTGTGGGGCGTGCCTCGGTACATAGTACCCCAATCGAGGCCTCTCCATTAGGGGGGGGGGTAGCAAATAGGGCCCGTGCCCATCGCCACCGTGGCGTACTCTTGTGGTACCCCCCTACCCCCGCCCGTGGCGGGGGCGTCTCTCCTATAGTTCCCCCTCTCCGGGGGGGACTGAACGGGGGGGCTAAGCCCCGCCGAATCTCTAGGGGACCGGTTCCGGGCTGCCGGGCCCCCGCCCGTGCGCGAGGAATTCGAACCCCGGTCGCTCCCGGCGTCCTTGCGGTCCAAACAAAGGAGGGGGTGATGCTTCCCTCCGCAAAGACGACAATCCTCTGTCTGGGGACACGCCGACTGCATGTGTCCCCCCAAACACCTATAGCACCATTGGCGCTGTCTCGCAACGGCCCTCCGTCCCTCTGGGCGGAGGCCTCTAAATTTGGCACATTCGTGCACCACGTGCCTATCTCCCCTGCAATACCTGCACCGCTCACTCGGTGCGGGGGGAGGGGACTGCTGGAAGGCAGCATACCGATTGGTCGGGCGACGGGGCTGTTCCCTCGCCGCCACCATACGACCAACACCTGGAACCGGGGCGGGCTCCAGGTGGTCCGTCACCCTACATTCGTCCTCCAAAAAACGAAGGAGGTCCGCGAAGGGCGGGAGATACGAGGCGCTGTCGCCTCCGTACCTCTGCTCGAAACGCCCCTTCATTTCAGCGGGCAATTTGGCGAGGACTATGTGCAGCAGTATAAAGGACCACTGATCCACCGGCAGGTCCAATCGCCTTAGGGAGTTGACCGCTGACAGTAGCGGGTTCAGCAACTCCCTCCGTAACAGGTGTACCCGCGTGATTCGCGGGAGGGCCAAAATCGTGGCCACGTGGGTGTCCGCCAGTAACCGGACATTCTGGTACCTGCTAACCAGAAGCTGGCGAGCCACCTGGTAGTTGTCGTCGCTGATGAGCAGGTGCTGGATTACCGCGCTGGCCTCTCCTCGCAGGGAGGAGCGCAAATAGGCCAACTTCTCACTAGGGGATAAGTCCCGTCGTGAATCCACTAAGCTGTCAAACAAGTTAATGAAGCCCATCCAGGCTGACAGATCCCCATTAAAAGTGGGAATCTCCAACGTAGGCAATCGGCCTAGCAACGCCGTCGGGGTAGGTTTGACCTCCCCGCTCAAAACCGGCTCCCCCTTCCGAACAGCCAGGGCCCTCTCAGCCGCCTCCGTGAACTGGTCAGCCAGCTCATAGGCCTGGGCTACATCCTGCTCCAGCTGTTCCGACACGGCATCATCAGCTGGGGGGTTCTCCAAATAATACGCGCGACACTCCATGGCGTGGCGCTCCAGGTCTTGCAGCCGAGCTGCCAGCCCGCCATACCGAGCTAGCAACGCGCCTACCCGGTCGGCTCGGTCTATTAATGTGACCGCACAAGCAAGCCAACGCAAAACTCCTTGGATGCCAGCCCTGGATACGGCGGGCGGATTCGTAGGAGCCATTTATAATCCGTTTAATAAACAAAGCAAACAAAGAAATATAAAAGTGGCAAACATCAACAAAAAAAAACAATAGAAATAGGTCGCGTCACGATAATATAAAACACAATTAAAATTCGGACGACATACACGGACCCTACTATTTTCATAAATTATTAACAACTTACCAATTTCAAGGGCTAACAATATAACGGTATAAACAAAACGGTATAGGATTAACGGTATGGCATACACGGCAAATCAACTACTAAACCGTTATCAACAAACGAAAACAAAACTATTTTTAATAATAATACTCGTAATTTAATACTACTAATAATTAAAACTAGTTCCACTTTTTTAACTAGGCAAGCGGACTCGGAACAAACACTAGTATGTGGTACTAATAAACAACACTTTCGAACGAAACTATTCGTCAAATAAATCCGGACACACAAAAAAAAATATACACATCTAGGCGAGTAAACTCGTATCAAATCACTAGTATGTGACAACAATTATATAAGTGTCTATCTATTATCGGATCCACCAAGTGAGAAACATTCGCTTCGAGAATTTACTAGAACAATTTCTTAGTACTTCTCGTCTCGGATCGGATCGGATCGGGAATCGGATCGGATCGGGAATCGGATCGGAAATACCCTTTTTAACAAAAAAAAATAATTTTATTTTTACTATGAAATTTTATGTACCTAGTTAATTTTAATATGAAAATTAACTAATTATATCAACTAGGTACGCTCTGCTACCAAAAATATGATCACGCACAATTGTGATGACCACATCTACTGTGTTCCACAGTTTATTGAAACGAAGGTTTCTCATGCAAAATTAAGTAAATTAAGCTAATCCTACCTTACTAGAAAATAGCGTCCGTAATCCATCCCCCGATGGGATACTCTTACAGCTAACACTCTTATACTACACAATGCCCTAATAGGCAGCTAAAACTTTCCCGGCGCTTTTCAAAGCGAACACACACGGGTTACAAGTCCGTACCCCGACCGGAGCCCTAGTAGGTGCAAAACGAAATCTCGGTCCCAATATGGGTAGGTAACTTGCGCGGCACGTCGCTACAGAAACACACGAACTTGTCTCACGGCTGCTTACGGCCAACTGGTCTGCACGCGGCCCGAGCGCATTGCGTGTCGCCCGTGACCTTGACAATGACAACGCACCGCTCGCAGCGCGGCGCGAACACACAGAGATCATATAGTCTAGAATAGCATAATGCTACTTTTTACTCCCGGAATTATCATTATTATCTTATTCCCACGGGAAAACATCGTGTACCATTTTACACGGACAAAGCCGCGGGCGAAAAGCTAGTACTTATTTATTTTATCATGTAGGTAGTAAGTGCGTGAAAAAGCAACTGACATTCGCTACTTTGCCGTTCCTCAGTGGTTGAAGGTTCCGGGTAGTGCGCTTCCATCTTCACTTAACATCATAATGTGTGGTGAAGGAATGCCTCATTTTCACTGGCCGTTAACTTGGTCGTTATACAGCACACCGGTACTCCCCGCTGGCGGGGAAACGACTAAGTAATGGAAGACAGTGTCAATTCGATTCAGTGATGCCAAACGTACGGTAATTACCGTATTTGTGCGGTATTTTTAAGGCTTGTACGGTAATCTACCGTGGTACGAAAACCGTACGGTAATTTCAAAAAGATTGGGAAATTACGACAAAACGTACGGTAATTTTATAAACTGATGTAATTTACACGTTAATCTCTGCAAAAAATATCGATACCTGAGTATATAATTTAGTACTCGATACTTACTTTTGAGCCTGAACTCCAAATACTACAACACAAAATTTCGAAAAGAAAGAATCGAATCCTAGATTGGCCAATACATCGTACATTTACACTTTTGAAAGAATCTTTTCAAAAGTAGGAATGTACGATGTATTGGTCAGTGGTTATGTTTTTTATCTCGAAAAAATACCATATTCCCGCAGAATAACGTCGTGTTGTCGTGTAGTCCACGCAGGCGAAGCCGAGGGCGGAAAGCTAGTCCAACTAATATTATAAATGTGAAAGTTTAGAATTTCAGATGTTTGTCGCTCAATCACGCCAAAACGTCTGAACGGATTTAGCTGAAATTTGGAACACAGATACTTTGTAGCCTGGAGAGGAACATAGGCTACTTTTTATCCCGGAAAATATCGTATTCCCGCGAGATAACGTCGTGTAGTCCACGCGGGCGGAGAGCTAGTTTATAATGTTTACCGTTCTCTGGACATTGCTGAGCTCGGCTTCTGGATCAATAGTTTTCTGTTCAACTGTGGCAGGCATTTTGTCTATAACACAATAACAAACTAGCTAAATATTTAACAATAAATTATTTCACAAAAATAATTAAAGATTCGATAAACTTTCACAAATGGACATTGACAGAATTTTATCAACTTTTTTTGAAATTACTCTTTTATTTTTTTAAGAAGAATATTTTTACTTTTTAATTTCATGGCACTGTTACTTTATGGCATAATTTGGGCTTAAAAATCAATAAGATTTTTGGTGTAGGTGTTTAGCATGTGTTTAGGTATTTGTTTGTTCGAACCATAGATGTAGTATATTAAAAAGGGGGTTCGTTCGAACCCCCTTTTTTTATATACCCACTGCTAATTTCAAATTCGTGCACACATAATAAAAACTAGCCAGAATCTGTCAATTCGGTGAAGCTGCTACCCTCGATTCAAATAATCTAGCTAAACATTAGACCTACCTACCAAAGAAATAAAGTTTTTCTTTATTAACCCCGGGCCCCGATGCAAAAGGAGGGGTGTTATATGTTTGACGTGTGTGTATCAGTCTGAGGCAACGTAGATCCTAAACGAATGGACCGATTTTGATGCAGTTTTTTTTAATTGAAAGCTTTTTTAATTAAATTATAAATATTAATCGAGATGGTTCTTAGCCACGTTTGATGAAAATCCATCCGGCCATTTATGGAGATCGTCAAACTGCCTGCCGAAACGGTAAAAGATACAGAGGTGGTGCATTGACTAAAATAATGTACACTCTGGACAAATTTAGGTGCAATAAAAAACAAAATGGCGGATAAAATAAAATATGTCTGTCTGTACTTATATTCGTAGTGCCTAAACGGGTCAAGCGATTTCAAGGCGGGTTTTCTTTAAATTTTGTATGTAATTTAAAAAGGAAGAAATAAATAAAATTTTACAAACCCAAAAACAAAAAACCACAAAAAAGCAATAAAATATTTTTTACTCATGGTCGGCTCGGGGGGTCCCCATTAACGTATAGGTAATATACCCTTTTAGTACACTCGGCAGCACATCAAGTTATACAGTTGAAATGCGATAACAGCTTTTATTACGTAGGTAGGGCATAAAGGCGGTCCCAAGGTCGCCATGTATAGTCTGATGTGCCGCCGTGTATACCTACCTACTTCTCTTTTTGTGGTACCCCGACATCGACCGAGAAATTTTATTTTTTGGTTTTTTTGTTTGACGTTTTTTTTGTCGGGGTTCTTAAAACTTTTATATTTTTATTTTTATCAAACTAACTCTAGCCTGCCCAGGAATGAGAATTTCTTCAAACAAAATTTAGCGTTTAGTTTGTAGCTTTCGTAAAAAATATTTAAGGAGGTCTTACCTTAATAAAACGGCAAAATAAAATTCATATTTTATTTATTGATCTCACAAACAAATTATTTATATAATGTAAGTAGCTAGTCCTGATAGATCTTATACATTAAACTACAATAATTAAGTACTTATCAAGTGCTTATTAAGTACAATCGGACAAAACAAGACGATGTTAAGTATAAAAAAATTGCATTTCGCTTCTGGGGCCAATTATGCATATAATAAAACAAACTTATTATAATAATACAAAATTAAATTAAACATAATTCCATTAAATTATATTGCACTTTTAAATAAATTATTAAGTACACTTTTACCTTTAAGAAAAGCGTATTTTTTTTAAAGTTAAATTCTGGATATCTTGAGATGTTTTTAAATTTTATTGCTTGTAGGTAGGTAGGTACAGTTAAGTTTAGGCATACTTATGTAAATATTATGACTGTTTGTGATTTTTAAAACCTATAATTAAAATATGAAAAGAACCTCCTTCTACAATTTTTTTTTTCAAAAGTTCAAGTTATGTAAATATTAGTTAATATATTCGTGACCCCAGAAATCAAAATAAAATGGAATGACTAAGAAAAAAAACATTTGTGCTTAGATAATAGGAAAAAAATATTAGCATTCAATTTAGTTTTTTTTTAATGTTTTACGGTATTAATATTCCTGCATTCATTAATCTGTATTAATATTTAAATGTACCGAGTAAAACGTTTTTAAAAATCCATGTTGAACTTGTTAAAAATTAATACAAACATGTAAATGTGTCTTCCAAGACACAATTTGCAGAAATTATACTTTTATATCTCCATAATTAGTTCAGTCTTAACAATAAATTAATAAAATAATGTCTTTTTCCTATGAATTATGCATTATGAATATTACAATGTTTAACATAATAAAATTATAATTTGATTATAAAAATACATATGTAATAATTATTCCTGTGCCATAGCTTAATTGAGGTAAAGATTGTATGGATGACAAGTACACTCGGTCACAAAATTAAGATATAAAAATGTACTGTATTTATCTGTGATCGAACGTCACCATACATTATATTATAACATGCAATACATTCAGTAATCGACGCAAGATATATCGTCGTTTACAAATGCTGATTCTCTTGATTCAATGTGGAAATAGGTACATTGAATTATTAATGACTCTTAAAAGGACCACGCCAATAATGAAAACGAATATAGATACCTATACATTCATCTAATTTAGTCTGAAAGTAGGTACCTACGATTATTATGACTTATGTAGGAATCAGTTTTCATTTGGCATTCTCTTATCAGCCATTAAACTTTAAACTCCTTCTTGTGACGTCCTAAACAAAAAATAGAAACACTCGAATCATGCTAATGAGTTTGTTCCAAGGACCGATAAGGTTACCCACCCGTATGAGGGTGTTAATCGGTTTACTTTTTTGGGTTAGGTTACAAAACCCTTTAATATTGATTAACCCGTATTTAAGGTTTATGGTTGATCTTTCATTATATTTCATTAAAATCTTTCATACGGGTTAATCAGCATTATTTTTATGGTTAATCCATATTGTATAAGGGTTAATCTGAATAAGGGTTAATCAAATATACGGGTTAACCTTTTAACGCGATTAATGGGTCCTTGGTTAGCTCAATATGTCTTTTGGATAGAAACTTGGTTTTGGATTATTGAGTGTCCAAAACAGGCAACCTTAAGGCACAAAATTTTCTTTTGTAAAAAAACAAAATGTATCTAAGTAGGTAGTGTATTATTTGAGCATGTGTTGTAAGTACTAACAAAGAGTTAAATCACTGCGATTGTTTATTTTATTGCATAGTTTATAAACATGTTAAATTTTTTAAATACTTAACATTTTAGATATAAGAATGCGAGTCATTGAATGTACAGTTTCAATAATAAAAAAGAGTACCTAATTGAAACATATAACCGAAGATTTATTTATCCGACACCACAAATGGCGTAAATAATGTTCTAACTCTGTTTAGTTTTAAATTATAACATGACTGCAATTTATGAAGTTTTTCACTTGAGACTGCAATGCAATAAAAATGCTTTATTTGACTTAAAAGGCACTCAGTAAGGCCGTGTATTTCGTAAGGCACAGTATAACTGTCAGTTAGTTACATTTTCTTGATAAATATAATTAATACTTGCAATATGAAGCAGTCTACACACCAAGCTCGCCGACACAGCCCGGCGGCTTGGTGTCGGCGGCTTTATATGAAATAATTCATCGACTTCTGCCGAACTACCTAAAAGTAGCTGTATTCGTGATCGTGCCGCCGACAAACAAACGAGATGTGAAGTCGCCGACTAAAAAGTCGACGACTCACGTCGTCGGCGAGTCAGCGGGTCTTGGTGTGTGGACTCTATTATGCTACTGTAACGGTTTATTTTTAAAGTGGAATACCAAGATGGCGGGCATTAATATTAATTTTGTAGCTTAAATAAGTTGTTTGTTAAATTGTACAAGAATAACCCAATTAATGAAGGTATGCAACGACTGTACATAATTAATACATCTTTATGTTTTTGTAAATGGAGGTAGACGTAGAAAAATAGCCCATTTTGATATTCAATTTAAAATTCAACGTTAATGTGCACATGTGATTATGTATGTTAAATTAAAATCGAAGTATTTCGATCATTTCGATTGTTTATTGTAGCAGATCTCGAAATATTCGCTCATATGGTAAAAAATAAGTACATAATATGGCTACCAAACATCTATTGTTACAATCTAGTATTCTACATTAATAGGTGCACCATGTTCACTTATAGTGAATATAAAACTATAAGTACATAAACATAATTATTGTATATCTTTTCACTTAACTATTACCGTGTATTTACATTTTAAAAGCGGAAACGTTAGTTGCAAACATTTCAATTCAGTTAGAAATTATGAATGAAAGTAACTAATAATATATTTTCAAGCAGATTTTTTAAAAATGTTGGAATGTTAGGTTTTTATATAAGGGCAACCGTTTAAAGGCACTGACGGTTTTGTTTTATAGTTGATATTTATGTTAACGTAGGTAGGTACTTGTCGGTTGCAATAAAATACTTATTATTACATGATATTATGTCTACTTTGTATTAAGAATTCAATGTATAATAACAAGGTAAATTAAAAATAATAATCATACTTACATGATTATGATAATTTTATTTATGCTGATAATAAATTTCAGAAATAATTTTAAAATTAATATTGTAATAAAAATATTAATTCGGAATGCAATCATAATTTTGTTGTTAAATGCAATTCATAAGTTTAGGTAGGTACCTACTCGTATATTATTATTAAATTGTGAATTAAAAGCAATAAAAGATATAGGTAACCATTTTTAGACCGACAATTTGTACTTTTATAGTAAGGCCTGCTGCATATGTTAATTCCGAATGCACAGAAGTAAAAAAAAATTACAATACACAAAGGAAAAAACCGTGAAAGATTAAAAAAAGTTCATCACAAAGTCGAAAGTGACACGTAAATTAACTACGAAAATTCTTAACAATACGCCGGCGAGAGCAGCCGCGGTGTGCGCGTCGTACGGTTTGAGAACTAACACCAAAACGCAGCAAACGCAAACCGCGGCGGCGCGAGCCTTCACCGCGCCGCACATCGCGGCCAGCGCTACACTCAAACTAAAACTTCTTTTGTACAAAATTAAAAACAAACCGAGGGCGATTCCGACCGCGATCGGGTCGGGTGTTAAGAGGACGATCGTGGGCGGGGCGCACTCACGCAGGAGGGGGTGGAGGGGGGCGATCACCGCTGAAAAAATCCGAGCAAACGCGACGTGCGCGACGCGGGCGCCGGCGTCGGCAGCTTGCGGCGCTTCTCTGACGTCAGCTTGTGCTTCATCTGCTCGCCGATCAGCTCTTGCATGTCCATCTGAAAACACAACAGGGTTCGGTTTTAACTTTGAACTTGTGAAGCGAGTTTTTTTTTATCCTCTACAGGTTAGCACTTAGCCTTCATCACACCTGATGATAAGTGGTGATAAAGCTGAAGGTGGAAGCGCACTACTTCCGGAATCCTCAATCACTGGCTATCTTATCTCTAACTGCCAGAACACAATAATGCTAGAAACATCATTGTTATGGCGTCAGACTAAGATAAGATGGTGGTAGCTAGCCAGGAGGACTAAGAACAAGTCCTAACACCAACCAAACCGAATACAATATGTTCCCCCACTGGGAATCGAAACCGGGACCTCTGGGTCTGAAATCGGTGGTATGAACCACTAGACGACATAGGCGGTTAAGAGTTCGAGTTTTTCGAAGATGCACTGTCAGGGTCGAAAAACCCAGTACTGTCTGTCTACGTATCGATCCGATAATTTCATGCACATGGTCGAGTAAATTATTTAACAACCGCGAGCATCAGCAGGCACCAACTAGACCAAGAGTGTAGTCTTCAATATAATTGCTGAAAGTATGCAGGAGCACAAGTAAGAACCAACCGCGATAGTACAAAAACCACAAAATCCAACTGAAGCATATCGACACTAAAGTCCGTTCGGTTAGATAGTGTCGGTACACCCGCACGGCATTGTGGCTCTTGCTATAAAATGCAGATATAAAATAATACACTCAAGTTGAGTACCAAAGTCAATTTTAATGAAAATTTGGATATTTTTATATAAAAGAAAGTTAAATAAGTCATTTACAAATAATAATTATTATTATAAACTTTTTATATGATTATTATGATTACTTATCATCGCTCAAATTGTCACGAGTCATAACCGTCGTTACCACCTGTATTTATAATAAACATAGATTATTTAAGAAAATATAATTTAATAAATGCCGAGTCCCAAAATCCAATTCCATTTTCGGGTGTACGCCGCACGCGGCTTCTTTTGTTTATGCGGCGGCATCCTTTAAAAAGCAGCGGCACGTGCCAAGGCGGCGCGATCAAAGGGCGACACTATCTAAGCGAATGGACTTTACATGTTGCCATATGTTCATAAAATAGCATAGGTAAGATATTGGCATTAGTGTCGATGCCGATGCCGTTCACTTGTTTTGCTGGTACCTACTGTATGAGCATTAGTTGCTGTAGTCTACCTACTACTGGCTCTGGAGTAAAAGTTGTTTCCTTATCAATCTTGATATACTTCTACCAGTGTTGTCACGTACGAGTGTCACAAGGAGACTTAACAAAGGAAACTGAAGATAGTAGTACTAACACTTTTTTGTAGCCTGTGGCTGTCTTCCGTCTCACCTACTCTTTGAAACAAAACGTATGGTCATATCATATGAGACAAAAGACAGCCACTACGTAGTTAAATGTCAAGTTTGCTGGGTACACTTTTTTATTCAGGCTGAAAACTCCAGTTTCCTTGTAGAATCTCCTTGGTGTAAACAGACAAACATAAGTTCACAAAAATGGCAGAAGGATACGCACCTGCCACTGTTCGAGCTGCTGCCCCAGGTCCACCTTCTGTCGGACGGCCTCGTAAAGCTGGCTGTTGGCCTGCATCAGCTCTACTCTAGTCTTCGCCAGGGCCACCTGGAAAACATCAGACAAATATTTTAATATAAAAATCTTTTTAAAGAAGGAAGTAAGGATTTTGCGCACCAGTATGCAGTAGCTGAAAATAGAGTTATCTGATAGTTTTTCTTTTTTGAACTTACTAATCTAATCTAGTCTACCCCGGTCTTCCTGCTATCTAAACTCAGCAGCCTTCTTTCATTGCCAAGGCTTCGTCGCGCTCCTGCTGACCTTCCCTAAAATCTGCTCCTTTCCACGGTCTATTGCAATTACCTTAGCAACCTTCTTTCTTTCCAAGCCTCGTCGCGCTCCTGCCAGGCCCTCTCACCTATCTCTTTTTCTGGAATCACCTAGAAACTCTCGGTCTACTCCAGCCTCCTCGGACTTACCTCAGCAACCTTCTTCCTTTCCAGGGCTTCGTCGTGCTCCTGCCTGACCATCTCACCTATCTCTTCTTCTAGAATCACCTAGAAACTCGGTCTACTCTAGCCTACTCCGTCTTACCTTAGCAACCTTCTTCCTTTCCAGGGCCTCGTCGCGCTCCTGCCTAGCCTTCTCACCTATCTCTTCTCCTAGAATCACCTAGAAACTCTCGGTCTACTCCAGCCTACTCGGTCTTACCTCAGTAACCTTCTTCCTTTCCTGGGCCTCGTCGCGCTTCTGCCTAGCCCTCTCACGTATCTTTTATTCTAGGATCATATAGAAGCTCTTGGTCTATTCGAGCCTACTCGGTCTTACCTCAGCAACCTTCTTCCTTTCCAGGGCCTCGTCGCGCCCCTGCCTGGCACTCTCACCTATCTCTTCTTATGCTGCGTACAGACCGGCCCAACGAACGCCAACGAACGACATCTGGCGTTGCCCGCTACACGTTTCTGGCCTTCGAAGATCAATCTAAAGCTAGGTAAAGGATCACTGGGAGTGATTTCAGTTCACATTCGGATTTTCAGATCATCTGATTGAGACAGAGGGGAAAACAGAACCCATTGGTTAGCTTTCGTTGGCCTTCGTTGGTCCGGTGTGTAGGTACGCAGCATTATAGAACTATCTAGAAACTCTCAGTTTACTCCAGGCTACTCGGTCTTACCTCAGCAACCTTCTTCCTTTCCAGGGCCTCGTCGCGCTCCTGCCTGGCCCGCGACACCGCCTCGTCGTTCTGGAGGCTGCTGTAGTTGGCGTCGTTGAGCAACTTGTCTCGCTCTTCCGCCGCAGCGCGTAGCTCCACTTCAGCTACAGAGAGCTGGAAATGAAGGTAAAGATAAAGTTTAATTGCTATTTTTAATTAGGAACACCAACGTTAAGAGATAAAAAAAAACTGGTTCTTCAATCGTCGTAGCAGTATTTACTGACTGTCAGCAAGCTGTCAGTACCTACAATAGCTAATAGCTACAAACGCATAGCACATCTTTTCATGGCTATAGCTCCAGCGAAGATTTCAGATGTAGGTAACGAAAAGGAAAATGAAAACGTCGCTAAACAAAAAAAACAATTGACGCCATTGGTATGATTTGAACAACAGCAATAAAATGAAAACTGTTCCTGGCTAACAAACCGATATCGACATTATAATAGAATTATGGATTTTAAAAGATACTGGCACCATTTAGATATTTTATTTCAATGATATTTTGGGTATTAATAAGTAAGACTAGATCGTTCGTTAAAGATTAAGTTTAAAGATATGACTCACCTTTTGCAATAATAAGATGAGAGAGATCTATGCTACAGACAACGATAAAATAATTGGGTTAAGCAGTCGAAATCTTCATTACGGCAGTGAATTAAGTCTTAAATAATGTACAGAACGTGTGAACTAGTACGAGAAAATAATCTTTAACTAGATGTAACTAAATAAAGTAAAAAATCGCAGCTTAAACTCAAAATAATATGATTTCTGGCTCCCAGTATCTCTCGGTCTCACGATTCGTTTTCGTAAATTATGACAAAAGAAAGTGACTAATGTTGTGAAGCATTTCTAATGAACAAAAAAGGCTCATAAAATGTGAGAACTTTGACATTTCAAGCTGGTCATGAACTTTATAAAACAACAATAATTTCTTAGAAATATACACTGTTGTCTGTTTACCTTTCACGTTTAAACCAATTTTGACGAGTGGTGTACGCACCGGTTTTTAAGTTGCCGCTATTGCTGGAGGTCCCGGGTTCGATTCCTCCATAAATATTGTAAAAGAACTTTTTAATATTTTCTCGGGTTTGGGTGTATGTGGTAATACCCGTCGTTGTTTCTAATCTCCACAACACCTAGTGCCAAAGCTACCAAGGTTTGGTTTTGGATATAAAGTAACGTAGTTTCCAATTACCATTACGCTAGGGTTCAAGCTACTAAAACTTTGGTATTAGAACAATGTATGTGATGGAGTCCAATATTTATATATGTCACTCTTCAGTTCTCATACCTAAAATCACGTCGATTCGTTGCTTCGCTTTGACGTGAAGGACAAACAAACACACGTTTACATTTGTAATATTAGTAGCTACAGATTCGATTGCTAAAAATAAATAAAAAGGCATTTTATTATCAAATGTTTTAGTTTATTAAGTTTGTGTTTTTTTATAGAATTTTCTTCTTCGCGTAGTAACTAGTTAGCTACAAACAATTATTTCAGCAAAACCAGTTCTTTGACTTTATAATCATCAAATATGTAAACTATATCACATTGTGATTTAATAACCAACGTTAAATGCGTTTATACTTTATTTTAAACACATCTTAGATTTCTGGGCGAACTGTCCATATAAATAAAACACTTTCACGGATTTTTTCACGCAATTTATTTAACAACTTAGTTAAATTTTAGTTGTTTTTTGAGATTTTTTTGGTTTATCCGACGTTTCGGCACCTTTCCAGGGGCCGTGGTCACGGAAAAACGGTCAGTTTTTTAATTTTTAGTTTTTTGTACTGAGGACTCCGTAGCTCAGTGGTTAGAGCAGTCGCCCGGAAAGCGAAAGGTCGTGGGTTCGAGTCCCATCGGAGCTAGTTGTGAGACGGGTCGATTTTTTCTAAATACTTCATTTTCCATTTTTCTAATATAATTAGTTACATTTGCTCTGCCTGAAATGAAAAGCGTGGCTTTTAGGTAATTTTATTTTGACTTCCAAATAACTATACGGGTAACTATATTTTTGTCTTTTGTTTAGCTTACGTTATTTAATGGTCCCTTGCTTTCCAAAAAACGCATATCAATTTTATTATCAAAAGCGTAAGTGAAGGTAAGTACCTACTACGTATGGAGTTTGGACACGACACGAGACGTCAGCAAATTCGACATTTTGCTAGGGACAGGCGCGGAAACAAGTCGCCGACATGATTCTTTCGAAATAAAGCCGCCTACACCAAGCCGGGCTGTGTCTGTGGGTCTGCGTGCTTGGTATGTGTAAGATATCTTTCATTAGCATGAAAGATATCTTTAAAAATCGTCCGTGACTTTTTTATAGCCTGATGTGTCGTCACGTGACGTCACATTAGGTAGGTATAAAAACCTTTTTTGTGCAAGTGCATCGAGTTATACCCATGAAGCTCGACTTAATACTGAGGTCAGAGTATTAAGTCAAACTTCATGGTTATACCTAAGTAAAAAGATTCACTGTCAACATTGTTCGCCGGTCTGAACGTATCTTACAATGGCCAAATTAATTTATGCATTCAGGTAGTTTCTCACATTATACCAATCTTCTTCAAGACATCACGCTACTCGCTTTCTTCGTTTTTGAGTGTCACGAGATTGTCTTCATTGTGCTTGCAAGGTCGGAGCAATTTTCATATTTTGACAGATTTTCTACACCACTCTCATTGTTACGATTCGGAACTGTGGCGAAACGAATGCTGGCAAGCTTGGTAGATGTGGTTTGGAAAAGTGTGATGAACAAATGCAGTGTTTTTATTTTTATTTTATTTGATGTTTATTTGAGGTTTAAATACCTCTAATGCCCAATAACACATTAGATTGAACTTTTTTGCATAATTGTGTAGGTGTTCAATTGGTTTGGCAAGTCAGGGTTTTCCGTTCATAGGTACCTACCTTTTTCTTTAAACTAAGGCGTCTCATGCCAAACTTTAGAACTGAAAATGATGATGAGGAATCTAACTCTCAATCCTAATAAAGACGAGAACTAAAAGGAAAACCTAGGAATCAAAATTTGATTCCCAGGTTTTCGTTTTAGTTCTCGTATTGTTAGGATTGAGAGATATTCGACAACGTTCTTTTCACCTAACTTTGACCATAAACACGCAAATAAACGTCCAAATCGCAAAAAATTTAGGGCCCAAGGGCTTTTTTTACGTCGACCACGATTATTTATACAACACCACACTCCTTAGCTTGGGTAGAGTTTTAAGTGGTCTTTTTTCCTAATTTTAAACGCTTTGGCCTTGGAGACAAGAAGGTAAACCAAGGTTGGCACTTTCACGCCTTTAAGACTGAAGGTTTACGATGCTTACTTACGCCTGTGTTAAAAAAATCGGCCAAGTGCGAGTTGGGCTCGCCCACGAAGGGTTCCGTACCCACCCACTTAACGTACCGATTGCCTATACCTAGCCAAAATTCCACTATAATTTTTCGCAAAATATAACTTTGTTTTTCATAGTGTTTGTATGAATGACAAAGTTACATTTGCGGTTTTTGAAAATGTGTTATATCTCAAAAAGTACTCACTATATATCGTTCAAACCAATTTTCGTTGAAATTTTTTATTAAGATCTACTTACAGCATATATTTTTTCTAGATTTTTCACTCTTTTATTTCAAAAGTTAGATGGGGGGACACACATTTTACCACTTTGGAAGGCTCTATCTTGCAAAATATTGAATTTGAGAAAAAAATATTTAGGAAACCTCTATATAATTTTCAAAGACTTATCTATAGACACCCCACACGAATATGTTTGATTAAAAAAATATTTTTCAGTTTCAGTTTCATGTATGGAGAGCCGCCCTTAATTTATTTTTTATTTTTGTATCAAAACCGTAAAGCGGTTCACGGAATACATCTACCTACCAAGTATCAACTGTGTAGTTTTTATAGTTTTGGAATAAAGTGGCTGAGACATACGGACGGACAGACAGACAGACAGACAGACAGACAGACATGACGAACCTATAAGGGTTCCGTTTTTTGCCATTCGGCTACGGAACCCTAAAAAGAGCGCGCGAGTTTGTCGTTTTTAGTTTAGCTACCATGGAGTGTATAGAGGTAGGGAATATCTTTATAGGTAGGTACTGTGGAGGTACGGAGGACTAGCTCCAAGATATTCCCTACTGTAACACTGTGACTAGCTTCGTTGTGAAAAAATGACCGTCAAACTGCGTTAAATATAGGTAGGTAGTATTATATTATCTGTGGTTAAATTAAGGCAAGCAACTTTTAAACTTAGCAATAGTTAGATAAATCAGTCATCATGATTTTGATACTTATCATATTTTATTTCTTTGCTAAATCTAATATACAAACCTCGTGTCACATTGTTTGTTATTGAAATCATCCAAAACGGCATGACCGATTTTTATGAAAGAATTTTATCCCGGAAAAATATCACAAAAGGACACAAATCCTATCGAAATAAGTTCTGTATTAGGTACCTACCTAAGTAAAATGAACTATACCTAACTTAATAATAAGTTAAATGTGCTTTGAGTGTGTCTACAAATTATGGTAATGCCACATAGCTGGGTGACTAACTACACCATAATGACGTCATTCGTGTGGCGGTCAATTACCTACTTAGACTGTACCTAGGCGATCTGCACGGAGACCTAGACTGGCCGGCCCCGGCGGTCAACCCCCGGTCAATGACTCGCATTTGCGTATACTATAGCTAGGTAGTTCCATTATACGTATGCTGGCCTTCCTTCCGCCCGCGGCTTCGCCCGCGTCGACTACACGACGTTATGCCTATGTGATATTTTTCCGGGATAAAAAGTAGGGGGCTGATTCTCGCGCCTTTGATATGATATCGAATTAGATATAGTCCGCGCCACATAACTTGGCATCTGTCAGAGGGCGCTGATCGTCGTGGTTCGTCGAAAAAATAAACCTTATTCCCATGATATAATCATAGTTCCAGATATTGACACACGCCAAGTTATATGGCGGGTATGTACTGTCGAAATAAAATGGCGAATGTCAGTTGAAACTGAATTTTCGTAGACACATTATAGAAATGTCTATGCCCAGCGCTCGACTTGCATCGAGTGGTACTTGCCATCCGTTACATTATCGCGCGTAAAATTGTATTTTTAGACATTTCTGTGACATTTTCAGTACTGCGCTTGACTGGGACGTTTTTAGCGCTAGTTACAGTACATTTTTTATTCAAAAACTTATGGCAAAGATTAGTATTCGAATTTGACCTATGTCGAGTTAGATATATCAATACATTTGAGAATCGCCCCCCAGCTTCAAAACTATTCCCATAGGTACCAAAAAAAACACCTCGATCCGTTGCTCCGTTTTGGCGTAAAGGACGGACAAACACACAAACAAACACACAAACAAACAAACACATTTTCACATTTATAATGTTAGTAAGTATTTGGGCAGGCCCCCTACAAGGTGGACCGACGATCTGGTCACGATCGCGGGAAGCCGCTGGATGCGGGCAGCGCAGGACCGATCGTTGTGGAGATCCTTGGGGGAGGCCTATGCCCAGCAGTGGGCGTCGTTCTGCTGACATGATGATTTACTAAAATAGATCGTAGCTTAGAAAAATCTAAACACGAAATATATCTACCTACCTACCTAGGTTTTTTCAAAACAATCATCCTAGAAATTTTTGCTAATCGTAAGTTGAAAGTTGAGATGTAGGGTAAAACCACCTTGTATCGGCCACGTCAACAATATTTCACATTGATTTGCTTCCTATTCTCACATTTATTAGCCTAGCTTTCTAGGAGGTATTTATTAAGAAACTGTTATTATCTGACTTTCCTATGAACTAATAAAATATTTGAAAATTGGATAACATTTTTTTATATTGATGTTTTTCTTTGTACACACCCAATTTCCCTAATATCGGCCACTTGCGCCCAAAAATCGCCCACCTGTTTGCCTTGTATCGGCCTAGGCTAACATTATGAGCAATACAAATATACTTCGAATTGATAAAGAAAGATAAAGATATGCAAAGATATACATAGAGATATATAAAAAACATACATATACCGTGATTTTTTTTAACAATCCAAACTTAATTTAACGTGTTTAGAATAAATTTCTAAAAAAATAATATGTTTTTGTTTTTTTCTTGCATAAAGATATTCTTACTTACCTAATAGTAACAAATAAATTTTGAAGTCGGAATTTTTTTAAGAGATTTTAGATTATTTTACAAATTTTATTATTTCTTAAAGGAAAGTCTATAAATCAAATACTATTAACTATTTATTTTAAATTTAATATTACAGTTTGCACATCTACAATGATACTTCCAAATAAAAGTAACTAAAAAAAATCTAGATTTTTTTAATATTTTTTTGTAATTTTTTATTATCATCATGTCAGCCGAACGACGCCCACTGCTGGGCATAGGCCTCCCCCAAGGATCTCCACAACGATCGGTCCTGCGCTGCCCGCATCCAGCGGCTTCCCGCGACCTTGACCAGATCGTCGGTCCACCTTGTAGGGGGCCTGCCCACGGAACGTCGTCCGGCACGCGGTCGCCATTCGAGAACCTTTCCGCCCCAACGGCCATCGGTTCTCCGCGCTATGTGTCCCGCCCACTGCCACTTCAATGATGCAATCCTTCGAGCGATGTTGGTTGTTTTAGTTCTCCTGTGGATCTCATCATTTCTGATTCGATCGAGCAGGGAAATACCAAGCATCGCTCTCTCCATTGCTCGCTGGGTGACTTTGAGCCTTCTTATGAGACCCATAGTAAAAGACCACGTCTCACTTCCATAGGTCATTACTGGCAAAACACACTGGTCAAAGACTTTCGTCTTGAGACATTGAGGTATTTCGGACGCGAATATATTCCGGAGCTTCCCAAACGCTGCCCATCCGAGCTGGATTCGACGAGAGATCTCTTTCTCAAAGTTGGACTTACCTAATTGGATTGTCTGTCCCAGGTAGACATAGTGGTCAACAACTTCGAGTGTAATGTTCCCAACATTAACTGGAGCGGGTGCAACGTGGGCATTGAACATGATTTTCGTCTTGTCCATGTTCATCTTAAGACCCACTCTTTGCGAAGCATTACCGAGATCTTCGAGCATTGTGTTCAGGTCTTCCAAGGTCTCAGCCATAAGAACTACATCATCGGCAAACCGTAGGTGTGTTAGGTTTTTTATTATAATTACCTAAATTAAGCATCTTATCTAGTGTACCTAGATTTGTATGAAGTAACATTTGTATCGTCCATGGCTTAATGTTTAGTGGCCGATATCAGGATTTTGACTCGCCTTGTATCGGCCATCACCATTTTTAACGGCCGATATCAGGCTTTTTTATGAAATAATCAACCCTAAATCCGGCCATTAGATTTTTTATTAAACTTCTAAAAAATCACAAAAATATTAATCAATAATGTTGCAATATAATCTCTTGAACCTTCACAAGCAAAAATCAACGATTTAAACCTCCTAGATAAGTTGCAAACCCTTTTCCCCCTAACCTCGAACTCGTCAATTTTGACTAGAAAATGGCGTGAATTTCGACACGACTGCGCCGGTTACAACATCCAATGTTACTGAACTGTCAAATGAACTTTGATCGCTACGTCATTTAATTCATTTAAAGACAACAATATAATGTTTATTATAAAGCAGAATTTGTGCAAGTGGATCGAATATTTAATAGTTTTTGATCAAATTCGTAGGAAGTGGCCGATACCAGGACGTGGCCGATACAAGGCGGTTTTACCCTATAATAATAAACGCTTTCTTTAAAATAAATCTACTTAAAAATAGCCTCTAAAAACTTATTAATAACTTTACTTTAAGTAAATTGAATTAAAAAGAGTATAAGTAAGTAATACCTTTTTTTTAGAATCTAGTTAGTTAGATTTAATAAAATAAATTAGCTTAAAATCTTGTTCTCAGGACCTAAATGACCTTATTTTGCCGCATTAGGTCAGTTGAAACTTTCTACGTCTTTTAAAACTTAAAGCTTTAGTGCTCTATGTGTAAAATGTCATCATAATCTGATTCAGAACATCCCACGCTTTGACTCATACACCCCGATCTGCCTCATATGTCCTTTATACAGACAACAACACATCCAACCTCTTATCACCCTTACCAGGTACGTAATAAGAGCTATATTCATAATACAAGTGATGAGCTAGATAAGATGCCGACAGTACCAGAACTCCTTAGCGATCATGGCTTCAAGCAATTCACCTCCACCGTATTTGAACAAAAGACAATAAAACCGAACACTTTTGATGCAAATATGGATATGATCTAAATTCATGACGTCAATTTAAAAACTTGATTTTCTGACCTAGAAAGACTTGTTATTTTGTGACTAAATCCTACATAATCTGTGCTAAAACCTACAAACAAGAGAAAGTCGCGTATAGGCATAACAAGAAGCGGGCTTAAGTTTTCTTAAAAAAAAAACCTTCATGGTAGGTATAGTGCGACAAGCTTTTCTTCCGGTGATTATCTTTGAAACTAAAACAGTTTTCATACGACAGTCCATTTTGACAGCTAATTTTGTATTGCAAGTGGCTCCTCTGTTACGGCTGTCACCGGAACAGAAAAGCTTGTGTCACTGTATTCACAGAACTACGTCAATACGTGAATTGCTCTGTTTCAAAAGTATAAGAAAAATGTGAAAGTAAAAGACCACGAGCTCTATAAGTAGGTACCTTTATAGCTTTCAGGCGGGATGATAGCTAGGTATATATAGGGCTCGTGGTCTTTTACAATCACATTTTTTTACTTACAAAAATTGCATTGTGAATGCATGAAAATAATTTAAAATCTCAATGCTCTGTTTCAAATAAAGATACTACCTACCTAATCTTTGTTGTTTTTATAACAACAGTTTAATCAATAAATCTAAGTGCAAAATTGCACTTCACAAAAATAATTGCATGTACTATGCGATTATTATAAGAATAGGACTGTCAAACGGCATTTTTGATCTTTGTTCCTTTTCTTGCACATCCTACACCCTGAAGTGGAAGCGAAACGCAAACAAATATGGCCGTTTTGACAGTCCTGTTCTTATAATAATCGCATAGTATGCTGTGATGCTGTGTACCGCTCGTGTATGTTTGCAGTTTCAATTGGTCTCTATTTCATTAGTTCCTATTAACCGGCGATACATAAAAATAATGAGCCATAAGAACTTTAACGGCCGACTTAAAGATAAGGGAAATAGTAATATTACCCCAGCACATAATAAAGTTAGGCAGTACGTAGCGTAGGTACAGAACCGTACAGAGAACACGTGCAAACGCCTTCATTCTAGGTGATTCTAGTCTCATGTTTGGCTAGGTACATGTTTCTTGGCTAGGTACTCAGTTTAGTTAAGGCTAATAATTTCTTGTCAGTTTAAAAATCTCCTATACTATACGATGAATAGTCCGTTTAAAAAGTAGGTAATTACCTACTTGTCTTGTAATTTCAATAAAAAATGATTTATTTTGAGTTTGACTTCTACACTTTGATGGCAATAAACCCTTTACGTGGGCATAGGTTATGACTTTTTTTCTCATAGATGTTTTTATACAAATTTAGCTGTTGTGGCTTTTTAGCATCGTGTTAATATTATATCACTAGCGCTACGCTCGCAACTTCGTCGGCGTGGAGGAAGAATTTCCAAAAATCCTCTCCTAATGCTCCCTTACACTCCCCAAGGAACTTACATGACAAATTTCAACTTCTTAAAATAGAAATAGAAATATTCTTTATTCAAATAAACATTTTTAATAGTAGATTGTATTACAAGGGAGCAAAATAATATATTTACGGCGAGGGCGCTATTTTGAATCCAGAGCGCAGTGAAGGATTCTAGAGTAGAATCTCGAGCGCAGCGAGGGATTCTAAAGTAGAATCCTGAACGCAGCGAGGGATTCAATATACACCGCCCGAGGTGAAAATAATTTTGCGGCCGAGTAATACACTCTGCTTTTCATCCCCCTCTATAAGAAAAGCAGTAAAGACAACTCAAACTACCTACCTTTCTTTGTCGTTCGGATACATCATAGCGCTAGTCGGGCAAGAAAAAAAAAATGCGTTTTGAAATAAAAAAAAAATTAAATGAAAAAAATATATGTCCATCAGGTTCCTTATAAGTATCTCCGGGGATGCCGTAGGGGGGTTGAAAATTTTGTTAGATTTTAGCTACGACTCACCGTTTACGAGATATTCTCAATTTTATAAAATTCCGTTTTTGAAAATTTCTCGGTCCCGAAAAAAGTCCCGGCCCCATACAAAATCAGGTGTTTTTTTTTTAAGTTCTGCACATCCTTTGCTACACTCCAACCAATGCTTCTTTAATTATGTTCTAAATTCAAATCTCATCGTTTTGGACCCTGTTATGAAGCTGTTCAAAATTCAAATCTCATTTATACCCTCTTGACATAACAGGGTGCTTACCATCAACTCTTATTGCGGTTTTGTTTAGGACCTAAACTGATCTGCTTCGCTTATTCGTACCACGACAGCTTAATATCAATGACAGCGATTCAGTGATCGATCAATGACATTTCACAGCCGCTAAGCTGTCAGGAACTCTTGTTTGACTTATAACCCGGTCGATTTAACATGACATCTGCAGGTTATACCCGTCCCTCTCACTCTCCGGGCATGACAGAATCGAGTGAAAGAGACGGGTTAAAGAAAAAGGACACAAATCGTTTGGTCATTAACATTTAGCAATTCATTTGCGATCCAGTTTTTAGAAGGTCATTTTAGGAACCTAGTCTGCATCGCGCTATTTTTGAATCGCTGTCTTAAAGTTGATGGTAGGCACCCAGGTAATCAATGAATCGTTTTGGACCCTGTTATTAGATAAACAATAATCGCTTTTCAAATCGATGGGATGAAAAAGCATTTTTTCATCCCATCGATTCGAAAAGCGATGATTTTTTATCTAATAACAGGGTCCAAAACGATTCATTTTTTATCTGTTATGACAAGAGGGAATAAATGAGATTTGAATTTTGAACAGCTTCATAACAAGGTCCAAAACAATGAGATTTGAATTTAGAACATAATTAAAGAAGCATTGGTTGGAGTGAAGCAAAGGGTGTGCAGTACTTTAAAAAAAAATTCAACTGATTTTGTATGGGGCCGGGACTTTTTTCGGGACCGAGAAATTTTCAAAAACGGAATTTTATAAAATTGAGAATATCTCGTAAACGGTGAGTCGTAGCTAAAATCTAACAAAATTTTCAACCCCCCTACGGCATCCCCGGAGATACTTATAAGAAATCTGATGGACATTTCTTTTTTTTTTTTTTTTTTTCAAAACTCAAATTTTTTTTCTTGCCCGACTAGTGCTAGGATGTATCCGAACGACAAAGAAAGGTAGGTAGTTTGAGTTGTCTCTACTGCTTTTCTTATAGGGGAGGGGGATGAAAAGCAGAGTGTATTACTCGGCCGCAAAATTATTTTCACCTCGGGTGGCGCATATTGAATCCCTCGCTGCGTTCAGGATTCTACTTTAGAATCCCTCGCTGCGCTCGAGATTCTACTCTAGAATCCTTCACTGCGCTCTGGATTCAAAATAGCGCCCTCGCCGTAAATATATTATTTTGCTCCCTTGTAATACAATCTACTATTGAATCGTGAATTTTGTGTCTTACGCCCTGTAATTTCGGCTGTGTGTGCGTTGTCTGTCAGTCAGTCAGTAACGCAAGAGATATACAGTGTGCCTTTCGATATGATGCACAAACGAAAAGGGCGTTGACTATACCCGATTTCATCGACAAATAAAAAAAAAATTAAAAAAAAAACACAAACATGTTACGAAATATTTAAAAAAAAAATTTTTAAGGTCCTTTTGACATACATAATTCCATCCCATCGTCCCATCGGAGCTAGTTGTGAGACGGGTCGATTTTTTCTAAATACTTCATTTTCCATTTTTCTGTAATAAAAATTGCATTGTGAATGCAAAAAACTAAAAATTAAAATAAGTTGCAATAGTAATTTCATCTTTAGCGATTGCCAAATACCTGGAAAGGTATTTCTTTCGCGTGTGAGGGTAGTAATATCTCCACATTGATGAAATTAACGCTGACTATACAGCGTGTAAGAAGTATTGGATAAATTCGACGCTTCTCGTAACGACTCCGTAGCTCAGTGGTTAGAGCAGTCGCCCGGAAAGCGAAAGGTCGTGGGTTCGTGTCCCATCGGAGCTAGTTGTGAGACGGGTCGATTTTTTCTAAATACTTCATTTTCCATTTTTCTGTAATAAAAATTGCATTGTGAATGCAAAAAACTAAAAATTAAAATAAGTTACATAATTAATCGTTTTCGAACCAAAAGATATATCGTTATGAAATGCATGAAATGCAACTTTATTTGGTCGATTAACGCTATTCGTCAACATTGACTTTTTTTGTTGACTACAGTTACGCAGTTAACTGTGTATAGCAAGCAAACGGGACGGGATAGAGCGTTGATTTTTTTAATTACAAAGCAGATGCAATGAAGAACAAGAAAATATGGACAAAAAATATTGCATAATGGGATTATTTTGCAAAAATCGCTAAAAATGATTAAAAAAGGGTGAAAGAAATCTAGAAAATGTTTGATTTTGCCTCTTTTTTGTAATGTTAGTCATCTTTTGATACATTGTAACATGAGCAATATAATTTTTTATTTTTTTTAAATATTTATTTTGTCGATGAAATCCGGTATAGTCAACACCCTTTTCGTTTGTGCACCATATCGAGGGGCACACTGTATAAAGATACAACTAGTCTTATACTGATTAGCCCTTAGATACTGCTTGCCTGCCTTCTTCGTTCCAAAATAACATTAAGCACATGAGACTGACCCCACAGAACACAGAAAGATTTTTCATCTTTCCATGTTCTGTGACTCACCCTATCAACAAGTTATCGTAAAGTGGTCTTAAACTGATAATAAGATACTGTTTTAACCAATATACTGTGGTACGAAGCCTCGGGCAGGTTGCTAGTTGACGAGATTAGCTGCACAATCTTGTTAAGGCCAAGTCTTCCGGATGTAAGGCTTTCGGGCCTTGGCGGGGATTACAAGATTATCCCCGAAATAAGGCGTTTTCGGACTTCTTTGCAGCACAAGATAAGGCGTCCAGGCCTATTGGATTTATGTATAAGGTTCGGAGGAATATGAGAATATAACCGTCATATCAATTAATGGTTGTAGGTAAGTCTGTCTTGACATAATTTTGTGCTTTTAAAAATTACAATAGCTTTCTAACTAAATTTCATGGGAATGGATGAATATCAAGCCATTTGTTAGTTATATTAGGGGTTAAAGTATCAAATAGCCGTTTTGTATGGAGATTTTTGTACAATTTTTTTTCCCATACTAACGTTTTCCTGATTTATGAAACGGCTAATAAATTATTTATTTACAAAATTTTAGACACGTATTTATAGACATTTTAACTACTAAATGACACATTCGTTAAGAGCAAAAAAACATATTTTCACTAAGTTACTACTAATAAAGTACGAAATTCTGGAAACAATAAAAATAGTCGTAACTTTCGAGCACTTTCGAGATAAGTTTTTTCTATGTAAATAAATCAAATATCGTGGTTCTTAAATTATCAAAAGCTGCTCGATACGGTCTTAATGTAACGCAATATTAAAGAAAATATGTATTTCTAATATCATAAAAGTTGTTAAGTTATATGTACAAAAGAAAAAAACGGCAATTTCATTCTTTAACCCCTATACTATTTATTGTAAGGTACTTGCTTTTAATTAAAAATATCTGACTAGGTTCTAGGTTAGGCAACACTAAACTAAGTCTCACATCACATCTATCTACAGGGTGTTAGGGTCACCCTTGCAAAAACTTTAACCATGGCTTCAGACCATCATGCTGAACAACGTACAGCAACATACTTGGACTTTTCATACAAATTTAGCAAGTTATCGGGACCTTTTGTATGGAGTCGTTTTTTTTTTTATTTCTGACAAAAATCTTGCTGTGCGTTGTTCAGCATGAAGGCCTGAAGCCATTGTTAAAGTTTTTGCAAGGGTGCCCCTAACACCCTGTATATAAAATATATTAAACTCTTGCGTTACCTACTGACTGACTGGCAGACAACGCACAGCCGACACTCTGGCCACAAGAAGCTGTTGGCATGTATGTTCCTCGGGGAGTGTAGAATGGTGTAGAGGAGCACCAAGAGACGATTTTGGAAATTCCTCCCCCTAAAGGGGGGAAAAAAGGGGGTAGCAGTGTAGCACGCAGACGAAGTCGCGAGGGGAGCGCTAGTATAGAGACATAAAATGATTTGTGACGCCCGTAAACATATCATCAAACCCCCGTTAATCCATAAACGTCGACGTATCATTAAACAGTTATCCCGACCATGGTAGCCTTATGGTAGCAAATTGAATCACGATTTATGTGCGATACCGTTTGCGGCGACGACACGCCAGTTTGCCGATTTATTATCGATAAGGCGACGATTTGCGGCGCGGCCACATAATCTGCGGCTGGCAAATTGCCTATTTTATCTATAACTATGATCTGGAGTCTGTTCCTATTTGATGGTTATGCGAGATATATTTGCGGTTTTAAGCAATATCATACTCTACATTTACTTGCAATGCTTGTAGGTATTATTATTTATAGGGGGGACGCCAGCGAAGCCGGACGGGTGATCAGTCACCTAGGTCGGGACCATTTCACCCTGCAATGCTTGTAGGGAAGAAACTCCAATGTAAGAGACAATAAGCTACATCCCGAATCGGGAATGGAGGACAAAGTCAAGTCTTTTAACGTTAGCGCGGCGAACGTGCGCTGCGCTGCGATCGAGTCTCGAACGCGCGACCCCTCCAGAGTGGCGCAGACGGTGACTTACCTTGGACGACAGCTCGGCGATGATCTCGTTCTTCTTGTCGATCTGTCGCTCTCGCTTTAGCGCGCGGCGTGCGTGCGTTGCGACCAAGTCTCGAACGCGCGACGCCTCCAGTGTGGCGTAGACAGTGACTCACCTTGGACGACAGCTCGACGATGATCTCGTTCTTTTCGTCGATCTGTCGCTCTCGCTCTAGCGAGCGGCGTGCGTGCGCCGCGATCGAGTCTCGAACGCGCGACCCCTCCAGAGTGGCGTCGACAGTGACTCACCTTGGACGACAGCTCGGCGATGATCTCGTTCTTCTCGTCGATCTGTCGGTCTCGCTCTAGCGAGCGGCGTGCGTGCGCTGCGATCGAGTCTCGAACGCGCGACCCCTCCAGGGTGGCATAGACGGTGACTTACCTTGGACGACAGTTCGGCGATGAGCTCGTTCTTCTCGTCGATCTGTCGCTCTCGCTCTAGCGAGCGGCGTGCGTGCGCCGCGATCGAGTCTCGAACGCGCGGCCCCTCCAGAGTGGCGCAGACAGTGACTCACCTTGGACGACAGTTCGGCGATGAGCTCGTTCTTCTCGTCGATCTGTCGCTCTCGCTCTAGCGAGCGGCGTGCGTGCGCCGCGATCGAGTCTCGAACGCGCGACCCCTCCAGAGTGGCGTAGGCGGCGACGGCGTCCGCGCAGGCGGCGGCGAGCGCGCCTCGTCGTAAGGTCTCCCCTTCATCCCCGTCCAGGGACGTCAGGGATAGGTCTGAGTGTAACCCTGAAAAGAAACGCAGAAATTAGTTTTATGTTTTTTGTGAAGATTTTCGAGGACAATTTGAGTAAGTATCAGTCTTTATGTCTGTGGACATCAATATGTATCTTTTTGAGATAAAAGCATACATACCTACAAAGAAATCTATCATGCCAAAATTCTTAGCAGAACATATACTATTCGGTATAGATCATTTTTATTGATCACGTGCCTACATTGATCCAGATTGAAGTAGCTTGTATTGAGAGCTTATAAAAAATTATACACGACTACACGAGTATACACAGACAGAAAAGTTGACTTAATCGAATTCACGAACCCTGGAACCCTGGTTCATTAGGCAGCAGGACCACCCCACAGGTACCATACCATGAAGCTTGACTTAATACTGAGGTAACCGGCCTAGCATGAGCGGCTTATAACGCGCGATATGATATGGTACGGCAAGTTGTCTTGCTTACCCCACTAAGGTGTAAGCATGACGGCATGCCGTACCATATCATATCGCGCGTTATAAGCCGCTCATGCTAGGCCGGCAGAGTATTAATTCGAGCTTAATGTATCATACCGTCGCGTCGTCGGTCGGCACAGATGAAATGAACCGCTCCGGGCTAGTCTTTAAAATGTAAAAAGCTGTGAAATGTTGTGATGTGATCATTTCAAATATCAAAGTCACGTCCACATCTTTCAAATCCACAATAACATTATTAACCTTGGACATTTTTTTTATTTTTCTATTTGCATTTATATTGCATTTCTACTACCAAAGCCATCTTCTATCTCGCTCGTTTCGGGGGGGGGGGGGGCGCAAGCACCCTACCCTTTCTACTTTTGAATCAAGGATGCAAACCGCACTTACATTATAGTTACGACAACAGAAGCAAAACAAAAAAGACAATGCATCAACCATTATGACGTCCATAAGGTTGCATTACTGCGGTGAGCGGTGTGACGCAAGCTGCCCTTGCTTGCCGGGTTCGGTTACCGGCTGAGATATTAGGTATCGTTATAAGATGAGATGAGGTCGGGAGGCCCATTGTCCTGTTAAGGCAGTTATGTGGTGTTTTACAATCAATGAGAATAATCAGACGTTGATATTTTGAACCCATTACTTATGATGTGCCGTGTAGTGCCGGCACAGAAAAAGAATAGCTAAAATCAATTCTTTATTGATATTCCGCAATGGTTGTTAGGTCTTAAAAAATAACAAATAAGTACACCATGGTCCATGCAAAAATTTGAAGGGAGGAGGGTACAATTTAATTTAAGACTAGGATTCCCTAAAATAGGTCATTTTATGGATAACTCGCAAATCACAAGTACTTACATGAAATTTGGAAAAAATATTTGTTATTTTACAGTTATTTATCCAGTGTTTCCGGCCGTTATATTTTCGATAAGTGATACTTTACTGTAGATATCAAATAAAATTCCAAACATCAGTCTAATCGTAATCCGAATAGGTATCCTATTACTTGCAGCAGTATATTTGGTTTTAGTGAGTGAAAAATATAGGAAATAATTGTCTTTGAATAGTCAAGGGATTCCGGCCGTAATAAGTTTAAAATTTTTATTATTTAATTTGGGATCGGATTCAGGGAATGTGATTTTTTCCGGGATAAAAAGTAGCCTATGTTCCTCTCCAAGTCTCCAAGCTACAAAGTATCTGTGTCTTAAATTTTAGCCACATCCGTTCAGCTGTTTTGGCGTGATTGAACCATAAACTTATTTATACCCCAGAGAGTATAATAAGTTTATGGATTGAACAAGCATCCAAACATCTAAACTTGATCGCGATTTTATGACGTTTCGATAAAAGGAAAAACATTTGTTTTGAAGCTGGGTACTACAAGCGAACTTAAAATTTCTGTGATTACCACCATTGGACCAATCATATTGTTTGCAGTGTAAAATACAAATATAACATCTTAACTCTGCGTCATCAGTGGTCTTACTTAGCTCTCCTTGACACTGCCTGCGGTGATTACAGTGTCGCGCGGCGAACTGTACACGCAGTGACGTCATTGCGTGGTTTGATCTATGTAATCAAGCGCTTGATACGCGTCTCATCTAGTATTAATAAATTATACTGTCTGTCTGTACTCTGTACGCAATCAAGAGTCATTCATGGAACGGGCGACACTGATAGTTTCTGCGGAAGTTTGATTAGACATTTGGCGACGTTTGTTATTATTTATTATTAAAGTGGTAAATTACCTACCTACGTCCAATATGCGTATTGCAAAACTGATTTCCGCCCGACTCGGTATATACAATTTTATTGTAGGTAAGGTAATGTACTATAATATATCTTCGTGTTAAACAAGACAAAATAACCAATAATGACAATTAAGTACGTACTTACTTAGTTCAGGCACTCATTCGAATCTATCTATTTATAGCACCTAATAGCGTAAACATAGAAATTGCATCGCATTTTCCAGGCTAAATAAAAGGGCTAGGTATAATATAGCCGCTACATGAAAAAACATGTGGTTTTGAAAGAAATAAGCACGCTTATGAAAGGTGTAACATTCTTATGTGATTCACACGCTTTCTTCGCATTCCTGAAGTCACTTTTTTATACTTATTTGTCACAAGCAATCAACAAGCAGTGAGAAAAACTACGGAACACATTGACCTGGTGCTCGGTGCAATATGACGCGCAGACAAGTTGAATAGGCTTTCAATCCAATGAGAGCGAGGAAAATATACAATTGACATCGCTTGTTCAGAATACCTAATGTGTAAAACTCTGTTGTGGAGTCAGGTGTTTATACAAAATAACAGTTTTCTTTATACACTGTGTTATCTATACTAATATTATAAAGAGGAAAGATTTGATTGTTTGTTTGTTTGTTTGTTTGTATCGTATAGGCTCCGAAACTACTGGACCGATTTAGAAAATTCTTTGACCATTAGAAACCTACATTCTTCCCGAGTGACATAGGCTATATTTTATCCAAATATAATAAATCCAAATATCCACGGGAACGGGTAGTAAGCGGGTGAAACCGCGAGGATCCGCTAGTTAGGAGAATAAAACAAATGTGTGTGTGAGTGTGACACATAAGTGCTGCATCGTTTTTTTTTCGTTTATGTCAACAGTTCTTGAATGA
Source organism: Crambus lathoniellus (assembly GCA_949710035.1). NCBI lineage: Eukaryota > Metazoa > Arthropoda > Insecta > Lepidoptera > Crambidae > Crambus > Crambus lathoniellus. Next base: position 2,068,363 of record OX453317.1, read on the forward strand.
ATTTTATTCTTCACTAAAGTTAAAGTATCAGTGACTACTCATTTGTTTAACCATTATTATATATGCGAAAGTAATTCTAGTACCTAATTCATATAATCGCTTATTCAATACACAATCACACATCACACTCACTCACACACACAAGCACTCATACACAACCACAAAATTCTGCTAATATTTAAATTGTTTAGTACTTACTAGTTCTATATTTATCTTTGTTAAGTTTTCATTTTAAGCAATAATTAATACCACCTTTGCTAGCTCTTCACATAGGTCTACAAATTCGTTTAGTTAGAAACTCAATTGTATCCTTTGCGGGGGTGGCCTGGTGACCTGTGTAACCGGTTTTCTTTTAAAACCTATTGCGGGCACCAGCTTCTCACACTTCAGGTGATAGGTTAACTAGTATTACACTCAAATAAATGTTCTAGAGTTACGTAACCTATTGTGTGATAAGGAAATAAATGATTTATTTATTTATTTATTATTATTAATGATTAACTAGATAAATTGAAAAAGTCAAATAGCAACGGCATGTTTTTATTACACATATTATCCGGTAGCGAAGTTCAACAATATATCTTCAGTTGCAGTGGACGGACGCGCATCATAATACATTCGTAACAACAACGATAGCCTGTCTTATTACAGTGCTGTTACTGTTACCATTATAGCAGTGCCATAAGAGTTATTATAACTGTTGTTTTTATGCGAAAAGCGAATTGCGTAGTTGTAGCAACAGCCCAGTTTTTCATAACGACCATAAAAAAGAAAATAGCTACAAGTTTATTCTCGATCGACTAGACGCGGAATTTTATGATATTTTTTACCTTTTTTTTACACAATAATAAACATAGATCGTCCTACGTACGTAGGTAGGTTAGGTTATTGAGTTAAAAAAATAATTTGAGCCTTGTAGGGTTAACAATTTCTTACAATAGTCTGGAACTTGCGAAAAATGCAATTTTTTTTTCTGAAAGAACATAAGATGATTAATTACTTAGGTAAATATGAGAGCAAAGTACCTAATTCGTATTTTCTTGCGAGTGAGAAATATATAAATGACAAACAAAACTATAGAATAGAAACTGACTTTGTTTGTTCAGTTGATTTGGCACTTGGAGTGACATATCAAAGCGAAACGATAGCTGTTCAGAAAATTGAAATAATATTTTTGAAATCTGCCCAGTGACGGTTCCTGATATAAGCACGTTTAAAAAAACTCCTCAGCTTTATACCTAATAGAAGAATAGATGTAAATGTAGTTAACCCTCCCTATAAGCTTTTAAGCGTTCAGACCCAGAAGTCCCAGGTTCTAATCTGTATCTAAGTCAGACGTCATAAGAATGATGTTTTCAGCATTATTGTGTTCCGGCAGTTAGAGATAAGATAGCCAGTTCCTCAGTGATTGAGGATTCCGGGAGTAGTGCGCTTTCACCTTAGGCCTTATCACCACTTAATATCAGGTGTGATGAAGGCTAAGTGCTACCCCGTTGTGGATAAAAAAAAGATAAACCGGTCATGTTTCTCTTTAATCGAGCTTTAGCTCTCTCCTTTGCAACTAACTGTTAGTTACAAGGAAGAGGTACTATAATTACCAGCCCTTAAGGTCGGTAGGTCACAGAGCCATGACATCAGTAATGCTAGGAATTTATCTAGATAATAGTTCAATTAATTATTTGCGATGCTTACTATTCGTGTCATTCCAAACATTAGCGCGTCCAAACAAACTAAGTATCATCTTCCGGTTGTTTCTCACATGTTCATTGATCTCTAATTTTTTTATTAATATCAATATGTATATGTATCAAAACTAATTGCCCGTTTCGAAAATAGAGTATGTCGTAATGTTAAACATCTAAAAAAAGAATAATTAAAAACTCGTCTAAATTTTTTATAAAAGCTTCAAAGTATCTTTGGTTGTCGTCAATTTGACTGCTTCGGACAGAACTTTTTTTAATCTAAGGCAGTTTTTTTAATTAATGATTAGATTAATGTTGTCTGATCATCATATCTCCAAAGTTTCGTTGAATTCGGAGTTCACATACATGTCCAAGAAATCTCCCAAATATTTGTTTGATAACTCCAACTTCCTACAATTTCCCCATAGAAAACGGCAAATTCATAGGTTAGCGTATAGATGTCTTTGACTTTCAATCCTAACCGGTCAATACCTCTTCAGGCTTTCTCTATTGTGACAACCTGCTAGTTGTAAGGAAGAGGCACCGTCATCACCAACCCTTAGGTCGACAGGTCGCCGTGCCGCGCCGTGATGCCATTACCTTGCAACTTCTCAAGGTAAAAGCTCTATTGTTTATTTTATGATACAGATTTGTTTGTATCGTTGTCCTGTTATTTCCATACTAATAAGTTTTAGTTAAATAAAATATATAATAAAAAATATAAGTTTTTTTTTTTTTTTTTTTTTTATTCACAACGGTGTAGCACTTAGCCTTCATCACACGTGATGATAAGTGGTGATAAGGCTGAAGGTGGAAGCGCACTACTTCCGGAATCCTCAATAACTGAGGAACTGGCTATCTTATGGCCACTGGCTCGAGTCGTGTGTACGATGCGGACCGGTGCAGACGCGTGCACATTTATTGTCAACATACTGTGAAACGCGAACGCGGTCAAGTGCCGCGTTACGCTTATAGCCATGAGTGATAAACTTGTGGCTAACGAACTCCTGGCGTTCCTACAACAAAAGCTGGACGTCATGGATGAGGTGAGCGCGCTCCAAATCTGCAAGTCGAACTTCAGTGAGGATGATGTGGCCGCAGCGAAGAAACTGCTGTACGAGTCTCTCGGCAAGATTGATCAGATGGTGTCCCGGAGACGAGATGGGACACAGAAGAGCCTGCAGGAGATCATCACCCTGCTAAAGGAAACCGATCCTGATGACGTGCCCACGTTCGTGGCGAGAGACCTCAACAAGCTGCCTCCCGTCACCTTCGATCACGTCGATGTTACCTGCCTTCTGAAGGATATCGTTTCCTTAAAGAAGAGTTTGGCTGAAGTGATGTTGAAATTCCAATCATCGGAAAAAACTGTGAGTGAATTGCGTAAGGAAGTTGACAATTTACGTGAATCACTCGCAGTAAGTAGGTCACCGATCGCAGGCTCTAACGTAAACATGCGACGTGGGGCTTGCCTCGATACATCGACGACGTCGAGTTGCAAATCAGCAGTTTCGTCGCCGACACCGCCACGGCCCGACAAAACCCGAGCGCCGCCGTCACTGGCTGCGAGCGCCGACTCTGCGAGCTGCGCGCCCTCCGCCCGCGCCCCGCCGCCGCCACCTCATGTGCCGCCGCCGCCGCTCCCTACTGCGGTGGCGCCTCGAGCGCCCGTCAGCAGTCCAGTTAACTATGCTGCTGCCGCGAAAAGAGCCCCTTCGCCGAATGCTGCCGTACGGGGCCAAGATGACCAAGGTTTCACCGAGGTTCGGAACAAAAAGCGACATCGTCAGCGACCGACGCAAAACCAGTATGGTACCGCACCGACAGGGCCCAACTTCCTGCTGCGAGCTGCCATACCGACGACCGCCGTATACTTGTCCCGTCTCCACCACACCATCACTGCGGGGGACGTGACAGAGTATATCAAGAAGAAGAGCAACTTCTGCTTGAGAGTGCAGGCTTTGGAATCGCGCCACAATACTAATTTCAAGTCGTTTGTGGTGCGCGTCCCGACAGCGAAGCTGGAAACTTTCTTAAAGGAGGATTTCTGGCCGCAGGGGGTGGTTTACCGGCGCTTCCGGGGGACGTTGCCATATGCCACCGATTCAACACCGAGAGCTGTTACTTAATTTTATCTTACTAACCTAGTGCTACATTTATAAACTAACAAAATTGTGTTATATAATCTATTTATGTTAGTCTATAAGGTATTTATTATATGGGCCATATTGTGAAATATTGTAAGTTGCCTGAAATAAATGATTTATTTATTTATTTATTTATCTCTAACTGCCGGAACACAATAATGCTGAAAACATCATTGTTATGGCGTCAGACTTAGATAAGATGGTGGTAGCTAGCCAGGCGGACTAAGAACAAGTCCTACCACCAACCAAACCGAATACAATATGTACTCCCACTGGGAATCGAACCCGGGACCTCTGGGTCTGAAATCGGTGGTATGAACCACTAGACCACAGAGGCGGTTAAAAAAAGCTTGTAAAAAGAGAAATGATTTGTATTTTTTTTTCTAACGAATCAATTCAAAAACTACTGGACCGATTTTGAAAATTCTTTCACCAGTAGAAAGTTACCATTCTTCCCTAGTGACAAAGGCTAAGTATATTTTATCCCGATATTCAAATCGGGAATGGGTGGCACGTGGGTAAAACCGAGGAGCCACTAAGTAGTCATGTGTAATCATACACTTGTTTTTATACTTGCCTATAAAGAAAGTTAAGAAATATATTTGGAATAGTTTGATGTAGGTACTCGCGCCCATCCCGACGAGCTGGTATGCAAATAAGATCCGTGAACGCACTACAGAATTACACCAACATAACTGGAGCTCGCTGGATTCGTGCAGACAGGCGAAGCTCGCACTGCCGCGCGTGGACGCGCGTCTATCCAGGGCCCTGATACAACTGTGCAGACCGCAACTTCGCCTGGTAACAGGTGCCATTACTGGTCATGGACAATTTAACAGAGATCTTTTTAATTTAGGTGTCACCGACAGTCCCCTATGCAGAGGATGCATCGAGGAAGAAGAAACAGCTGCCCACGTACTGCGGGAATGCAGGGGGGCAATACCGGGCGAGGTACCTCGGCTCGCCGGGCAGCGTCCAGGAAGCGATCACTAATGTGAAAGCTCTTGGAGCGTTCCTGGCTGAGCTGGGCTGGCTGGAGTGATCTGGCCGCGCACCCTCCGGACGCAAAATAGGCGCAATAGACGTCGAGTTGCGGAAACCGCCCGTAATGTTAAGAAGAAGAAGAAGAAAGATGTAGGTACTTAGATAAGTGTGCTTCTGTGAAATTCAAAAACCCTTAATACACTAGGGACTTTTTAGGCAGTCGTGTAAAAAGAGTTCTTCATAAATCTGTCTGACAGTTCCACAGATAAACGTGTTCATTAAAAAAATCCAGTTTAATAATACATAATAATTACAGTTTTGTTATTATCTAGAATTCTGATCGACTGACTTCGATCAACAATAACACCTTGTTGATTGATGTCGACTGATGATAAATAGATAAGTATAAAAATGTTAAAGCCTAAAAACCCCAATAGTCACAGTCATTTAAATACCTATATCTTAAAATCCGTTAAGCCATTTAAAAGTTATGGTGGAATGCAGAAACTCACATATCTACATACACACATACATACGTTAACCCTAAACACAAAACACTCCTTTTTTGGGCAATCGTGTAAAAAGGCAATTAACACTTTTTGCTCATCCACAGCTTCCATCACAAGCTCCAGTGACTTTCGAGTATTTGGTACTTTGGTCATTGTCCCCCGATACGCAGCGATTCGGATGAAGGCACGTAGACCAGCGACTAAAGTTCAGAGGAGTTCAATTATATCTGACTCTTGTTTTTTTTATCATTGCGCCATGCCATGAAACGGATTTGGGCGAAAAAGCGGTCAAGTGCGAGCTTGACTTGCGTACCGAGATTATTATTTACTATTTTGTAGACGAATGTATTTTTACACGACTGCCCAAGGAGTGTATTGTGTTTAGGGTTAATGTATGTAGGTATGTGAGTTTCTTTATTCCACCATATTGGGTTCGTGGGTTAGGCCCCCGGGTACCTCCACCATGGGGGCATCACACACCGGGGACAAAGAATACTATAATATTACCCGGAGGCCTAACCCACGAACCCAAAATAACATTACTTATCATCATATTACTAAACTTTCCAAAAAAAAGTAAGTACTTAATAATAAGTACTTATTATTAATACACACCTTTCGTAGATAGTGGAAAACGGTAAATTTTTGGAAAATTTCTTTGTTCCTTGATTTATGTTTTGGGTTTAAAGTAATGTAAAAGGGGCAGCTGAAAATCAGTGTCAAGCCCATAGCATTATGTCAAGCCCAGGCTTGACATAATGCTGAACTGATGCCCTTTTTGGCTTCAGCCGTGAAACGAGTTCATTGGGCAGTTCGCCATTTTTCGTTTTTGTTTTTACTTATTTATTACTGCATTGAAGAATCATTCATTCATATTTATTGTTCATTCCGTTTTGGACAACGAAACCCTAAAAACAGATCATGAGCATTACTCTGCGCGTTAAAATCAGCTACGTGTGGTGCCATAAGGTTTTCAACGTTCTGAAAATTGATTTAATTTCATAATTTTTGTTGCGTAACCATGCTACAACATTTTCGTTAAGTTTGCAACATCAACAGCACGTGTTTCCCGGTTTATCTATTATATAGGTACTAATAATAAAAAGAGGAAAGATTTGATTGTTTGTTTGCATCGAATACCTAGGCTCCGAAACTACTGGACCGATTTCGAAAATTCTTTGACCATTAGAAAGCTACATTCTACCCAAGTGACATAGGCTATATTTTATCCCGATATTCCCACGGGAACGGGTACCACGCGGGTAAAACCGCGAGGATCCGCTAGTCACTTAATAATGTTCATTATTTAGTGTAGGCAATGAACAGATTCTTTGTATGGAGACCCATACATTAATTCCTCAGTCGATGAAACTTTGCTGGGTTATAAAATAGCATGAGCCATAAACTTTTAAATGCTTATCCAAAAAAAAACTCAAACGGAAGTTAGGTATTAATACCTAACTATACAAATATGTTTATATATTGAACCGAGTAATTTCTCAACCCAAATTTATTTTACCAAATGAGTTATTTATACTAGTATGTGATACTTGATAAAAATCCAAAACTTTTTTCAAACATGAGTACTGCTTTTGAATGATAATTCCTTTTTTGACTCTCATTTTCATTGAAAAATTGCTCCGTCGTTTTTTTTTACTTATATGACCTTAGAATGTAATTTGACGTTACGAGTAAGAACATCCAAATAAAATATATTACCAATATTGATTTATTTTAAACTATGAATAATTCAATATGGAAAATTGCTCTGCATTATTTATCTTTAAAATTATGTTAAAAAGTCACATATACACACAAATCTAAAATATCCAAAATAAATATCATCCGGAACACCAACATTTTGAAAGCGAAGATAAATCTATCCCCTGTTACGCAATAATGTACTGTCTTTCGTTACCAGTTGGGTGCAGATTAGCGTCCTCGTGCTAATAGTACGACCTTGAACGCGTGACCCTGTGACTGGGGGCACAACTGGGGGGCCGCGTTCGTGTCGTCGGTCGCTGTGTGATTCTTTCTTTTTTGTTTTCTTTGTACAGTCAGGGACAAATTCGGTGAACCACTTCCTGCTTATTTTTGTGTAGGTAGCTAGTGTGAATTCAAAAAAAAGAAGCTCCTCAGTTTGACCATATTATAGTATTCTTTGGTTTGGTTTGACTATTTTTGTATGTATGTTTGGCCGATTATCTCGCGTTTGGCTGAACCGATTTTTATGTGGTTTTAAGAAAAGTATTTTTTACATTTAGGAGAAAGTTTTGGTATTTTAACCGCCTTCGAAGAAGAAGGTTCTCAGTTTGACTCATATGTTTGTATGTTTGTCTCTGAGATGCGGTTTTCAGAAAAGTATTTGTTACATTTAGGAGAAAGTTTCGGAGTTTTAACCGCCTTCGAAGAAGAAGGTTCTCAGTTTGACTCGTATGTTTGTATGTTTGTCTCCGAGATGCGGTTTTCAGAAAACTATTTGTTACATTTAGAAGGTTTTGGCATTTTAACCGACTTCAAAAAAGGAGGTGTTCAGTTTGACTCGTATGTATGTATGTTTGACTTTGAGATTCGGTTTTCAGAAAAGTATTTGTTACATTTAGGAGAATGTAGGTACACTCGACAGCACATCAGGTTAAACAGTTGAACTGTGATAACAGCTTTTATTACGTAGGGCATAAAGGCGTTCTCAAGGTCAACATGTATAGTCTGATGTGCCGCCGTGTGTATGTAAGTCGGGTGTGAAACTTGTGTTTCACACCCGACTTCAAAATACTCGTACTTACATTATTTGGAGTGAATACAGTTATTAGAAGTATTATTTCTAATTTTATTGTGGCATTTTTTTTAAAGCGCTTTTCCTTTTTTATAAAATATTTTTTTTACTATTTGTTTATTTATTAAACTAGGATACTTAGAACAATTCATAAGCGACTAGGGAGAGTTGGGCGAGTTGATTTTAACTGTCTACGTTTAAGAAAACTATTGGATGAACTGCTCATGTCGGTAAAGTAGTTAAACGACATGAATGGGATAGAGCGATAGTTTTCGATTACGAATACAGTTTGCCAAACTCATACCAAGTTTTACTGGTTGTACGTGCACACAAAAATACAACGTTCCATAGCGAGCAACAACAACCGTAACGTGTATTATAAACGCAAAACAACCATCGACCGGGAGGCGACCGTCGGTAACCCTACTTGCTCGAGTATCATCATAAATAATAATAAATAAAATAACTTCTTACATTCACACCAATTATCTAAGCCCATGTTAATTTCATTAAAAAACTGTATTATGGAAAACTTGATAACGGATAAATATGTACTTAAATACTTTTTTATTTGTAAATACATACTTAATATACATAGCTAACACCCAGACCAAGACAAATAGACATGTTCATGCGCACAAATATTTGTCTTGTTCGGGAATCGAACCCGAGACCACTAGCGCAGAAGGTGGGTAGCCTACCCCTGCGCCAAATCGGTCGTCATCATCAATCATGACATGCTCATTGTTAGTAGTAAGACAAAAAGTTACGTTAAAAATAGACTAGGTTGTCTAGTCGCAACCTGGCCCTCTTAGTACAGTCATGAAAAAAGTGCGGCTAAAATGATGAGAAAATATATCATCAGGTACTAGCATAAAAACGCTGTTCATACGATCAGGCTTGATAGATAGACTAGAAAAATGTGGTCTGCCACGCTCCGTCTTGGCCACTTTGTCAGTTCGAGCGATTTTAGCGGCGGCTTGCGGGGTGGTTTTCATGTCATGGGGTACCAGTATCAAACTAACGTCTTACTGTAACTTAGGCCAACCTACTACCAAAAATACTGGTCTGCTGACCCGCAGCCTGGCCGTCTTTTGTGTCCGAGCAATTTTATGTTTGTAATGTTACTGACATCTATTATATGTGGCCGTCCAAATCAAAAGGGACCTTGTGGCTCTCGGCACTTACGCCTTTATTGCTGTTGTTCGAATACAAAACAACAAAAATAAAGATGTATGTGCCGGCCGCAATAAGGTCCCTTTTGATTTGGACGACCACATATATTAATGTAGAGGGTTGCAGGGAAATTCGACAAAGGAGACTAATATTTTACATTAATAGTAATTAACCATTTCAGAAATATTTCACTTTAAATTTGTTTTTTGCTAAACAAAACCTAAACCTTTACTGCTCTTAATTAATTTATTTTCATTTCTTTTTCGCACTATTGAGTATTTGCTATTTTTGAGAAGGGGTGTATCAGTTAACAAAAATAAATAATGAAACTCGAAATAACTGCTCTCACTTTTTACATATTAACCGCAACTTTCAAGCTCGTTGGTTGGATAAAATCGTAGAAAGTTAATCTGCAGATGAAATGCAAACACTTCAACGTCTTTTTGGCAATCCAAAAAGGTATAAGAAAGAAGTTCGTTTTTGGGGAAAAGTGTAGCTATATTTAATAAAGTTCCACAGAATTTAGTAGAGCTGCCTTTGAACAAATTCGAAAGTCATGTCAAAAAATCGCTCATGGGCGAAGCATATTATAAAGTAGACGACTATTTGAAAGACCGTAATGCATGGATTCGATGTAACACATAACCTAAGCTGAACTAGTGTTATATTATTATTAAAAAGTTGTAAAAGTTAAAGATATAAATCTTTGTAAATATAGTTACTCCAAATGATTAAAGCTGATAAGTTTATTGCGCCTGTTCTTTTTATCAGTTAAAAGAGTTTTGAACGGGTGGTAGAAAAATATAGACGATTCAAAAGAGCTTATTTATTAAGTCAAGTTGAATACAGATATTTTTTATTATTTATTTTATAAAAATTAAGGTCACTTAAGGTCAGAGAGCGGTGACGAGTAGTATAAAAAATATTGTTTGACGTAAGGAAAAAATAAGCATTACGTTAAACACAGTTAAAAATGACATGTTGCAGTATTTTTATCAATCACAACACATGTTTTACGTGCTCACCCCTACCTATAAGCCTATAACTAACACAAAGGATAATGGGCCTTTTTATATGGCGAATTGACGTAGTACAACTAACAGAAATTACATCCTTTTAATTTGTAGTACTCGATTACTATCGAGTACTACAAATTAAAAGGCCTAATTCCTAATTCTAACTAGGCCTACTGGCCTAGTTAGAATTAGGAATTAGGAAACCTTTACCTAATTTCATCTGCATTATCACCCACATTGAAGAAAAGTGAAGTCCAAAAGATGTATAATAGCTGGAATTAAAAAGTCGAAATACCCTGATGATATCGGATCAAGCTAACAATAACTGAGTGCATCCGCGCGCTTTAGCAGATAGGGATTATGGCAAGTTAATGAAAAAATAACTCGAAAAAATTTATATTATTTTCAATTTATAAGCTATCCTGTTAAATTGCTCACCTGGTAACCTAAAGCACGCGCACATTAAGGGCCGACGCGAAGCTTTCAAGTTGGAAGAGGCGATTAGCAAGTTACAATGGGATTTCATTGACATAACTGAGGTCCGAAGAGAGGAAGAGGACTTGATTATCCTACTATACAGCTTATACCTTGCTATACCACCGGGTGGGTAACCAGCAGTCCATTGGTGGTGTTGCGTTCATCGTCCACAAATCCCTCGTTAACAACGTTTTCCTACTCAAAATATCGAAACGGTAGGTATATGGTGCATATCATACAGGTCTTCGCTCCGACCTCGAAACACAACAATGTTGAAGTGGAGGCTATGTATGGGGAGATCTCTAAAGCCACTCAAAGCTATGCAAAACCCACTACACGTTTGTGACAGGGGATTTCAATGCAAAATTGGGGCAACGTTACGGTGATGAGTTGAGAGTGGGGCAATTTGGATTTTGGCAACGAAACGAAAGAGGCCTGATGCTGGCAGACTTTATGGAGCGGGAGAAAACCTCTTCCTACTGATGAACTCCTTTAAAAAGCCCGTAAGTCGCAAATGGACCTGGATTAAGCCGGAGGGTAAAGTTAAAAACAAGATAGATTTTATATGTCGACGATGTAAATATTTAATGATGTCATTGTATTCAACCTCGTAAAGATAGGAAGCGATCACCGCACAGTTAGAGCACATTGAGTTGAGTAACAAAGTCAAGCTGGAAAGATCTCGACAAAAAAATCTACGCTCCGACCAAAACCAGCTCAAATTAAAAAACGCGAGTGCTTTCCGCTCGAGATTCAAACCCGCTTCTAAGCCCTTCCATCCAAGCATCGATGTGGACAATCTATATACAACATGGTGGTGGATACTGCCCGCACGGAAATGTCCAGTTATTATAAAACTCGCCGTAACAAATCAAAGAAACTCTCCGGCCACACGCTCTGACTCATGGATCAGGGAGAATTCACTGTTCAATGTTTAATTAAAACAACCGTCCACTGAACAGTTAATATAACTTATTTTTTGTTGTTCCATTTTTGCAAGTTCACAGACACGTTCTCTCAAGCGGATAGCACTCGCGCTCGTACACGACCGAGACAGACCGAGATATCATGTCCGTGAGCGGTATCTATGTGTGCGTTGCTCGAGCGAACTTTGTATGTAAAAAACCATAATTTAAATAGTTATTGTATCATAGCACTTATTTCGAGTTTCATAATTTATTTTTGTTAACTGGTACACCCCTCCTCAAAAAATAGCAAAAACTGTAATTTAACGGAGCTAAAAATAAATAAAAATAAATTAAATAAGAGCAAAACTCAAAAGGTAGTGTAGTGTTTCGAAAAAAAAACTAAAAGGTAAATATTTCTGAAATGGTTAACTTTTGGATATAGTACATTATTAATAACCTAAATAGTGGTGTCGTTTAATATTAAGGTCGAATTTCCGTGTTACCCTGTACATTCATATTATTGATGTAAGTAACAATACAAACATAAAATTGCTCGGGCACAAAAGACGGCCAGGCTGCGGGTCGGCAGACCAGTATTTTTTGTAGTAGGTTGGCCTAAGTTACAGTAAGACGTTAGTTTGATACTGATCTGTCTGGTACCCCATGACATGAAAACCACCCCGCAAGCCGCCGCTAAAATCGCTCGAACTGACAAAGTGGCCAAGACGGCGCGTGGCAGACCACATTTTTCTAGTCTATCTATCAAGCCTGATCGTATGAACAGCGTATCATGCTGGTACCTGATGACATATTTTCTCATCATTTTAGCCGCACTTTTTTCATAAATATACTAAGAGGGACACGTTGCGGCTTGCCTAGCCGCCAACCTAACCAGCACAACTCAACTTTTTAACGCAACTTTTTGCCTTCTAACAATGAGTATGTAATTGTGGTACTCTATAGTAGGTAGAATTACCGACGGTCGCCTCTCGGTCTACCATTTATACAACTATTTGGTAAAGACAATGTCAACATAATTATTTTGCCTCGACGATTGATACGAGAAAATAGAATAGATCGCGCGAGCGGACGGCGGCGGCGCGGCGGCGCGGTGGCGGGGCGGCGGGAAACCCGTCCTGTACGGCTCCCGCGCCCCGCTCCTACGGGCCGCTTCGTACTCACAGCTCCCGATTGCTGAATTAAGTTTTTTTATGTAAAATGCTTTTAGGTTTTGGTTTTTTTTTTTTTGATATTGTTGTAGTTGAAAATAAAGTGAAATCTGTACGTAAATCAATAAATAAAACAGATAGAGAAATTTTCCACTGCGAGTAAAACGGCAATTTTTAAAATAGTTTAATTACATGGTTTATTTTTTAGATTTTCATTTTGTGGTTATAAAACTTCAATAAAATAGCATTTCCGTAAAAAACTTCGACGGAGAAATTTTACGGTTCGAGTCACACCAAAAACACATATTTTAGTAAAATTTAGTGTTTCTGCTGGGATATTTTTTTGGATGTTTCATAAATCATTTTAATACGTTACATGAATATGTATGGTGAAGAAAGTTTCAACGGAGCATTTTTCCTCAAAAAGATATCTATGAAATATGACTTTCATTAAAAAAACCTAACTTCTATTATTATTATTCTTTGGAATTTTATACAATACTTTTAATTTATTGATACTTTATCACATTGTAAAGTTTTTTCTGACTGACGAATTACTGTGGGGGTCAACTAGCTTCATTTCCTACACTAATTATCATAACACGCCTGCTATTGATGTTGACTTCTTCATCAGACGTAGAACATTTCTTGGATCATACCTCTACCCGAACCGTTATCAATCTAAGCTTCTACCATTATAATAATATAGGTACCGTCTGTTTTTTATGTTTTTATGCCAACAAAATTTTATGGTTAATTTTTCTATTTAATTCTCTTTGTCTAATCTTAACCCTCTTATTTATAAGCTCGGTGCTTGGAGTAGTTGCTCAGTGTTATGTGTTATTTGCTCGAGTTCATAAAAATAAAACGGAACATTTTAAACAACCCCCATTCCACTCTCGGTCGGGGTACCTACCTCACACATATTATTAATTAAGTACCCTTTTAGCACTTCTCTTTTTGTGTTCCGAACAAACCGCATCAAAATCGGTCCATTCGTGCAGGAGCTACGATGCCACAGACAGACAGACAGACAGATAGATACTTTCGACACGTCAAACTTATAACACCCTTCTTTTTGAACTCCCGACGGGTTAAAAATGTTATGTGAATGACATAGACACAACCCGGCTTATAATTATACTCCAAAGCTTACAATAATTTTAAGATAGTGACGATTTAATGCTTAGCCTTCGATCAACAATAACATCTAGTTTTAGATACTTACATAGTTGGAGTGACAGACATGGCCGAGCGTTATACGCCCACTTAAGAGTATAATTATAAGTAGATTATTTTGACAGTGTCAATAATACATAATACTAAGGTATTTCAAACATGGAACGCTTCCTAAGATCGTAACACTCGTAACCTTTTTTCTCCGTTTAAAAAAAAGTCAGTCTGTGCCATATAAAGTTTTCATTTAGTTCGTGAGCCTTCATCTATATAGTACTATTGTTGATCGATGTGTTTAGCTAGTTTCAAGAGCTTCTAATTTTAAAGAAAGCATTAATTTAGTCCAAAAACCAGTTACAATTACAATAAAAATAAAACCCAAAATATTGCGCGCTAAAGTCTTTAATTTAACAACGACTAAATAACGATTTTGTAGCTCATTTGAACGTTTTCATATAAACGAATCACGCAAACTTCGCTCTTTATTTCGTTAAAAGTCGTGATATTTCCTTTGCAGTCTGTATTTGTAGGTAGAATATTCAAGGGTTGACGACCTTTGGCTTATGAAGTGTTATGGAAAATTATAAATGTGAAAGTGTGTTTATCCGTCTTTTACGTCAAAACGGAGCAAAGACGGACAAACACACAAATAAACAAACACATTTTCACATTTATAATAAAAGTATGGATACGATAACCTAAACTTGAAGAATCTGAAACTTGTTAAACATATTTTGAATGATTTTGATGTGTTCTTTTTACTCATTATTCTCACCATGGGCTATATGTAAAGACGACCAGTGGCCCGATTCTGCTAACGTTAAGTCGTAATCGTGTCTCAATCGTGTTTCAATTGTTGTGCTTTTTTACACACTAGTTACAAGAATTATGACAGTATGATGTGATGTGAATGTAGTGTGTGGTGTGACAATCAGTAGTATTATGAAAAAAGTTCACATTTCTTGTAACAAGCGACCGCCCGCTTAGTTACTTTGTGCTAGTGTGTAAAAAAGCACAACAATTGAAACACGATTGAGACACGATCATGACTAAACGTTAGCAGAATCGGGCCACTGGAAAGTCCTTTATCAGTTTCGTTAACTTTTGCTATTAAAAGAAATTGTCACTTAGAACTTTCAAAGGAGTTTCAAAGGAAATCAGACCTTATCGATCTACCTTCAGCATACAAAGAATTTTAAAACTAAAGTTGATAGGTAGGTATAGCCATTTAATCAAAGTAGTACAAAACATTTCAAATAAAAGCTCAAGCTAGCTTAGATAAGTAAAACTAGTTCTGTTACAAAAGGAGACTGTTACTGTTGGCTCACGTAGGAGTCGAAGTCACGACCTTTCGCAACAGAGCGGGGCTGTAGGCACCCAACCGCGACTCGGAACAGCTACCCACCTTGCAAGCTAGCCATTCAAGCTAGCCGCTAGCTATTCGATGTGCCACCGTGAAATATCAGTTTGTAAACTAAACGCAGTTTTATTGCAAACGGTATCGCCGAAATTTTTAGATAGAATGGTAAATAAATAATGACGACCTCTGTGGCCCAAGTGAGGTACAATTTTCTGCTTAGAAATCGCTAGTTCGAATCTAGAGACGAATATTTGTGTGTAGGTGAACCTGTCTATTTGCCTCGGTTTGGGTGTTATCTATGTAGGTATATCATCACGTATTTTGATCTAAGCCGGTGATGACGGAGAGATGTGATGAGGATGACAGTAAAAGATTAAAACATGAACAAGGTGATTTTATTAATTTTATAAACACAACTGAGTGGCACTTAGCCTTCATCACACCTGATGTTAAGCAGTGATAAGGCAGAAGATGGAAGCGCACTACTCCCGGAATCACTGAGGAACTGGCTATCATATTTCTAATAGCTGAAAGAATAATGCTGACAACATCATTGTTATGGAGTCAGACTTAAGATGGTTGTAGGTAGTCAGGCGAACTAAGAACAGGTCATACCACCAACCAATCCTTTCTTACTCATTCTTGATATAAAATAAATGATAAAGTAGGTCTAAATGTCGATCTCCACAATGCGAAGTCGCAGGCAGCCACTAGGCCTATAAACGACTTTAATTCTTGACGTATTTCGACAAACCCAAATAACAAACAACAAGAATAAGTCTCAAGTTAAATTGTATCGATTTGTACTAATGTATAATTTATGTACACTGAAATTGAAATATCGATCCTGGTCGCGTGATAGCTCCAAATCTGGTATTGAGGCTACCCTGACACATGGAGGTCGCGACAATAAATAGCTTTCGTTTTTTCTTTTGGCTTATGGCATGTGAAAAATGTTCCGCGTTCATATCTTGATGGACCTAATGGAGGCATTTTGGCATATATGATATGTTTGCAAGCCAGTTAGTTGCAAAATACATTGTCTTTTAACCCTGTTCGAGAGTTAAAGTTTGTTTTGGACGAATTTTTTGTGTCGGAAGCTATAAATTGCATTATGTTCTAAAAAGGGTACTAAATTTTAAGCTTCTAAAAGAAAAGAAGTCAAGCTTCTAAAAGATAAGAAACTTATGGTGACAATACCCATATTAGTTTATAGTCGATATCAACGTCTGATTTTATAATAAAGCAATGCAGTAGAAATCCTTTTAAGGCGAGGAATCCCGACCGAAATCGCTTGCTCGGCCGCGCTCTATACACTTTGCGCGGACCCAGCGGCAGCCGGCAGTGAACTGTGAACTCGCGAGCGCCCCGCGAATCGAAAATCACTTAAAATTCAATTAAAAATTAAATAATGAAAAAATTAAATTTATGACGGCCGGAATCCCTCGGCTATTCAAAGACAATTATTTTCATATGTTTTTCATTAACTAAAACCAAGTATACTGCAAGTAATATGATATTTGGATTATTATTAGACGGATGTTTGGGATTTTATTTGACACAGTAAAATATCACCAATCGAAAAAAACGGCCGGAAACACA
This sequence comes from Crambus lathoniellus, assembly GCA_949710035.1. Taxonomy (NCBI): domain Eukaryota; kingdom Metazoa; phylum Arthropoda; class Insecta; order Lepidoptera; family Crambidae; genus Crambus; species Crambus lathoniellus. The sequence goes on from OX453317.1 coordinate 2,085,345, forward strand.
AGATAAATAATTGTGAAATAACATACATTTTTGCCAAATTTTAAGTACTTGTGATTTGCGAGTAATCCATAATTTAAAATACCCTATTTTGGGGAATCGGCGCCTTAAGATTTGCTGATGATAGACAATGACCGACGAGCACGATTATGGTTCTGTAGCTAAGGGTTGCCAGGCGTCCGGATAAAGCCGGAGAGGGTCAGGCTTTTTGGATGCTTGTCCGGCCAAATTAGACGGTCTCCAGCCTGTTTGGTTGTTGTTACATCTTTGGTCAACTAGTGCACTCGCCGGTTACAGTCAAGCGAGTGCGATGTTAGTCGAAAATATGACTTTTATTTTAGAATTAAGGCCTGATATTCTTGGTTTTTAGGATGTCCGGCCTTGCTACCCTAAAGTAGATATTAATTATTCGGATAAACTTGCTGGCCAGTCCGGCTTATCGGTTTTAAGACCAGGGTGCCTACCATCAACTCTTATTGCGGTTTTGTTTAGGAACCTAAACTGATCTGCTTCGCTTATTCGTACCACGACAGCTTAATATCAATGACAGCGATTCAGTGATCATTCAATGACATTTCACAGCCGCTGAGCTGTCATCAACTCTTATTTGACTTATAACTCGGCCAAGTTAACATGACACCTGCAAGTTATACCCGTCCCTTTCACTCTCCGGGCATGACAGAATCGAGTGAAAGAGACGGGTAGAAGAAATAAGGACACAAATCGTTCGGTCATTCACATTTAGCAATTCATTTGCGATCCAGTTTTTAGAAGGTCAGAGTACGAAAGAAAGCAATTCATTTTAGGAACCTATTCTGCATCGCGCTATTTTTGAATCGCTGTCTTAAAGTTGATGGTAGGCACCCTGGCAACCCTATCTGTAGGTCAAAAACACTGATCGTGTCAAAAGCACTTCACGGACGATTGCGAGAATTTTAGCACGATCACAAGCGCAAGGCACACTGCCAGATGGTAAGCGAATTAACGCGGCGAGCGGCGTGTAGCGTTTCACTTCTCAGCGTTGCCAGACGTAGACGTACAATAATTTCGACACCGGTACGATCTACGAAACAATATGTTTTATAGTACCTACGTCAAAGTACCTACGATAAATTCCAATCCTCCTCCGAAGTGGGGTGAAAAGAAAATACTAGTATCCAGCGCCTTAAAATCATCTAAAATACAAAATAATGTCTATGGTTGGGGATCTCCCCTCGAATCTACCAATCCAACGAACGAATGACAGTTCATTTAATTTATTCTTATCCTTTTAAAGTTAAGTTCGCTAGTTTTGCTAGTGTAAATGTAAAAAAAAATGATAGAAATTGTTAAAATGTTCCAATTTACTTGGATTACCATATTTTCAACTTTGGCAAGCGTCTAACTTTGTTTTTTATTTTCCAGTTGCGAAATAGCGCATTTCGCGTGGTTCTGGTTTTTCTTTGCACAAATGAGCTGTCATAGGACCCGTCCTACACCGCCCAAACTAAAGTGTGTGTTCACTTTTCTTCCAAAAATTGGGATGATTATCAATAAATAAATAAATAACTTCTTACAATCACACCAATTATCTAAGACCATGTTAATTTCATTAAGAAACTGTATCATGGAAAACTTGATAACGGATAAATATATACTTAAATACTTTTTGTTTGTAAATACATACATAATATACATAGTAAACACCCAGACCAAGACAAATAGACATGTTCATGCACACAAATATTTGTCTTGTTTGGGAATCGAACCCGAGACCTCTGGCGCAGAAGGTGGGTAGCTTACCCCTGCGCCAAGTCGGTCGTCAAATGCGATATAACTTTAGCTAAACACATAACTGAGTCATCATCGTGGCCGGTGTTGTTTACACCGCATAAACTATAGTGTGTTCACTTTTCTTCCAAAAATCGGGATATAAGGATAATTAACAATGCGATATAACTTCAGCTAAACACAAACCTGAGTCATCATCATGGCCGGTGTTGAGTTGCAACGCCAGCGTCCTCAGCTGCTTGTACACCATAACAGCCTCGTTCCTCAGCCAGCCATCGTCCTGGTCTTCGGGTTCCGACTCCATCTCAGCATGCAGCGACCGTGCCGGGTCAGCCGTGTCCACCGGGTCGGGGGAGCCGATCCGCTCCGCGAGGGTGTCGTGAGATCTTTGAAGGCGTTCCAGCTCTTTGAGTGTGTTCTTGTATAGGTGTTCCTGGGGAGGAAAGGATTTTATTAAAATAAAATTGAAAAATAAAAATTATTTATTCACTTAGACATAATAAATATGTACTTATGAATCGTCTACATTTTCCTACCGCCCATTCAAGACTTTATTAACTGACAAGAAGAACATGGGCAATAAACTTGAAAGCGTTTATTTAGGTAACGACATTTACAAAAAAAAATTACATGTCGTTACTAATACAACAATTGCTCATAGTATAAAAATACATAATTTTAAAACATTTCAAGTGATTATGTTATGTGTTACATCAGGACCTTGCATTGCGGTCATTCAAATAATCGTCTACTTTATAGTATCCTTTGCTCATCAGCGACTCTTTAATGTAACATTGAAATTAACATTAAGTAGTAGTTTTACATAGTTATGGAGTAGAGATGCGATCGTTGAGGAAAATATGTGGAGTCAAATTGAGTGATAGAGTGAGCACTGATGTGATTCGTGAAAGGTGTGGGCTGTAAGATGATATAGTGACAAGAGTTGAGAAAGGAATGCTCCGGTTGTTTGGTCACTTAGAAAAGATGAATGAAAGGCGAATCACAAAAGAGATATATTGTGCGAATGTGGAAGGATCGGTTGCGCAAGGGCGTCCGAGAAACACCTACACTGACCAAATAGGAGGTTTAATAAAAAAGGCTGGTGTACGCAGTGACATAAATCGCCGGGCATGTATGAAAAGATTGATGGATGTGAATGAAGCGAAAGAAGTGTGCAAGGATCGTAGCAGGTTGTTCTCTGCCTACTCCAGTGGGAAATAGGCGTGAGTAGGTACATGTTGACAGGATCTGATCGTTTACAGTTGAACTAAGATAACGGTTCCTATTTAGTTGGAACCCTGGAATAAGGATGCGTTCAATGACAAAATAGAAAACTTTGAGTACCTACGCAGGTACTATCCATCATAAAAAGCAGCTAGGACTTTAATGTTGCATATCATACGAAAATAATATAACACAGACATCTTAATACACACACACACACACACACACAAACAAACACTCACACATAGAAACATATATATGCGCACGCGCACGCACTCTTCGTAGGAATTTTATTCCTATTTAAATAATATAAATAAATAATAAATAACTTCTTACATTCACACTAATTATCGAAGCCCATGTTAATTTCATTAAGAAACTGTATCATGGAAAACTTGATAACGGATAAATATATACTTAAATACTTTTTTTTTGTAAATACATACTTAATATACATAGTTAACACCCAGACCAAGACAAATAGACATGTTCATGCACACAAATATTTGTCTTGTTCGGGAATCGAACCCGAGACCACTGGCGCAGAAGGTGGGTAGCTTACCTCTGCACCAAATCGGTCGTCAAATGGTCCTATTGGTAATGGACTTTGATTATTTATCCTCAAGGGGGTCAGGCGCTGAATGCCGTAGGACAGGCTTATGCCTAGCTCGGCAGCAGATGCTAGTTTATATTGTAGTAACTTAAGTCCTTATTTAAGACTGTCAAAATGTAAATTACTTTTAAGAGTGTATAAATAAATTTATTATTTATTATTATTACTAGCGGCCGCCCGCGGTTTCACCCGCGTGGTTCCCGTTCCCGTGGGAATATCGGGATAAAAAGTACATATAAACCTTCCTCTTGAATCACTCTATCTATTAAAAAAAATCGCATCAAAATCCGTTGCGTAGTTTCAAAGATTTAAGCATACAAAGGGACATAGGGACAGAGAAAGCGACTTTGTTTTATACTATGTAGTGATAGTGATATCAAACACAAGACCTAAATATAGATGTGTTTTAATCCGTAAAAGTTGTTACATTAGGTATAACTTAAGAAAATTTAGATAAAAAATGTTCTGAAAGTTTAAACGTACATTCCTGTAGCAAAATACGTGTTGTCTTTTACACCATGCGTTTTTCTTACATGATTCATACAATTGATGACTTTTGTTCTTAATGTAAATACAGACATAAATCAAGTCAGTGAAAGGCACAATTCGGGTATAGTTCGTCTCTCACAAAATCTGATGAATAGAGCGTAATAGGTAATTAGACGGACAGACAGCCTTCTTATTTCATTGTTTAAGCAGATAAGAGTTGAGTGATTAATCAAGAAGATTAGAAAGTATTTATTTATTTAAAAATGCTTGAAGCTACGAAAAAGTTTTGTAAGATTCATATTGTTAAGATTACATTACTAAGCGTGATTACTTGAAACACATACCTAATCTAGATATTTTAATTATAAGGAAATATTTTATTTTATGCGTAGGTAGGTATTATGTTTTTTAGCGTACGAATATTAACTGGTTCATTACAAGTCTAAGAATTGCTGAATAACCATGGTAGTTCACACTGCACCATACTTGTGATCCTTTTTACTGCTTGCCGTCGGCCGATAGTCCAGGCATGCCTTGACGATAAAATCAACACAATACCTTAATACTGATACCATTCATACCTGTTCCTTTAGTTGCCTTTCCAGCGCCACTATCCGGTCGTTGGCCTCGTCCAGCTGTTGCCGCAATTGCTCCTTGTCGTTGAGGGAGCCAGTCAGCCGCCGCTCCAGGTCTGCCCGCTTGTCGCTCACTAATGCTAGCTCTGCTTTTAGGGATTCTAGGCTGTGGACGTGGTCCTGTGGGAGGAAAGAAGAGGATAAAGTAAATGAAGTATTTTTTCAGATGTACCTTCATCTAACTCAGATCAGGTAAGTGGATAAAAAAATAGTGTATGGTATATATACCATAGACTAGTGCAAATAATGCACATAGACGATTGCCTATGTGTAAATTAAATGTCATTGTAGAAGATCTATTGATCTCGATGATCTATCTACAATGACATTTAATTTAAATTTATGAAAGATGTAAAGTCGACCAAGAAATTGCTTTATCACCTTTAGTTTTAAAACTCTTTGTATGCCGAAGATTGATAAGGTCTGATTTCGTTTGAAAGTTAAAGCGACAATTAATATTGATGTCTTTGTGCACGTAATTGAAATGTCATTCAGATTTGAGCTTTAGCGAAATTTTTAATGTATGGGAATTGTCAACGAAACTGCTAAAGTACTTTCCTGGTCGACTTTACCTAGCTACAGACAATAAAGTAAAATTACAGGTATTGTACCTACTTATAAGATTGGTCAGCTAGCCAAGCACTTACAAGAAAAAAGAAAAATTCGTGAAAGAAATCAACTCATATAAGTAAATATTTTTTATTTCACTAACTAAGTATATTTCCAACATTGTCGTATTCTTCATTGATCACGCTAAATCGTCATTATCCATTTTAAATAGTAACAGTTATGCTTGGACAAACATAAGCTTATGTCTCCCTTACCTGCAGACTGGTTTTCCTCATGGAACACTGATCTCTCAGACCCTCAAGTTGCGCCAACAGCTGAGCCTCCGTCGCCGACGACTCCTTGAGCTGGGCTGTCAATCTGGAGTTCTGGGCTGTCAGCTCCGATATCAAGCTGGCTTTCTCCTCATCTCTCTGTGGAAGAATGGGTAATTTTAATAAAAGGAAACAAGTATGTAACACCAAAAGGTTTTTGTTGCTGTCTGTTACAACACATCTTTAACTGATATATTTGGAACGTGTGAACATGTGCCAAAAAAACAATAGAATTCAATACTTGTAGTGTAAGATGCGAGCATAAAGATTTAATAAGTGTCTTATAGAAGGCGTATTACCCACTAAATGAATAGTACCGGTTTTTAAGGATGTTGGTTGACATATCCAAGGTCGATGAATATCGCCCATATCCATTTTATGTACTCTGTCGAAGCTTTTTGAGAGATAAGCTCAGCTTATTTTTTCTTCTTAACTGTCACAATTTATTGTGAAGAATAAATATATGTAGCTTTCTTCCGCAAATAATCACAAAACTTGCACCTTCACCGATCACACTACTACTCGGTGAAGGTGCAAGTTTTGTGATTATTTGCGGAAGAAAGCTACATATATTTATTTTTCACAATGGTTAGGGACTTCCGCCAAGTGACGCCTGATTCAATCAAATACTGTCACAATTTATTTATATAGCTTAACTCCCTAATTCTCGATCGCTACTCAGCTTTGAGACCGCCCAAACATTGCATCGCAGTGTCGCTTTAAATGACAAACGAATTTCGAGACGACATGATGTTTAACATAGTTGAGTACCGTTGAGTATTTGGCCGTTAGTCATCTATAAATTCTACATTCATATTTCAAGCCATACAACAGATTTGTTATTCCTATATGATGTAAATCCTATAAAACAGAGCTTGTACTAGTACACCTTAATTTTCTGATAACTGTACATTAGTGGGCAATACAGATTTGTAATTGTATGCTATCATACAGATAATTCCCCTAGTCCTACCAAGGCTGAACACATTGGCATATGAGAAAGGATACCTTTGCCATAGCTAATTACCATGACAGGCTTTAAATAGTTTCCCAAAATGAAACAAACAACCTATCTTTTGTTTTCCATTGCCATGGTCTATTTGTATTCAATAATGACAGCATCACGATTGGAAAACAAATGTTGATGATCGCAAACTTTCAAAGTTATAACAATTATCAGTAAACTTAGAAAGTATCTTTATTTGTATAATACGCACGATTGAACTTAAGATAATTTTCAACTGAAGAGATAGATAATAGTTTATGAAAGCGAAAGTAGATGCAGATTAAGTTACATGCACAATACAAAACATATGAACATAAAAGAACAATAAAACGAAGCTCTACATCTATCTATCTTACGCCCGAATTCTCAAACGCAAATCATATTTGGGACACAGCCATCTCTATCGTCTTCTACAAGCCATGCGCATAAAGTTGGCAACGTAGTTTTAAGTGAACCGATTTGACATCGTTTGCACCGTTTGACAGGTAAACAGCGAGTAAACCTCGAGTACTGAATCCTATGGAGATGGCATATCTTCTATACATCTATATACAAATAAATAAAATTGGAGTGTCTGTTTGTAACATTAAATAACCGCTTTATACTACGTGCATATGATTAAATATACGGTACATATACCAAAATGACATGTTTTACAATTTTTGTCTGTCTGTCTGTTTGTTCCGGCTAAACTCTGAAACGGCTGGACCGATTAATACGACAATTAGAAGAAGTTTAAAATTGAATTCCAAGATTTTCTTACATTGTGACTTAGTTACACCTCACTTTTTCGTAGGTATGCCACCTCCATAGGATTTAGTACTCAGAGGAGTAAATCGGTTCACAGCAATGTTGCCGTTCCGTATCATAGCATGGCTTGTAGAAGACGATAGAGACGGCTGTGCTTTGGGAGCATCTCAAACATCATGGCATCTCTTTCATACGTTTGACATTTAAAGTGACAGGGCGATGTTTGAGACGCTCCCAAAGATAAGTACGAGTATTCGGGCAATAGAGCGATGAATTGAATGAATTTCAATCTTCTATTTATCTATTCTATAAAAACTCTTGCGTTACTGACTGACTGACAGACAACGCACAGCCGAAAATTTGGCATGTATGATTCTTGGGGAGTGTAGGAGAGCACTAAGAAAGGATTTTTGGAAATTTCCCCCCTAAGGGGGTAAGAAAGGGGGTCCACTCAGACGAAGTCGCGAGAGCGCTAGTTATAATAGAAAACAAAGTCGCTTCCTTTCGTCGATCTTTAATGCAGTTGTCATGAATAGACAGAGTGATTCAAGAGAAAGGTTTACATCCTACTAGTATTATAAATGGGAAAGTTTGTGAATAGGAATGTATGTAAGAATGTAATGGATGTTTGTTACTCTTTCACGCATAAACCACAAAACGGATTTGGATGAAATTTGCAACAGAGATAGATTATAGGCTGGAATAACACATAGGATACTTTTTATCCCGATATTCCCACGGGAACGGGAGCCACGCGGGTGAAGCCGTTAGATATTCGTAAAGTCCGTTCGGTTAGATAGTGTCGGTACACCCGTACGGCATTGTGGCTCTTGCTATAAAATGCAGATATAAAATAATACACTCAAGTTGAGAACCAAAGTCAATTTTAATGAAAATTTGGATATTTTTATATAAAAGGAAGTTAAATAAGTGATTTACAAATAATAATAATTATTATAAACTTTTTATATCATTATTATGATTACTTATCATCGCTCGAATTGTCACAAGTCATAACCGTCGTTACCACTTGTATTTATAATAAACATAGATTATTTAAGAAAATATAATTTAATAAATGCCGAGTCCCAAAATCCAATTCCATTTTCGGGTGTACGCCGCACGCGGCTATTTTGTTTATGCGGCGGCATCCTTTGAAAAGCAGCGGCACGTGCCAAGGCGGCGCGATCAAAGGGCGACACTATCTGAGCGAATGGACTTTAAAGGAAATTTTGTAGGACTCCTAAAACAATACTACTTATTCTTAATTTCAAAAAAATTTGTTAAGTATTAAATTTGTAACGATGGAGATTATTTTATTTGTGGTCACAAGAACTCAAGTATTGATATATTTTTTTAAATAATCTCCTTATTCGGTCCCATTATGTATGAGTATGATAGCTTTGATCAGCTTAGAGCTAATTTATGGTAAGTTGTTTCTGTATCTATTATTATTATTATTCATAGCATATCTTCATACATTATAAGGAAAAGTTAGCATGTATGCGGAGACAATGCTAAGAGTCACTTAACATTAAATATTCATATATCTCGAAACATGAAGGTGAGAATTCCTCATCAAAATTAAGATAACAGAGATCCTCGTTAATATTCAAACTCAAAGCAATTTCACGGTAGCTAAGAAGTTTCTCTATTAAAGTATTTAATTTAGAAATGTTTGCACATAAATATTTCATGGCTACTTTAACATGGGTTTCATCAATGATCCCGATGTTATAGTTCGTTTCAGTAACAATAACGGATCAAATTTTACTACCGCCAGCAATATTTACTCACAGCGTATTAGACGGCGTGAAATCACTGTGATCTAAACACCGAGCGTGGTTAATCGTGTTAATAAGTGTAACGACGTCTTGAATAGCTTCAACTGAAACTGCTTCTTGTGATATGGTGTTAAAGTTGAAAATCCTATGAAGATTGTTTACGAAATTGCTTCTCCCAAGAGGTTTTGGAAGGACGTCAGCGGCCGTGACGACCGACGGCGGTTCTTGCGACACGCAGTGTTGGCACAAGGGATGAGCTGCTTAAGTATCCATTGTTCAATTAATATAAATGAATGTACTCGTACAATTTTGTTATCTTCAACTACTTTTTAAATCTTGAGGCATTTGACTTGACAGTAGATATTGGACTCATAATTGGTAATTTTAGGTTGAGTTGATTGTGTTTTTAAAGGATTTTAAGTTTTTATCCGACGTTTCGGCACCTTTCCAGGAGCCGTGGTCACGGAAACTGAGCAGTTCGCGTAGAAATCTAAGATGTGCTCAGTAGATACGTTTGACTTTTTTTCGTATTGATGTATTTAATTGATGCAATGATATTTAAACACCAATAACTACTAAAGGACACAATAGAGAACACGGAAGCTAGGCCAGTAATACGAAATTAGTAGGTAGGTAATAGTACAATAACATAGTTTTTGCTTTTTGAAATCAAACTAGGTAGGTAGGTCTAAATCAAGGCAATAGTATGATAGTTCATCACTATCTAAACAAAACATTTAATTTTAAAGGTGAATACGACAGAAGCCCGTGGCGCAGTGGTTAGCGCGCTCGGCCTGCGATCGCTGAAGTTAAGCAACTTTCGCAATGGTCGGTCACGGGATGGGCGCCCAAAAATTTACTACCTCGAGCTCCTCCGTGCTTCGGAAAGCACTGAGGAGCCTCACTGAGGAGGTCATGGCTCATTATTTTTATGCATCCATAAAGAAGGCCTGTGCTCAGCAGTGGGGACTTATAATGGCTGATGATGATAATGATGATGACAGGTCGACTGACACTAAACAAATCTTTTAATGGGAAGTAAAATTTATTTAATTAACTTGCTCTAGTTTTCGCTCGTCTCTCATCGCTTCTCCTTACCGGCTAGTTAAACACCAATTAACGAAGTGTCAACGGAAAACAAACGTGCGATAGTCGCGTCCCGGATGACAAAGCCAGCCTAGCGTCTAATTATTTCCTGACATTCCGAATGATGGCACATATTTGGCGCTTATTAAAGTATTATTTGGAAACCTTCAATGCTGCAGTGAATAAGGATCTTGTGATTGTGAAGATCACATAATCAAAAATCCTGAGAAACTGGAGAAACTTATATCGTGGTTGGCATCACTGGAGGAAAAGGATCACGTGGCCGATCGCCAACCCGATGGACAGACCAGCTCAAGGACTCACCTGCCGCCCAGCTCCAAAACCACCTTATCCGCCTCTGTGATCTCATGGTTCACACCACTGACTTCAGGCCCAGAACAGGCGTCTGTCACTCGATGTACTTGCGCGCAAATCTCGCCCTCACCGCCGGCGGTGCAAATCCATAGAAATTACGTCCGCAAAAGAGCTAGAATATATGCATTAGAAAGAGATGCAACGGGTAGCCGTTCGTAATTTGCGCCGTATAAGCTGAATTCCACTTTATTGCGTTATCGTTAGAGTTGCTATTTATTTAAATGGCTTAGCGGAGTGCAGTATCTGTTACTACTACACTAGTAACTATTTAGTAATCTGTGCCCAGAGGTCCCGGGTTCGATTCCCAGTGGGGGTACATATTGTATTCGGTTTGGTTGGTGGTAGGACTTGTTCTTAGTCCGCCTGGCTATAGCTACCACTATCTTATCTAAGTCTGACTGACGCCATAACAATGATGTTTTCAGTATTATTATGTTCCGGCAGTTAGAGATAAGATAAGATAGTCAGTTCCTCAGTGATTGAGGATTCCGGGAGTAGTGCGCTTCCACCTTCAGCCTTATCACCACTTAACATCAAGTGTGATGAGGCTAAGTGATACCCCGTAGTAGATAAAAAAAAGAACGTGGCCAGAGATGCGATGGATAGGGGCCGCTGGAGACAGATACCCTTTGACAGCTGCGAACCACCCAACGATGACCATGCACGATCCTCAGTCATGAGGGGCCGAGTTTAGAGAGATTGTGAAGAATTATAAATCAAAGTCAAAGTCAAATTTGTTTATTCAATTTAAATTGTTATTTACAATACTTGTAAAAGTCATAGAAGCTACGAAGCTACGTCATAGAATCGGTCTTGTTACTGCATCTGAGCATCCTGCGTGACAAATTCGGCCTACCGACAAATGGTTTCCTGAAGACAGTACAAATGATGGTACATATTTGGCCTTTCAATGCTGTGGTTAATAAGGACCTTGTATTAAGAATTGACCTTGGTTACTTCTGCTTTTGAATGTTGTTACATCAGTTTGTTGATGAATGATCAGATATGAAAGAAGTCGTTCGCGAATAGTATAAGGATTAAGATCAAAATTCAAGGTGATTAGGTTTTTTTGCTTTAATGAAATCTGTAATTTAGTTTTGATTGGGACTGAGCACTGAGTGATTGATGTTTTGATATGCATTTATATTTAACTATTGTAACGCTACATTATTTATAAGTTCGGATTTATTTATTTAGAATAGCGCTATACGCAGTTAAGTCACGGAGTTATGGAGTTGCTTCCTGCACTCAAATAGTCTCCGAGTTTTTAACTAACTATTATTAGTACACTCCTCACCGTGGATTCAGGCACTATCATCAGCACTGTGGATAGGCGCTTGACCTGGGGGCCAATTCTGCTAACGTTAAGTCATAATCGTGTCTCAATCGTGTTTCAATTGTAGTTCAATTGTTGTGCTTTTTTACACACTAGTTACAAGAAATGTGTACTTTTTTCACCATACTACTGATGGTCACACCACACACTACATTTACATCACATCATATTGTCATAATTCTTGTAACTAGTGTGTAAAAAAGCACTACAATTGAACTACAATAAATTGAAACACGATTGAGACACGATTTTGACTTAAGGCGATACTCGGAAAAAATATGCTAAAGCGAGATAGCAATGAGAAAACGACGCGCGCGGGAGCGAGACCAATTTTGCCGATTACGCCAAAAAAACACAAAATCACATCGTATTCAAAAACTGAATATAGTATTTCTGAAACTATACGATTCTAGATCAAGGTATGAAGAAATATATATCTTATTACCAGATTTATAACAACTCTAACCGTCCTATAGTTTTATATCAAAGAGTCCATACTTTTTCCGAGTAGCGCCTTAACGTTAGCAGGCTTGGCCCCCAGCTCCCTATATGGACTAGATGGGTCCCCCTCATGGTCTGTTGCTAGCATATCCCTTGTAATCTAGTAAAATTCTATTAAAGCTACTTGGGATTGTGCAATAAAAGATTGTACTTAACCTGTTGCGTCTAAGTTTTTCTTCTCCTCCATCTCAAACCCAGACCACGAAATCCTTATACTATAAATTTTGTAAAGGTAACTTCTTAACTTCTTAAGCGAAGTATACCTAAGTAAAGTACAATCGCCTATATTCAAATCTCGGAAATTTCATATTTGTTAAAGTTTCAAATTATAGTCTGTCCACGTCCATAAAGCAACCACACATACTATACCTAAGATTTTTTTGTTAAAATTAATATAAGTTAGATATTTAGCAAGTTCTGAATAGGTAATCGATTTTTGTTTTTTAATCACACGATGAATATTATTGTTATTGTTATATTACAAGAATTAATTTAATCGATCGATGTTTGTTAATTGTGCATTATGTTTACTTATCAACAATAGATTCGATGTTTTGTTTAATAAAATCAATCTATTAAATAAAATCAATAGTCCGAACAGAAGTTTTTAAGTTCTAAACCTACTTAATAGAATATTGATATAAAACACTCCTGACTTCAGCCATTTATCATCAGTTGCTAGCAAACAAGCCTGGGTGCGCCTGTAATTGGCTAATTGGCCCTGAAACCTCCCCCCACCCCCTATTTGTTAATACCTAGCTATTACGTCATGAAATATTTCACTGGTGTCCTTGGCAGTGGGTGATAATAGCTGCGGTAGAATAAGGTGCGTTATTAGTTTTCATTTGTCAACAAAACAAAAGTAACATTTCGTGGAAGTGGAAAAGACAACGTTCCTATTTCAGTCTCTGAGTAAAATTACATAAAAAAATTACCTACAAAAGTTTTCACTTTCATAAGGAAAAGAAAAGCATCGCTTGTTTATTAAACTATCAAATCAACAATCGAACAATAAAGTTCTTGTGGCGGTCTCTGGAAAGTGTCGAAAGGTCGGGAAAATCAAAGTAGTTTGGAAAACAACATTAAGTATGTGCCCATATTATTTGTAATTGGCACAAATTATTTTAATTTTTAGTTTTTTGCATTGCACAATGCAATTTTTATTACTGAAAAATGGAAAATGAAGTATTTAGAACGGCTCCGTAGCTCAGTGGTTAGAGCAGTCGCCCGGAAAGCGAAAGGTCGTGGGTTCGAGTCCCATCGGAGCTGATTGTGAGATTGGCACAAATGCTAAAAACTGTATTTTTTACATAGAGTATATAAGGCTCGTCTGTGTTAAAAATAACAAATTGGTACAAAATCAATTTTCCAGATGTAAGTGACGTGTTTCATAGCAATATAATAAATTAGATTATTATCGAACGTCTGAGCTAGCGTTGAAATACCGTGTTTTCTCTCTATTTAGGTAGGCAATTAAACGTAAGGTTTTCTTCTCAATAAGTTATTTGTTTTCTAAACATTAAAGACCTTAAATGATAAGTAGGTAATGTCTTTTCTCATGCTATAGATCATATGATAAATGGAATCAATCATTAGTATTACTGATTGATGGAGACCTATGCCCAGCCAGGAGTGGGCGTCTTACCTAAAATTAAACCGGGAATTAAAAACTAACGAAAGCATAGACAAAGCAAAATATATAAAGAAGCGTTCTTTCCATTGTCTATTTTGGTTTACTTTTTAATTTAGCTATTTAGCATCGTGTGCAAAGAGGCCCCGATTTAAAAAGCAATCTGCAGCGGGAACTGTAAACCTTGACTCGGTTGGCGGTTCCAGTGCTCAATGTCAATTGCAAGCAAACGCTGGTCTGACCAAACTGCGGGTTTTTTGTACTCAATTTAAGGTCAGGGCTTTGATCATTGTTTCACTGGGAATTTGATAAAGGTAATTAGCCATTTTGTACCGGGATCTGATTATGTTTGTTCGCAGGGTTTACGTGCGATATAATGTTATGTATGAATTCACATCGTTATCTCATAAGCATAATAGTATCGCATGCCAGAGTTTGCCTGACGCGGCTACACATTTGAAATTTTACTTATGTCTATTACAAAAACACTTATTTCCTCGCAAAACCATTTCCATAGTTTTTCTGCAAGTGTTCTGCAAGTTTAGACTTATTTGCTACAAAACCAGTAAGTATAGTACGATGTATTGGCCTAACATTTGGTGCAAATATAACAATATGTGGCCGCAGCATTAAAATAATAAAGAAATAGTTTTCCGCCAGCGGCATTGCCCGTGGACTACACGACTTTTTCTTAAGTGTTTGTAATGGTCAAGCTATTGAATAAAGTTTTCGCCGAATTTAAGAGAAATAATACCACTGACTTACGTATCATAAGAATAGAAGAACTAACCTACAATTAAAACGATGTCTTAACGCAGACTTAACCAAATGATGATTATAAATTTATAATAAAAAGCGTCTGTTTACACGGCTGGTTGAACCTGGAAGTAAAAACTCTAATGTTAATCATTAGTTGTCTTCGTGGCCATTTACATCAACACGGAGACACGATAGTTCGCGTGTGGCAACTTCGTGAAGATCATTATGTACCTACTTGATGAGAAAGATTTGTGTTAATGGTTAGGCGTATAGTGTAAATATCACTTAAACCACTTTATTATTTTCATTTTTTTTTCAAAACGGGGTAGCACTTAGCCTGATGATAAGTGAAGATAAGGCTGAAGGTGGAAGCGCACTACTCCCGGAATCCTCAACTAATGTGGAACTGGCTATCTTATCTATAACTGCCGGAATACAACAATGCTGAAAACATCGTTGTTATGGTGTCAGACGTTGCTATATGTATCGCCAGGCGGACTTGGAACAAACCGAACACAATCTGTACCCCCACTGGGGATCGATTCCGGGTTCTCTGGGTTTGAGAACGAAATTCGGTTATAAAGTGTCTCAAAAGTAGGTATAGGATTTGAATTTCGCGCTATTTCCGAAAACAGTTATATATATATAGCTTCCGCTAAATATTCAAGATGGCGGGTTGAAATTTGACATACGTCATCTCGACACATGTAAAATTAATCGTGGAGCGTTTAACAATAAAACAGCGCCTAGAAGTTATACAAATATTTAACGAAAATTAACGATCAATTACAAACACTCGTCGAAAGGTCGAAAAATCTCGTAATTTCAAGAAGAGGTGATGTCAAATGGCCACCGAGATCTTGCCATCTGGTGCCACTGGATTTCTTTCTCTGGGGCTAGGTACGTGAAAGATAAAGTCTACGCCAACTATCCACAAAACATAGACAATATAGACAAATATTCGCCGAGTTATTGGTGAAATAAGTAGCGAAATGTGTGAAATTAGCAGCGAAAATGCCCGTGGCGGCCATTTAGCAGATATTCTATTCAGATAAAATTGTACAAGTCTCTTCTTTAAAATAAAATAAAACTACGAAGAAATTCCAATCCATTCGCGTTTTATTGAGACATATCATCCTATACCTACTTTTGGGACACCCGTTACAATAAATGGGACTAACTGATAAAGATTTTACTATTGAATCTGCTAAACATATTTTATTAGGTACCTAATACCCTTATAATAGTGTGAGTATAGGACTTGGTCGATAAATAGCAGAAATATTTTTTGAATAAATAAGTAGGTAATAAACTGTATTTTTTTTCTAAAATCGACAAGAACATCAAACAACTCTAATGCAGGTGATCGGATAATCGGATGCATTTCACCTAAAGTCAAGGTGTTAGCTGTTATGGAATGCACTTTTGTTTCAATTTTTTTTAAATAAATACCTCATGCTAAAGATGTCGTTAACACACTATGTTACTGACTAATTATGCATTCGCGAATTTTCTGGAACCCCGGAATTGATATTAAAAAAAAAAGTTTTAAGAAGCCGCTTTCATAAATTCCTAGCCAAATATTAACTTTAGGTAAATATGCATCCGATTATCCGATCTCTGCGTCATAATGCAGACGAGCGTCAATTTTACTGAACATACTGGGATATGCCATCAACATGGAATCTTCGTTTTTTTAATAACTACTTACTTATGTTTTAGGTTCACGAAACTATTCCACAAACCACTAATCTTCCATTTAGCCTACAACTTCCAGTTAGTATAATAAAATTGCTTTTCTCATTGTTTCCACGATTAATTGCCCTTTTTCCTACGTAATTGAGAACCCATAAATAACAAAGTTTGCCGATATGTCGAAAGAGTTTCTCTGAGTATCATGAAACTCTTATATTTACTGGGTATGGTTACCAAAAACAGGATGATCATATGACTTGTTTGTATTAAACGTATGAAACGGGATGTTACCGTGGGAAATGGCGTTTATTTATAGTATTCTGGTATTCTGAATAATAAACGTTATTTTCACTTTGTACTGTAATGTTGAACAACAAAAAAAGTATGCTCAAACAACGAATTCTATTAAACATTAAAAATTAGAATATGAATAATGGATCGTGTATTTTAATTCAATTTGTTATTTAATTAAATTAATGTATGAATTTTGTTGATGTAATTATTGATGTGAGTGAATACGGAATTATGGTCTAAAGTCTAAAATAAACGTTTTAGCGTTTCAGTTGCGCCCGCGCTTTTAGCCGCGTCCAGTTTGGTCATGGGCTTTATTTTTGTGTTGTGTTCTTTTTATGCCGGCTCTACACGTTGGCCAACATTGTGGCCAATGCACATTAACTTCTTGGTAAGAACTCTAAAAATATTATTTGCTACAAAATCAGTACAGTATGATGAATTTGGCGACAATGTTGGCCAACGTGTCGAGCCGGCATTACAGACATGCACACACACACACACAAAAGAAGCAAATACATGCAACGAATAAATTCATCCCTTTCTAACTATTATTGAGAAGAGATCTCCACTTGAGTGTCGTTCTATATTTACGGACCTAATGCCCGAATACTCGTACGCTACTTATCTTTGGGAGCGTCTCACACATCGCCCTGTCACTTTAAATGTCAAACGTATAAAAGAGATGCCATGATGTTTGAGACGCTCCCAAAGATGATTTGCGTACGAGAATTCGGGCGTAAGTGTGCGCAATTTAATCGCTTCCTCAAATATTCTTCATCATCATGTCAGCCGAACGACGCCCACTGCTGTGTATAGGCCTCCCCCAAGGATGTCCACAACGGTCAGTCCTGCTTGGCCCGCATCCAGCGGCTTCCCGCGACCTTGACCAGATCGTCGGTCCACCTAGTAGGGGGCGTCCCCACGGAACGTCTTCCGGTACGCGCATTCGCCCCAAATAATCGAGATAACCTTCTTACCTTTTTTTTATTTAAGTGAGCGGAATGCTTTTACGCATACCCCATCCACGTGCGGTGTGTGGACGGTGGTTATGTGGGACTCGTCTAAGGCTGCCTCCCGATCCCCCATCAAGCTACTAGTACTCAATGGGGGATCAGGAAGGGGGAATACCCACTAAACCCCTCACTATTTGCTCTCTCGCCGGCGATCGGTCATGGGGGATTGGGGTGACAGTCTCCCCTAAAGATAACCTTCTTACCTGTTTGACCGACGTGTCTTTGGAGTCGATCTTGGTCGTGAGCTCCCTGATGTCATTCTGGAGCTCCAGGAGTCTGGCCTCGTACTCGCCCTGGGTGGTATCCAGGCGGCGCCGCAGCAGGTGCTTCTCCTGCTCCAACTCCTGGGGAAAGAAAGAGATGGTGTTAGAGCATTGGTTGTTAATTTACGATTGTTAGAAGGTTTTGTTACTATCAGTTATTACATAGGTTAATCAAAGTATTTTAGTGAACACAATACACGACGTTATCCCGCGGGAATGTGACATTTTTGCGGGATAAAAAACAACCTGCGTTCCTCTCCAGGCTATAAAGTATCTGTGTCCCAAATTTCAGCCAAATCCGTTTAGCCGGTTTTGCGTGATTGAGTAACAAACATCAAAACATCTAAACATCCAAAATTCCAAACCTCTAAACTTTTACATTTATAACATTAGTAGGATAGTAAGTGATCAGGCTTTACTTTGTAGTTCATATAATCGTGTTCATTAAACATAAATCACATTTTGAAGACCTATTTGGCACAGGGGTAGGATACCTGCCTTCTGCGCCAGAGGTCTCGGGTTCGATTCTCGAACAAGACTAGTATTTGTGTGCATGAACACATTTGTCTTGGTATGGGTGTTACCTATGTACCTATATATTATGTATGTGTATTTACAAAAAAAGGTACCTACATAAGTGTTGATTAATTCGTTGTTGTTGCCATAACACCGTTTCTTAATGACAACTCTTGTGAGCTACATAAATTCGTGTGATTGTAAGAAAGGACATTTTTCATTTTCGGCTAGGACATTGTACACTATTCGTACTAATAGTAAAAAATATAGTAAAGTCAAATAAAATATTAAAATTCTCATTGTCTTTCTGGATAAATGGTACAAAAATAAACTTTGAAATAAAAATTCTTTGCCATCCATGGTCACACTGGCAACCATATTTAAATCACGTTCGGAAACTTTGATGTTTCTGTACGAAAAACGATGACATTGACGACTGATGATAATCTGTCAATGTAAACCTTTTTTTAAATGTTAGTGTGACATTTTACCGCCTTATTGAATCGGGGCTGCATAATTATTAAGACTAGATAATGCTTTTGTACCATCAAACGCGTTAGCTTATTGCGATATAATTAGTTTTCAGTTATTATATTTATCTTTTGCTTGCCTATGGTATAGTGTACAAAGTCCTAGCCGAGGCTCCATACAAAACTGAAAAATCTCCTTTATTTATTAATACACCTTTCAACAAGTTCTTGAATACAGAACAAAGGTTGTGATCACATAAATATTTGTCTAAGTGCGGATTGAACCTATTATCCCTGGCCTGGCGCTTTAGGCATGAACTGCCAAAAGCACAATTCACGAGCCTGACCATTTATGAAAGATACCATAATTAATATAGCGATGACAGGTGATGGACATCAGGCATCAGCTAAATCTTGGGAAATCGAAGAAAGGTGTACGTAGGCTAAATCATGGAGGATATGTGTCTATATTAAAATATAAATTGCAATATTTGCGACAATCGAAATTAAAGTATGTTAGTGCCTTGACTCGTGCATTGTGTCTGCGCCGGAGTCTAAATGATAAAACAATGGGCTTGAACAATGGATATCATAACCTATTGTGAGTACTAAGTATCCTGAAAACCTACAATAGCAGCCCATTGATATATGAATAGGCTTGACAAGTGCTCGTTGGAGTGTGTTGCATTTTACAAATGCAGCGCTTATGCAACTATCGTCACGAAATAGAAAGATAAAAGTCAAGAAATAGGTGACCAAATAAGATATCTCTTTGCTTTGGAAAGCTTTAAGGGTGGTCCCATAGATCTACATTAATATTCGCTATTTAGCTGTAAATAATATTTGACTTTTTGCATTTCTCTACCCTCCTGAAAGATCTCATCATCAGCCATACCATACGAGGCCTAAGCCCAGCAGTGGGGGTTGTCAGGCCAGAAAGCTCTGTATCAAGCAATTAGGTAGAGAAAAAAAACAGAGGTTAATTAGGTAGGAGATAGTGGATACGAGTAAAATAATTGTGTAAGTAGCATTTCTTTCCGAGATTTGGTTTTTAGTTACTTTTAGTTTACGGCAAAATTATTGAATCACATAGTACTTTTTAATGAATTGAGCATCACATCACATGTTGTTAATTAATAAGTGATTCCATCCGACTCTGGCAAAAAATTACACATTTTTCTTTTCCAATTAGATACTTTTTATCACAACATTACCATTCTCTAGAATATTTTCAATAAAACTCTCGCAATCTATGATTCTCGTGTCGCACAGACTTAATTACCAAAGACAATAGAAGGGAAACATACAAAATGGCGGACGGAAACGGCGCGGGCGCCTCTTCCGCCGCGGAACTTGGTTTTCGTTGTCTAAGACCTTAATTTAACCGTGCACTGTAGATAATTGCTTTCTTTATAATTTTATTACATGTAGTGTGACATTGATTAGATATGACTGTGTGCATGAAATTGTGTTTTTAGGTGTAGTTTTCTCAATACTACATTGGATTCAAAGAATTAAGTTTAGAATCTAACTCATATTGTGTTCGTGGTTCGTGTCCCATATGAACAGTCACAGTTTTTTTAGCACAAGCAATATTAGTACCTATTATTTGAACGAAGTAAAAGATGTAATTGTATCTTGACGTAGTAGTCTATTTAATTTATCATTGGTGAACACAATGCACAATACAAAATCATTACGTAAGTACATAATTATGCATTTGCAATAATTTGCAAAATATATCAGTAAGGTTACCTACCACACATTATAATGGGCGATTTTATTGTTATTTCCAAGTAATGAGTTTAAACAAAAGTTATTCTTTTGTGATCGAAAGAGAATAGAGGCAAATTGTGCGCATGTCGAAACAGGCTGATCAAACGAAAGCGCGACGCGAGACATGCGTCACACCACACCACACATGCGTAGACAATGCTGCATTTGTTCAATTCAAACTGTTCAAATATATATAGTACAAGATAGATCTAAGGCACAATATATTGCATTTAAATTATTATAATTTTAATAATTTCACCCTAGAGCAGCGCGAGACTTGCTGCCGTTTCCAATATTTAATCCAAATGAAGGGTACAGGGGCAAAACAAGAAATGTCACAAACAGGTTTTTTGTTTTTTTATTTTTTTCATTTTTTATTTTTTCTTGCATAATTATTTTTATTAATTTACTGATAGGTAACCTAAGTTTACTTTACAAAGATCGGCTGTAAATACAAATAAACTTTTGACAAATGTTCACAAATATACTTACATTAAAATGTAAATTACACAAAAATCTATTTTCTGACATTCCTTGTTTTGCCCCTGTACCCTTCAAATTATGGGATAGGCATACTAGAGCAAAGATGCCTAAATGTTTTTTGTTAATCAGGCCAAAATAGATTAGTTTGATTGATTATTGGGTCTGGCCCTTAGTACGCTTAGAAATTTTACAAATCTCGCAAAGAAATTGGAATAAATCGACTCCATGCTTCATTCACAACAATGTTCATTGATTAAATTATTGTTTGCAATGTCTTTTTCGATTTCTGACATTTCTAAAGATTTGCCTATAAAACAAAGGCACAATAAACAATGCCCTCTACTTTACCTCGCTTTTCTAAGAAGGGAATTTTGTTTTAGATAGGTTTTAGGGTTCAGATAATAATAAATTACATTAGTACATCGATGGCTACAGAGAACGAAGATGGGAAACTGATAAAGAAAAGTTAAAGAAATCTGAAGCATCTCCGGAACCAGACGGCGTAAAAGTTGATATGGAAAACAATAATTGTGAAAATGTGTGACCTTAGAAACTGCTACAGGATTGTCGCATTGTTCCCACGAGATATGCCCCAGTTGGCGTGTCAGGGCCCCGAACCGTGGCAGCCAAGCCATGTAGGGCGTTTTCACCACTCATGGTGGATGCATACACGAGCATCTAGCTAGACAGTCGCTTGTTTAGACAAGACAGATCTTTTTGATTTGACAATGGCGTTCTACATAAAGCTGTGGTGACGACAACGATGCTAAATTGAATATGCATTGCAAAAACAGACGAATTTTATAAGAAAATGAGTGAAACTGCTACAGGATTGCCGCTGGTGATGCAATCAAGGTAAAGAGTTCGAGTCCCGTTTGAACAGTGACTAAAACATGCACTGTTCAGTCAGCTTAGCATATAAAATTTTGAGAATGATCACCAAAATAGCGAAATGTGTGTGATATAGTGAACACTATACTTACAACCATAATTAGTAGAAGAGACCAGGATCCTTATGGTTGGTACTCGTCAAACGTATAATTGATACACGTTTGCATTGCTTACACGACTAGATTAAGAACGTTGGCAATGGCTCAATAATCGCGGTTCGCGATTGTACCTAACCTACAGACTTATAAAGTTTTTTTTTTTTACCTTCAATGCACATTGTGCATCACGTTTCACGATTTATAATATCTTCGCAAAACGTGAGAAGGAAGCTCAGATTGTTATCAAATCTTACAAAACTTATTGTGATGTTCAGGGAGATACAATTATTCAATAACAAAGCTAATGATTGTCAGGGTAGCATCGAGGTGACTTTCAACTACATTAGACATATTTAATGTGTTAAAGAAATAGAAATATCGAACTAATGCAATAAGACGAAATCTGCTGCCGTGTTTTTTTTCAAAATACTTACAAAACCACGAACAAGGGCTTTGGCTTGCTTTGATAATCTATCTTGGCGACAATATATTAAAACATTGTTAATAAAAACAGTTTTGAAGATTTATGTGCGTTTTAATTTGTTCGATGCATTGATTGATGCAAAAACAAAAATGCTTAGTTTGATGCATAGTTAACCAACTACAAAGGAGATAGAAAACGTAATTCGCATGACAACACGAGAGTTCGCCAATTGCACGCCCACACGCGAGGAATCCGATGGGAATTAATTAGCAATAGCATTCGTTTCCGATACGAGGATTGTTGGAGGAATTAACATAAACGTCTTTGGTATGTTCAGTTTTTGCTGCGGGCAACTGGATTGAATATTCTTCAACTTGCCTCAGAGAGATTGAGATTTAAATAAAAATATGTAAGTATGAGTCGATTATACGTACTTTATTTAATAAACCATTCATTTAATACATTTCAATAATAACACGCTATGGATTGGATGGATGCATTTCAAGACATCATTGTCATTAAATATTTCAAATTACGTCACTTCTAGGATGGATGGAGGATAAGTATCTATAGCGATTGTCGAGCCTGGAAAAGCAGCCGGAATCAACAAAACGCGCTTTCCGAAGCACCCCGCAATTATGATTTTTCTACAATTCCATATGAGGAGTAACCGATCAAAGTGTATCAACTCCGTCAATATAGCTTTTGAGATAAAGGCAAAAATATAAAACAGTGTGATGCGTTCCGAAATACGACTGTTGCGATGTCTATGGATGTAACACACTTTGTCCCAGCGACAAAATTTAATACACTTTGATAATATGGCATATATAATGGATATTGTTTAACACGATGTCTGCTTTTTGTTCTTTTTTTATTATAAAAAGTAGGTAATACAGTTTGATGCGCCACCCACAAGGTTTGATGTGAAGTTAATACACTTTGATCGATTACTCCTCTTAAGTATGGAAGAATACATCCATATGAATGTAGCCTCTATCAAAGACAGCACGTGTGCAAACCCTTGAAGAATCGATTCGATTCAATAATCAAGACATAAGAAGTTAAGTAGGTATCAATTTGAACCCTCGACATTTGAATAAGACATTTAACCTTTTCACCGCTGCACACATTACGAGTATTACACATAACACATATCTATTTAGTTATGCCTTTCTCTAAGAGGGGTATGCTGAGATCACTTCTTTCAATTAGCTACGATTGTCGCATTTTCTCTTGCTTTCTCTACTCTCATTACTCCCTCATAGCTACAGGCCAATTACTTGTGCGTGGTACTTCTGACCGGGACCTTCTGTAAAATGTCTCCAATTTAATCGAAAAAGGACTACCTACTTTAAGTCTGTAACGATGCCGTTTCGTTCCAGTATCATGGACACGGTTAGAACCTCCATGTTGGCTGGAAACTCCATAGTTAACTTACTAGCACTCAAATGTATTCTGTACCTGTTCTTTTAAAATTTAAATTCTTCGTTCCACGCGCCCTGTTCAGCCTTTTGATCTAGTCCTACCACAACCATCGTGCTGTACACAGCTTGCAATACAGGAGCCGGAGTGCCGTAATTCGTCACAAGTCCATATTGATTGGATCCTTCCTTCGAGAGTTGGATCCATTCTTCTCCGTTTCAAACAGGCCACGGGGCGGTGAATGATAGTGTGACTCGGCCCCAGCCTTAGGTACCCGTTGCCGATAGGCTAGGAAGTCCAGTATTGTCAGTGCATGCGTAAACCCACTTTACTTACAAAAAAAGACCTGTCATTCTACTCACCAGTAATTTTCATAATCAGGGTGCCTACCATCAACTTTCAGACAGCGATTCAAAAATAGCGCGATGCAGAATAGGTTCCTAAAATGAATTGCTTTCTTTCGTACTATGACCTTCTAAAAACTGGATCGCAAATGAATTGCTAAATGTTAATGACCGAACGATTTGTGTCCTTTTTCTTCTACCCGTCTCTTTCACTCGATTCCGTCATGCCCGGAGAGTGAGAGGGACGGGTATAACCTGCAGGTGTCATGTTAAATCAACCGGGTTATAAGTCAAATAAGAGTTCCTGACAGCTTAGCGGCTGTGAAATGTCATTGATCGATCACTGAATCGTTGTCATTGATATTAAGCTGTCGTGGTACGAATAAGCGAAGCAGATCAGTTTAGGTCCTAAACAAAACCGCAATTAGAGTTGATGGTGTAATGATCCCTGGGGAGGGCTAATACAGATGGTAAGCACCTTCTTGTCAAATAAGCGCCTAAACACCTTACTAACCAAGTGAGAAGTGCAAGATTACGTAAATCGATATGTGCCTGCGCAATAATGTGCAAATGTAATCGATGTGTCGTTGCAACGAGATCGTGCCTCACATTATTATGCACGACGATTTGCTGGAATACGAACAAAAAACAAATCGCGCTTGGAGGTGCCGAGGTGTTAATTTCGATTCTATTGCGATAATCGAAATGGAGTTATCATAACATCATACTACGATTCAATTGAATCAATTAAGTATTGTATAATTTGTATATGCAATCGACAATGAAGATATTATGCTAAATATATTAAATGTACTTACACCGTTAATAGGGCCCAGCAATTAACATACAAGTAACGTGTAAGTCAAGTAATTCAAGTCCTCAGCGTATGAATAAATTATTATAATATAGGTAACTAAGTAGTTATACTTTTTGCATTGAAGAAGAAAGAAAGAAAGAAAAGAAATTTGCAATGACAACGCTAGTTTTCTGCGCAAAATTTTAAGTGTGAAAAGCAGCTTCGACTGGTTCCAGACAAGTAAAATATTTGTATACATATGAATATGAAATTAATATACTTGAACATTTCAATTATTTTCCAGCTCAAATCGATGAGCGGAAACTTGGGACAGAAACCCAGGGAGCCAAGGATTTTTGAGTCAATTCTCGACTAATTGGTACTTCCTTCATCTTTGATTTAAGAGCTTTGCTCTTGTCGATGGAGTATCTTCCATTTGTCTCGTCTGTCTGTCGATGCCTTCACTTCTTGATACGACACAACTTGGTACTTCCTTACCTAGTTTAAAAGGTATCATAGTAATAGGTACTTTTTTATCATGTTTGGTAATCCGTAAATTCTCTTTGTTCTATAATGTATTCTGTTGCCGCACTCGAAGTTACCTATGCGTACACGCGTCGTGCGAGCGAGACGGTGTAATGCTTCACTTTCACTGTATTACTCTGCTTTGAATTGCTTTCGTATTCACAATACATGAATCGTAATGGATATGTATTATTATGTTATTGAAAACCGCAATGCGTTGGCTCTATGAGGAGCACAGTTGGGCAGGAATAGATTGCTTCTCGTCTTCCAATGGTTGGGTTGACTTTTTAGACTTGTTCTTTTAAAAGTATACTATCAATGTACGATGTATGAGACTATGAGCCAACGTGAGAAGCCGGCGTCACACAGACAGAGCAAACAGCATCTCTTCCGCTTAACTATCTCCGCTTTTGGTGGAGATGGATGTGGTCGGATTGATTGGTGCGATATCACCAGTGTATACTTACCTACTGGCTGCACAAAAGTGGCAAAACCTACAAATTGACTACGGAGATGAATTTAATTCGCTCTCTTTTTTTTATTCTTTAAAATATATTAGTCGGCGCATAAGTTTCTATTGATGCGTATCAAAATTAAAAGGACGCTCTCAAAGTTACCATGTTGATGTCTATCAAGTATCCATACTATCCATACTAATCCATACTAATATTATAAATGTGAAAGTGTGTTTGTTTGTTTGTTTGTTTGTCCTTCTTTCACGTCAAAACGGAGCAACGGATCGACGTGATATTTGGTAAGGGGGTAGTTTGGGAGCTGGAGAATAACATAGGCTACTTATTATTCCGGAAAATTGAGTAAAAATTGTAATTTTCTATGAAAAGTCGTTTAACTGTACCTTCGATAGAAAACTGTCATTTCTTCCATTGCCGTTTCCAAAGAGTATGTAATCACTGCCGTCTGCGTGGTCAAAATCGAATACTAATCTTTAGAATAAAAAAATGTACTGTAACTAGCGCCAAAAATGCCCCAGTCGCGCATGCGCGCAGAGTTACCTGACACTCACTCTACTTCACAGAGTATTTTTTTATATGTAGGAAATCATTAGGAAATAGAGACCAATCTTGGGCCCCTTTATTGGTGGTGTATAACTAGCGCTATCTGTTGTCTGGTCTAGGCAACTTTTGGTGTATAAAACTATAATTTATATGGCAAAACAACGTTTGCCGGGTCAGCTAGTTCTATATATATTTGTTAACGTATTTTATTATGCAAAAGTTCAGTCAGTAATTTCAGTCAAGAACTCTGCGACTTGTTAACAAAATAACTATTAAAAATACTGAAACAATGACTATTTAGTTTATATTTTACACGCAAATACACATTATCCCATCAACTAAGTAGGCACAATAACTAGCATTAACCCAGTAAGTGCAGTGCTTTCATCTGCCACAGTTCAGTTCCCGTCCTGGTTAAACGAGAAATTAAGGCAAGGCAATGATTACAATCATAGTTAGAACAATTAGACGTGGAGGGTGCGAGGCATAAGCGGCAGCGGGCTTGCGAGTAGGTCAATGAGCTTGTGACATGACAAGTGTGTTGCAAAACTTTTCAGTTTTACTGAACTGCAAAACTAATTTCCATCTTTTTATTGTTTTGTTACTGTTGAATGCTCAGAAATAAAACTAAAATATCTGCGCCAGTTAAAAACTACATGGGCGCGCGCGGCGTAATAAATGGAAGATAAATCAAGAATAAAAAAAAACTTAGTAAGTTATAATTTTTTACCGTTTTATTATCCGTTTTTACGGATTTTACTTTTAATTGTCATAGTTTTACTTTCAAAACAATTAAGAGAGGTAAAAGCACAACTGAGCTGATTGGTGAATGAAGATCAAGTAAGGGGTTTTTAAGGCAACGGAACTTTAATGCGCTAGTAAGAACCCAAATCCACAATTGCTCTCCCTAGATAGATAAAATCATTTATTTGCATCATAAACATGCATGCACAATATGCACATAAACAATAGAAAAGAAAAGAGAAATAAACAAACTACTTACTAACAAATATAAGTGAGCAAAAAGCTACCGACAGAGACCTACCTAATTAACTAAGTTAGGTTAATTTCATATGTGTGCATGTCTGTCACATGAGACGCAAAGAGGCAAAAGTTTATATTACACGCTTATATTACGCAAAATATTTTGCCCCAAAAAAACAAAATACTACTGGTTTTCAGCTTTTACCCGGAGAAAAACGCGAGGGGACGCATTAACAAAATCGGAGAATTACCCTACATCGCTGAAAACCAATCTCTATTCGCCTCTAACTTGGCCCACTCCACAAAGGTCACACGAGAGGCTTGGGCAACGACTTCCGCAAAAAATGCCCATTGTTTTGTTTCAACACGCGCCATACGCAGCAACATGCTTTTCCATGGGCTTGCATGCACTTCAATCATAAGAAACCTTAGAAATAGCAACTTAGGTCCACATTTAATTGTTTGACAGAAATTGAATGTACCTAACGGTGCAGGAATGCTGAAATAACTGTTTTTGCGTCTAAAAATACAGTTGAAGAGTTTCATTGACGCGTGGACGCTGTCACGGACGGATTAAGACAATAAAATCGAAGACTTTGGGGTGACCGTTTATAAATTGTAGTTTAACAAAATAAATGCTTTAGTGTAAAGTTTCAAGTAAGTACTTAATTTGCGACATGAGGACATTAAGATACTATGAATTCTTTAGTAAGGTTCAGTCAAGAAATTTGTATGTTGTTGGGTTCAGTATAATAATGACCTACGGTTGTCAAACATGGGCTCCAACACAAAAGCATATAAAAAAGCAAGAAGTCTGTCAAAGGTCTATGGAAAGGAGCTTTATGCTAAGTATAAAGAAATCGGACAAGATAAGAAACACGGTAATAGGAGAAAAAACAAAATTAGACGATGTTACGCGAACAATCAGACAACAAAAATGGAGATGGACCGGACATACACTTCGGGGTGATGACAAATGGAGCACGGCTATCACACACTGGTACCCAAGAAATTACAAAAGAAGACCTTTTTTTTTTTTTGTTTATAGTGAGGGCAAATACAGTCTTTTCGTATACCGCTAACGGCATGTTGGACTCAGTCAGACAAGGTCTGTCTCTCGCCGCGCCCAGCCCTCCCGCCAAGCCTAACAAAAGAAGACCTGGAGGACAATACAAAAGATGGGAAGACGAACTTAAAACCATAGCAGGGAAAGTATGGCGAAGGACGGCCAGAGAAAGACGGAAATGGAAAGAATTGGAAGAAGCTTTTGTTAATAGACAAACAGAAGTAATTAAGTTAGCATAAGTAAGTAATCAGTGTATGTTAAAACTAGTGTGTAAACTTATTTCTGAATAAAAGGCTATATCTATCTATCTTTCGTAAACGTAGTCTCTGCGAGTCACCATCGTTGTTGATCCGATGTCGCTGGTTTTGGCAAACTGGTTTAAACTTTGAACATGGCTTTTTAGGTTGCATTGTCTGATATCCAACTTATGCCGATTAGGTAGGTAAGTTATCCATCATTTGTATAATTACAAGCTTGTCTCTCTCACATTACTTGTGTCTCTCAAGTGTTCAAACCAATCATACTGAAGCCCCAGCATATGGTTCCTGAAAAACACTCTTATCACCTGCTTTTCATTTTGCTTGCTTTCTTAAGCTTGACACTAAACAAACGTGTTCACTCCTTAACCTAGTGTAATATTGCCAATTACCTTCAACATCGTCATTACCCCAATCCCATACACCATCAGCAGCTATTATTACGACCTGCCGTATGTGGATTAATTGCCAAGCTACTGCTCATAATGGTTAATGGCTTGTGAAGTTGAGCAACTGCCTTATTATTCGCCATATCTTGAAGGTTCACCTGCGTTACGTATTGTTCAAATAGCCGTGAAATAAGATACAGGGACGTGAATGGACGACTCATTGAGTCAAGAGGTCAATGCGTATTGGTGCCGAGAAGATTGGGTTACTTGCTATAAAAACTGGAGGAGATTTGACACCTAAATATTAGCGGAACATTGGTTTTCGATACGGTTGCTAAGAAGGAACACTTATAGGTACACTTCTATGATCGTCTTCTCTTCTAAATCAACTATACCTTCATTAAACCGAACTAATTTAATTAAAGCTTTATATATGGTACTTTAGAATATTTGAGCAAAAAAAACCAATGTACATCAACACTGTAATGTAAAGTAACAAATCTTTTTCCTACTATTTAGGAAGTGAAGAAAAATGTATGTACTTACGTATTTGTTTCACAAGCTGACGTTGCATCCAGATTGACGTCATTTACTTTAGAAATTATCAGGAACACGAGACACCAATTTGCCAGGCGTTTAGACATTGCAATATATTTCTGCATACAACGAAGGAGCTTCACACACATCACAATAATAAACATTGTTCTCTACAAACAAGAAGTTAAACAAAACACATCTATATCTGCGTTGCATTTGTTTCCGCGACGCAATTCCAAGTTTTTCGAAACATTTATTGGGTAACGTGGCAATCGAGGTTAATTCATTGCAAACGAGAAACACACGGCGTTCGGGAAAAGAAAATCATGGGAAAACTACATTGTACGAAATAACTATACGTCATTCTTGGGAGGGAAAAATTGTAGCGTTTTTTCTTTTGATTTCTACGAGTTTGCATAATCTGTGAACAATCAATGTGTGCAAGAATTTGGCGTCAACGTGTTGTAAATTGCTGCTAACGATCTTTTTATCGATGTTCGGTTCTTGGTTGTTACACATCTCTGCAGTTTGTAGAACTCTATTAAGAACATTCGTTTGAGAGAAAAAGCATTTACTCTTAAGAAGACTGTAATTAAGACCCAACATTTCATAATAAATTGACTTTTTAGAGGATCTTTCGTATTAGAGGAAATCATTTCCAATGCCCGTGAAAGATATTTAGAAATTTAGCGTTCAGAAGTTCCTTTTCACACAATTTACTCGAAACCTTCTCTACTAAAAGACTAATCTCAACAAAGGCATTCCACATCAAACTGGAACATAGTAAAAGTGTTCATATGATTAATGGCCTGGGCATTAGTGGACGTAGACGTGTGAAATATGGACGAGAAATTACCGCGAAGTGATCTTGCACTCTCGCGCAAGCTGCGAATCGTGCACATTGAGAGTGGAAACGATAAGGTACAGCCGGCAGCAGATCCGGATTGACATGTTTATTTTAACATTGGGAGCAATTTTTGTATTGAAACTGGCTTATTCCGTTTAGCTACCCTTAAACAGCCACCTTAAGGTAGATACTCAGAAACGCGTGTCCATCTTTTCACCCTGAACCTGGTGGATAATCAGAATTCAATTCTGATTGTTCTTCCGACTTCTTACCCCAAGTGCAGGTAAGAAGAATTCAGAAGTAAGATATTATGTCAATTCCGATTATTCACCCCGTTCAGTCAGGGTGAATAGATGGATATGCGTTTTCGACTATCCACCTTAGGGTGGCTAGTTTAGGGTGGCTAAACGGAATAAGCGGTGAAACTGATAAACTGACAACTTTACTAGTGGCCAGGCGGCTTAACACCTTCTGACTTTGTAGCGATTTCAATTGCGATTTTAGTTACAATGCTACTTTCTCAACCGAAACAAATCAAACATAGAGAACAATTCTTCTCAATTCTGTTCGATGTTGTTCTGGGTAGAGTCTTAAGATGTATGTAAAATAAATCTACATGGGTGGCTCGCCACTGAGGCGGGAAAGAGCGGCAAAGAGTTTTTTTTTTATCCACAACGGGGTAGCACTTAGCCTTCATCACACCTGATGATAAGTGGAGATAAGGCTGAAGATGGAAGCGCACTACTCCCGGAATCCTCAATCACTGAGGAACTGGCTATCTTATCTCTAACTGCCGGAACACAATAATGCTGAAAACATCATTGTTATGGCGTCAGACTTAGATAAGATGGTGGTAGCTAGCCAGGCGGACTAAGAACAAGTCCTACCACCAACCAAACCGAATACAATATGTACCCCCACTGGGAATCGAACCCGGGACCTCTTGGTCTGAAATCGGTGGTGTGAACCACTAGACCACAAAGGCGGTTGATCGTAGCTGATATGCTTAGGCATAAGTAACAACCGATCGTTGTGGAGATGCTTGGGGGAGGCCTATGCCCAGCAGTGGGCGTCGTTCTGCTGACATGATGATGATGATGAAGTAACCTCAGTATCGTAAAGAGTATAAAGATGTCGATCGTCCATTCTACCAGGTTAACAAGTGCAGGCCAATTTGAAAGAAGGAATCGACGTAAGTACATTCTTTTTTTTTTAAATATAAATATGGGCAGGCATTTGACCACCATCTTGTTTGTTAACAGGATGTGGCCTAAGATGTTGCATGCTTGTCCAGGAGATGCCTGTTCACTCTGGCCTTGAAGATACCAAGGTTGTAGTTATCGGGGAAAACATAGGCAGGCAACGCATTCCATTCCTTAGCAGTTCGCATAAGAAACGAATCTGCGAAGCGTTTAGTGCGGACAGGTGGAGTGTCAACAACGTAAGGGTGATAAGCTAGCCTGCGTCTGGTTCCCCGATGGTGGAAAGGGGCTGCGGGAACAAGGTCGTGCAGTTCTCTCGCACACTCCCCAAAGTGTATTCTATAAAAAACCGACAGACACGCAACTTTGCGACGGTGACTGAGGCTCTGAAGTTCCGCCGTAGCCAACACTGAGTTTCCAATGAGCTTCCTGGCACGGTTTTCGATCGATTCCAGAAGTTCTAGCTGATACATTCATTTTAAACTACCAACTCTGCAGTTAGTAATGTAAAAACTCGTAAAAATACTAAGATTTACTTCGCTCTTAGAGTCGCAACACATCACAATCACACATTTCTATGCACTTCGTTGTGTTGTGGTTATGTCATGCAGATTTTAGTGAAATTATCACGTGTGTTTACGCATTGTTGGTGTATTGAGTAGGTACCTATTGCATTTGCATTGCATGTGCTTTGTTTATAAAACTGTTAAACTCAGCATTTTCTATCACGTTGAGTTGTCTTGAGGCACTTAACCGGGTGTTCACCGTTAGATTTATTGCTGTTAAATAAAGAGCTAAATACTCATTTGTAAAGGCAATCATTTAATCAAGCGATATCATCGACATCATCATCAGCCTCTTAATGCCCCCACTGTTGGGACACTGGCCTTCCTTATGGATGGATAAGGAGAATGGACCACGCGCTGTCGATATGCATAATACCTACTTAGTACTATTATACATGGTGTTTGTTTAAACAAGGGACATACTTCAGGCGCTACTCGGAAAAAGTATGGACTCTTTGATATAAAACTATAGGACGGTTAGAGTTGTTATAAATCTGGTAATAAGATATATATTTCTTCATACCTTTATCTAGAATCGTATAGTTTCAGAAACACGATTTTATGATTTTGGCTCGACACTTTATATTTTCGAAAATACCTCTAAAAAATAAGAAATATCAAGATTATTCTTAAATGGGGATACACATACTATTGAAAATTGGTTTAATTAGTGGACACCAATAATATTTAGGATCGTATAGAAGCATTTTTTTAAAATCGCTATAGTTTTTGAATACGAAGTGATTTTGTGTTTTTTTGCGTAATCGGCAAAATCGGTCTCGCTCCCGCGCGCGTCGTTTTCTCATTGCTATCTCGCTTTAGCATATTTTTTCCGAGTATCGCCTTCAGGGGGTGAAACTACCCATCAATACAAACAACTTTTAATAAGATTAATAAGATTAAGATTAGTGTGTCCATTAAACTATTTAATTCCTTGTTTAGTTGAAAATTGTTTACTTACTGTTTTAGGTAATAGGCAAAATTGTATTTAATTTAAGCGGTATTCTGTATTGTGATGGAAAGTAACCTTACTATTATGTGAAGTTAATTTTTCTAATTTGGCGACTATGTATAAGTTAAAATAGGGAGAAAAAAATAGCCCTTGGTGAGCTTCTTGCCGGACAAGGTCTCCTGCCGTAGGATTTGCGAACCGATGGCGTAGCTTCATTGACGTTCATAAGTAAGTGTTGTTAAACAAACCTAAATTGAATTAAACGATATTGAATTTTGTTTTTTTTTAAATTTTACCAAGTGCGATATCGCCAAAAAAATCGGCTGTTTCATACATGGGCCAAAATGTATGGAACAGCTTATTTTTTTTTCGCGATATCGCACTTTGCCCTATAGTAAAAGTTGTTTGGATGGATGGGTACTTTCACCCCCTGGAGTATGTCCCTTGTTTAAACTAACACCCTGTATATTCTGTGATAATACTGCAAATGCAGCCGGGACCAACAGTTTAAGAGCCATTTCGCAATTACAGCCATTTGGCAGGTGTCTCGCTCGCACAATGCAACATTTTCATGGATTGTGGAAAACACAGGGTGTTTTTTAGAAAAATGTTTCATTATGTCCCTACAACTCAATGTTACGGATATTTTGTATAAGTTATTTTATTCATTCAATTGAGTATTGGTTAGAATTAGGAAGTCAATTTTCGAAAACTTTAAGCTCGTAGATCTTAGTATTATTGCAGTATTGACAATGTTGAAATATGTTTAATAATGTAAAACTAATTGTGATGTAGGGTCATAATGAAACACTTTTTCAAAAAACACAATGTGTTTTAAACAATCTTTAAAAATGTTTATTGTGCGAGCGAGACAATTGCAAAGTGCGAAATGGCTCTTAACTTTAAACGTGACATCCGAAGCATCGAACATAGCGAGAGTTGCTTAACCCCAACGATCGCAGGCCGACCGCGCCAACCACTGTACCATGGACTCCTCACTACAATATGGGCTCCTCATTATCATCATGCCATTAAAATTACTCCTTTGAAATATACCTAAGTCCTAGACCTAGGTTGATGAAGAGACCTAAGGCACACGGGAGCTGCTGCTGCCAGACTGGGAGGAGGTCGCGCTATGCAGGGGGCAGTGGCGCCTTTTGTTGTCGGAGGCCAAGATCCACTTCGGGGTCATCGCGTCATCGGAGTAGGTAAGTAAGTAAGTTTGAAATATAATATTAAATTAGTTAACAAAAAATCCAGTTAAAATACCTACACAAAACCATTCTAGTGCATTTCAAGAGCTAACTTAGCCAAAGGTTAATCGTCTGAACGCAACGGTTCATTACGGCAGTCCTTGCCGTTTATTGCTGTAATAAAGCGAAAAGCATCCAAGTACATGTTTACGAAATGGGTAAAAATGTTTGGTAACGTACCTACATTTCGGTGGGCCAGATGTATAAGAAAATGTTTAAAATTTGCCTCAAGATCGAAGCAATTGCCCGACTTGTTGCAATGAATGAACCAAATGAGATGCAAGAGACAACAATTATAATTAAGTAGGGCACTATACTACTATGCTATTGTAAATCCTACTATCCTATTAATATTGTAATCTGAAAGTTTAGATGTTTGGACGTTTGGATGTTTGGATGTTTGTTAGTTTGTTACTCAATCACGCCAAAAAAGCTGAACGGATTTGGCTGAAATTTGGGGCCCAGATACTTTGTAGCCCGGAGAGGAATATAGGCTTTTTATCCCGAAAAAATATCATATTCCCGCGGGATAACGTCATGTAGTCCACGCAGGCAAAGCCGCAGGCGGAAAGCTAGAATTTTATATAGTTTTCAATAAGAGTTTTCAGTTGTTTAAAGAGTTTTTTTCGATATTAACTTCAAATGACCCACCAATCCGCATTGGGTCTGCGTGGTGAGTCATGGCCTATCTCCTTATCCATCCATAAGGAAGGCCAGTGCCCCAGCAGTGGGGACATTAAATGGTTGGTGATGACAATCATGACTTCAAATGGTCCAAAATTTAGTATATTTAGCCAGACCTCTCATTTTCAGATGAAAGGTGAGGGATTATTCGTATATGCTTAGGCGTCTAAATCAAGAAGAAGTAATTAATAAAAGTTAGTATTGTTAATTGTTCCTTGAGCAGGTACGGTGCCTGGAAATTGGCCGTCTACCCAAGCTAGCGAGTACCTATGCCTACTCTTAAAAGACGCATAAACACTACCTAATCGCACACCTTGTCATCAGACACTAAGTAAGGTCTGGCTGGCAGCCCTGGGATTTGCTCTAAAATTTTCATCAACCTCAAATTCTTTGATTGATTGGCGTTGATCTTTGAAGTATTTGACAATTAACCGAAACTAAACTAATAGAATAAGCTGAATCAATAAAATATAGATAACCAAATACTTATCGCTTCAGTTCATTTGCAAACGTTTTGAAAACAAACTTAATTTATCAAAACAACGGCCAACTGTTTTGGTTTCACACATCATAAACACCATTGATTCGTTTCGTTACTAAAGAGTTTTCAATCAATGAGTTTTATTTTTCACCTGCCCGACAATAGTGAGACCTCTTTTTGTAACAGGTTATTGAACACAGATAACAAAGATTTACGTTTTTCTAGAGTCTTTGTTCATGGAAATGTCATGTAGATGTCGTTAGCTAATCTGTCAAGAATTGCGTGTGCTGCGATTATTACGCAATTGTTTAATGGCTGTTCTGTTAATTACTGACTATGGGTGTAAACTAATTAATAACGGCATGCAATCTTATGATAGTGAGAAGCAAAAGAGCTAATTTCAACCAAAGTCAATCAATAATAACAGTTTTTTGTATAGATCAATGAACGCTTAGAAAGACAGTTTGTTTAGATTGTAGTGCGACAAGCATATCTGTTCCGGTGATATTCTTTGAAACTAAAAAAATACCATTTTGACAGCTAATTTTGTATTGCAAATGGCTTCTCCGTCCATTTTCTAATGTAGGTTCTGCTGTTTAAAAATTGTTAACGGGGTAGCACTTAGCCTTCATCTCACCTGATGTTAAGTGAAGTTAAGGCTGAAGATGGAAGCGCACTACTCCCGGAATTCTCAATCACTGAGGAACTGGCTATCTTATCTCTAACTGCCGGAACACAACAATGCTGGAAACATCGTTGTTATGGCGTCAGACTTAGATAAGATGTAAAAGTAGGTACAACATCAACTCGACGGAAATGTATGGAACAGCTGATTTATTTCGCGATTCCGCGGTTGGCCCCATAGTAAAAGTTGCTCGTATTGATGGACACTATCATCCCCTAAAATCTTTGTACTAATTAAAATTTAGAGGTGTATAAACACCATCAGGCCATTCAAAAAAACAATAACGTAACTTAGTGCCGTAAGACAGCAACACTTCTAATTAGTGATTGCGATCGCACTGATACAAAAATATGTACACTCGGCAGCACATCAAGTTAAATAGTTGAACTGCGATAACAGCCTTTATTACGTAGGGCACAAAGGCGATCTCAAGGTCAACATGTATAGTCTGATGTGCCGCCGTGTGTACTTCTTTCCTTATATCATTTATTTTAATTGACGCCAAAGCGTCTTGGACCGTAACTAATATACACAGAAACGAAAAACAACGGCTTACTCGGCGAGCAACATATAATTATAAAGGGAAAGTGGTGAAACTTGCGCGCAAGGTTGTTCGGAAGACAAAAGGGCAAAAATTTTGAATCTGATGCGCGGGAGTCGAAATATGTGCAAACTTTTTTTTTGAACGTGACTGGACAGAAGGAGGTGGCGATCTCTTGTGTTGGAGGCCAAAACTCACCTGGGTTTAAGCGCCAAAGTCAAACTCAAAGTCAAATTTGTTTATTAGATTGTTATTTACAAACAATACCTACTTGTGAACTTAATAGAAGCTACGCCATCGGTTCGCAAACCCTACGGCGCCGGCGGGAGACCTTGGACCGGCAAGAAACTCTTTCCCCTTTATTACAAAACGTGGACTAAAGTTAGACCTGGGTGCCTACCATCAACTCTTATTGCGGTTTTGTTTAGGACCTAAACTGATCTGCTTCGCTTATTCGTACCACGACAGCTTAATATCAATGACAGCGATTCAGTGATCATTCAATGACATTTCACAGCCGCTAAACTGTCATGTA
The DNA here is from genome assembly GCA_949710035.1 of Crambus lathoniellus. Taxonomy (NCBI): domain Eukaryota; kingdom Metazoa; phylum Arthropoda; class Insecta; order Lepidoptera; family Crambidae; genus Crambus; species Crambus lathoniellus. The sequence goes on from OX453317.1 coordinate 2,123,189, forward strand.
CTCTTATTTGACTTATGACTCGGCCAAGCTAACATGACACCTGCATGTTATACCCGTCCCTCTCAATCTGCGGGCATGACAGAATCGAGTGAAAGAGAGGGGTAGAAGAAATAAGGACACAAATCGTTCGGTCATTCACATTTAGCAATTCATTTGCGATCCAGTTTTTCGAAGGTCATAGTACGAAAGAAAGCAATTTATTTTAGGAACCTATTCGCATCGCGCTATTTTTGAATCGCTGTCTTAAAGTTGATGGTAGGCACCCTGGTTTAAAATTGATGCTAATTCTGTCTTTCATTTGGAAAATGTAAGTGACAGCACCAGTTTAGTACCAGTTTTAAACCAGGACTATTTTAGTCCACGTTTTGTAATACGGTGGCAAGGGTTGTGTTTTCTCCCTGTATTATTTCATACATATCTACTCGTAAAATTGAAATCAGTTTCCATCACAATTACACAATGGGTTATGATAATTAAGTTATGTATAGGCGAACTAATGATCATAGCGGTAAACAATTTTCAATTACTTAGGAACTCTAGTTAAAGCAATTAAGTAAGTACTATAAACTAATGATAAGTTACATTAATTGATTTTTGTAAAAAAAAAAAAAAAAAAAAAAAAAAGCTGTTGAGTTTCTAAATAAACAAATAAATAAACAAAAATGAAAATTCTACTACACACTGTAAGTTGCGGGCAGCTGCCGATCGGAATTTTTTATTTCAACTAAATCATGCAATGTTTTCTGTTAGAACTGGTTGAACTTTCCGCCGCCTCAGCAGTACCTACACTTGCGGATAAGGGTAGGAGTAAGTAAGTAATCCTAGGGTACCTACTTGGTATCGATATCCGGACTTTATTTCATTACTTGTCATCTTAATTTCGTGGATTTCAAGGTAAATAGTCCAACAATTAGTTTCGTCTAAAGTTTTGTATTGCAAATATTATCTTACTAGACTTTGATGTTTTAGTTAGGTAGGTACTTGGTTTGCATTTCTTGACGTTTTAACGCCTTTACAGAAGCCTTGGTGAGGAAGATAACTCACTCAATGAATAGTACGCACAAAAACATATAAATTTGAATTTGAAGAATGCGTTTACCAACATAAATTGTGGTTTACATGCCATAGCCCATAACTGTATGTTTAAGGGCCAAAACATACAAAATAGTCACTTTGATGAAGGTAGACCTTCATGAGTTATTCGATACCTACAAAATTTTAAATGTTACATACAAAGATGTTCAATAGATAATAAAACATAGGTACGTACAAGTTTTTAACAGAAGTGTGATTTAAAAATATTTTTTTTTTTTGCATTCACAATGCAATCTTTATTGCTGACGGACGCGGACACTTGACTCTAACAAAATTTTGCACTTTAAAGCTTTTACAAAAATAACCCTGCATGTATAATCCTACTAATATTATAAATGTGAAAGTTTAGATGTTTGTATGTTTGTTACCCAATCACGCCAAAACGGCTGAACGGATTTGGCTCTGAAATTTGGGACACAGATACTTTGTAGCCTGGAGAAGAACATAGGCTACTTTTTATCCGGAAAAATATCACATTCCCGCGGAATAATGTCGTGTAGTCCACGCGGGCGAAGTCGCGTCGGGTAGTCCACGCGCGCAAAGCGGAAAGCCAGTAATAAATAAAAATAAGAGGCTAAATAATAACCAAGTTAACTTTAATTTAATAGCACCAATTGAAGGCAAACCTGCCCTGAATCAATAAAGGAATGGTATGAGGAGGGTATGAGCATGGCGCAGAGTGGCATGGTGACCTCGAAACTATTAATTTATGAACAAAATCAATAACGGTCATGAATGTGGAACTTTATATTGATTAATGTCTATTAAGATAACATTTATACTTGAAAAAATGCATGGTGAGATAAAATAATAAGTACCTACCCACTAATGTACTCGTAACGTCAACCTAAAATACCCAGTCCACAGAAAAAACATCTCACAATGATACCTATTTTACCGATGGTAACTTAATATTTTGTAAGGTTAGTTTGGTAATCAGCTTTATAAGTAGGTACCTACAAACACAAAAACTTTTCTCTACCATGCTCGGCGGGACGCGAATCCACAACCTTTGGCTGTATCCAATGCTATTGTTATTTGAAAACTAAGAAAATAACAATTTTAAACTCAAACTTCAACTATCTACCTACACTTATATTATAGAGCTGAAGAGTTTATTTGTTTGGTTGGTTAAACGCATCTCAGGGACCACCTACTGGGACCGATTTAGAAAATTCTTTGACAATTATAAAGCTACATTCTTCCCGAGTGACATAGGCTATATTTTATCCCGATATTCCCACGGGAACGGGTACCACGCAAGTAAAACCGCGAGGAGCCGCTAGTAAAAAATATTCGAATACAATCGATAATGTCATGGCGTGAATAAGGTTAAACGGAGTCGTCAACCTTTTACTTGACATTTTGATGTTTTAGCAGAAAAAGTGTCGACCACGACATTACCCAATGCGGTACTATTGAGTATTGAATAAAGAAAGATATCTATTTATACTTCAAAAGGAACCCGTGGCGCAGTGGTTACCGCGCTCGGCCTGCGATTGTTGAGGTTAAGCAACTTTCGCAATGGTCGGTCACGGGCTGGGTGACCAAAAATTTATCTCGTGCTCCTCCGTCGGAAGGCTCGTTAAGCCGTTGGTCCCGGCTGCGTTTGCAGTCGTTAATACCCCACCAATCCTCAATGGGCTCGCGTGGTAAGTCATGGCCCATTCTCCTTATCCATCCATAAGGAAAGCCTGTGCCCCAGCAGTGGGGACTTGTTGTTGCTGATGATGATCAGTTAATATTTTCCTTAGCTATAACGGTATTTTTATTCCATTAAAAATATTAAGGAAGGTTAGATTAAAAGCTGGGAAGTGGGTCAAATTAAGCTTGCAAGATTTGTCCCCCACTTACTAACATACTAACTAACTAACATGGCAAGTTAATAAAAAGCTTGTAACAAGTTTTTTTGTAAAAATTTCATTTTTATGACAAGCTTTTTTGCTGACTGTACTTTAAATTGTACTGTCATCTGAACCAAACTTGTAGGTATACAAAATTTCAGCTCCATCGGACACTGGGAAGTGGGTCAAATTAAGCTTGCAAGATTTGTCCCCCACTAACTAACAAACTAACTAACTAACATGGCAAGTTAATAAAAAGCTTGTAAAAAGAGATCAAAGTGACTTTATGTTTGTTTGAAAATTCCCCAGTAGAAGGCTATCACAATCATGAATCTTCTTCTTCATGTCAATGGCAAGCTTAAATCAAATGACGTGCCAACGTCAATCAAACTGGCAAAATCTGGGCCACCAAAGCTGTGTCACTCTTACGCCGCATTTCCACCTGCAAGTAAACTTCTGCGATAAATGTCCGACAGGTCTGTCCGACAGCAACTTGCTAGTGTAAACTACGTAGCAATTACACTCGCGACAGCTTGCCATTATGATATGTCAACGATTTTGCAAGAACTCACGTAAGACTTCCGCAAGTTTACTTGCAGGAGGAAACGCGGCCTTACGGCGCTATCGCAGCCAACATGAGGTCCTCAGGGATGCAGAGCAATCAACCAGGTGGGCCATGGTCTGTGGAGTAAAACCACACCTGCACGCGAGATCTGTGTTACTGGAGAAGCCCCACTTGAATGACAATGCCTGTATTTTATCTCGATATTACTATTTTTAATACAGATGCAAAGAGACATTACGAGTAGTTCAGTTTTAGCAGTCGCAGCAGTTGTTAGACTTGTCTTTATTAATTGGGGTAAAAATTTATGAATCAGCTTAGTGTCAGGTAAGGTTGTATATCTAACACTCTAGAAAAACACCAATTGACCGACATCTCTAGCCCATTGCCCAACACATCTATCCCACAGTTAACAATACATGTCGTAAACGCACGTAACATCTGGCCCAAATACAATTTCGTGTTACATAGCAATAAGGAATTCGTACAAACGCGAATGTTCTCACGAACTACCTTTGTGAGGGCGCCAAAACAAAACACGATCACCATGCAGATCAGATATGAACCATGACTAATCATAGATTGCCATCGGCGAATTGAGAGTGCGGAAATGTTGTCGATCCATATTTTGTTTAAAAATACTAAGTACTACAACAGCAGTATTCTTGTATCTGTCTATCTGCTTATTTTATGGATTTGTACCAAAGAAAATGACTGATAAGTATAAAAATACTGAAGCGACTTTAAATGTATTGCGCGGAAAATATAAAAACAATAACATATCATTTTCATAATCCTGTCATGCTTACATCTTTTTTAATATAGGTATCTATTCTATACTCACATATATTAGGTTACAAAGCTAGACGTTTTGTCCAGAACTCGATATTTACCTGTAACAGAAAAAAAAACATCTATTAAATACATGAGCAGCATGCTTGACTGACGAATAAAAATGTAAGAGATAAGATTTTGAAATTTTGTGACAAGGAGAGAAAACGAAGATCTATCAAACAATCAAACTTTCAATGAACCCAATTGAAAGTTTGGAGAAATCCAGATCCAAAAAGCATACGCATAGGAATATCAACCTAGGCATCAATCAACATATAAAATTTTCATAAATATACAAACTATTTTATTTATGTTTACCTAAACATGTTTGTTTGTTAATATCCCAGTGTGCTAAACGTTGGCAAGTGTAGTTTATATTAATTAATTGGGTGCAAATGCTCATCAATAACATTTGCCGCAAGAAAGAAATATTTTGCCACAAATTATCAAAGTCGGCCTCTTCCGGTAAAGAAGCTCGTAAAGCCCCAGTTTTACAACCAACCTCTGTTGACGGAGGCTGTGACGGAGGTTACTCACGTCACGACGCGAGCGACATTGCGGTGCCCTTTCGCAACGGTTATACAATGCGCGTACGCACTGAGGCCATGCTCAGGAGTTGAGCAGAGGTCGTGAGCGTGGTCGGGTATAAGATCTTTTGTGAATAAGCCTTTGTTGTAGTGTTGCGGGGATTTTAAGCAAGCATGGGAACTAAAGCTGCACCATCATCGGATGAGGTCTAAACACACTATCTCCAAGCAGGTCCAATGCCGATTGGAAGTTGTTGACTGCAATGTCTGCTTTGACGAAGCAACGGCTTAGCGAGCTTTCTTAAATAATGGGTAACAAATCTTACCCAACCAACTTACAGAAAGCTTTCTTAAATACGCCGCAAACTTAACGTCGACAAGAAACATATATTTACTTGTATTTAAGTAGATCTTTTATTGCTCGGGTTTTTATCAGACAATTTTATTTTGTTTGATAATATCAGGTCCTATAACGCTATAGCAACACCGCGAAAGTAACTAGAGTTGCGGAAATCACATTAACTATGTGAAACCTCTAGAAAAATCTAGTCATTAATGCATATCTGCAAACGTAGAATTTAGTAGATCTTTCATCAGTAATAAGCTCCATGTTATTTTCGAAACCAAATAAAATCACCATCAAGGTGAAGATTTCACCGATTCAGTGGTAAGAACGAATCCCAAATTTGTTCCGAGTAATGAAGAAGCCGTGCATTTGAGTCATAGAGCAAACAAATGTTACCATAATGAACTCTGTAAGTAGTTGAAGCAAAATAAATATTTGAGAATATTGTAAGGTGTTGCTTGACGTTATACGATACGTTTTATCTTTGCAAGAAGTTCATCTTTACAAACTTACATTTTCATAGAGAATTTCGCATCATAAAGTTCTCTATTCAATCGTTTATGAAGACCTAAGGAGGAAGTCAAGTTTTCTAGAAGTCCCTTCCGGTCAACAAAGTTTCTCTCGTTTTCTAAGCTTAGCTCGGAACAAGTATAATTAAAACTTTAACAGTGAGTATCCCGACAAAAACTTCAAAGGGCTTTCTTTTCCGCCAAAGGAAGTCATAACAATTTAGAAACTATTTTCTTTGAGGTTGTGGCTACTATGTAAGCGAATACTAATCTTAGTATCACTGAAGCGGACTGTTGAGCGATTTTAGAATTAGATCGTTTCATTAATTTCATGATTGTTTTGTAAAACAAACATGTAACGAGTAAAGTACCTACCTTTTATAATTATCTCTATCTTTATGTAAATTGGTATTAAAAATTGTGAAATGCCTGAATCATAAATCTTCTCTTCTGTATCATAATAATTTGGAAAACCGTTTTCTATTAGAATGGCACCAAATTTGAATAAGCCGCTCTGGGTGCGTACCATCAACTCTTATTGCGGTTTTGTTTAGGAACCTAAACTGATCTGCTTCGCTTATTCGTACCACGACAGCTTAATATCAATGACAGCGATTCAGTGATCATTCAATGACATTTCACAGCCGCTGAGCTGTCATCAACTCTTATTTGACGTATAACTTGGCCAAGCTAACATGTCACCTGCAGGTTATACCCGTCCCTTTCACTCTCCTGGCATGACAGAATCGAGTGAAAGAGACGAGTAGAAGAAATAAGGACACAAATCGTTCGGTCATTCACATTTAGCAATTCATTTGCGATTCAGTTTTTAGAAGGTCATGGTACGAAAGAAAGCAATTCATTTTAGGAACCTATTCTGCATCGCGCTATTTTTGAATCGCTGTCTTAAAGTTGATGGTATGCACCCTGGACAATGCTTTTCTCGGGTTTATTACATGCACCTCATTTTGAACAAAGCCAGGCCAAAACTGCAGACGATCGCTAGATACCATAAATATAAGAAACTCGCAATTGAACCGTTTAAGTTGGCCAAGTTTACCGCCTAAGGCGAAGGTGGGCGTCTGACCAAACAGGTCTGACCAATTATTGCCGCCTGTTCTGGCCACGGAAGTCAGCATTGAAGCTTAATCGCTTAGTGGACCACTTAAATGCTACATTGCTAAAAGTGTATCTACGTTCCAATTAGCTTGGATTGATTACAGGTAAATATTTCTTTAAGTGTTTAATCTGTTTGATTAAGACGCACTTCATTAATATTTTATTCGATTTTCGATTTACTGAAAGTTATTTTTTTCCTACATTTCGGATCTCAGAATCTGTGTACTTACAGCTTTGTTTGATTCAACTGTCGATGTCATAGTAGAAACAATGTGGATTATGTTTTTGACATTGAATGTACATTTTAGTATTCCAAACGAAAAAGGATGAATGTTGGCTATCTATCTATATGACTATTGCATCACCTGTTCATATTATAGGCTACTAAATGCCAGCCCTGACTTCGCACGGGTGCAATATAGAATAGACGTATTCTACATTCTTCCTCTTAAATCACGTCAATTGATGAAAACCGCTAAAATTATTGCTAAGTTTGAAAGGTCGGCGGGAAGCGACTTTGTTTTATACTATGTAGAGATAAAGATAAAAATATTCTTTATTCACTTAGACATAATAAATATGTACTTATGATATACAATAACACACCCGATCTACCTTTCCTGGACGCCGATATTGCCGATACATTGAAATGCGCCTGCGCCGATTTTGTTACCATAAAGTAACTTATACACTTCTGGTACCCACGCAACGCCTTATTCCGTAAACCGATATAGCGGTTAGCCAACCCAGCTGATCTGTGGTTTGGTTATCTAATGGTCATCTAGATTGTACCATACTATTCATTGTATAATTATGTTACCGGCCAAACCCGATTTTAGGACAAACTAGTTTTTCCTAGGCCAAATCAGTTCATCGCGTTGACATTTCAGAGAGCGAGTTTGCCTCGGTAGTCAACAACGGTGTAGCACTTAGCCTTCATCACACCTGATGTTAAGTGGTGATAAGGCTGAAGGTGGAAGCGCACTACTCCCGGAACGGAATCTTTTCTTATGTCTCACTGCCGGAACACAATAATGCCGAAAACATCATTGTTATGGCGTCAGACTTAGATAAAATAGTGGTAGCTAACCAGCCGGACGTAGAACAAGTCCTACCACCAACCAAACCGAATACAATATGTACCCCCACTGGGAAACGAACCCGGGACCTCTGTGTCTGAAATCAGTGGTGTAGACCACTAGACCACAGAGGCTGTTGAGACTCCAACGTCTTTAACGATTGTTTACATAACTCATGACTAGGAAATGGAGCATTTCGCAGCCTACAATTTATTATCTCCTAATAACAGTTTGAATCAGATCAACTTATAATTATAAAGTAACATTTTAGTGCTAATTTTATTCCGTGGTGATGTCTGCATGTCGCAACACGCTGCTAATCTCGACAACCGTCACTTTTTGTCGGATTGACGTGAATTAATGTGACACTGGTGTGCTTCGCTAATACTGTGGTTGGTTAACGACAGTCGATTAGTTTGCGGTTAAACATGTACTTATTATATTCTAGAAGGATACGGTTTATATCCGTATTTTTTCCCAATTAGGAACATTCGATGCCGGAACTTTTATATTTTTGATTTTATTTTATTTTTTCGGGAAACAAACAATAACAATTTAAACTTTAAATCAGCAATGTTTTCATTATTGAAATTCATACGAGTAAATGGACACAAAGGTAGAAAATAAAAATGATATAGGTTATCTTCCACAGTCAGCCTGTGAATTTAGTTTTGTAATTTTCCATTAAAAGTTCTTTGTCACAAGTCTATCACTGTTCCAAAATTATCGAAATAACTTGAATAAAGTATACACATACCTACTAGGAAAGCCGCTGAGAATACAATTGAACACGAACCCAATAACTGCTACCTATTACAATTTATTTTTTTGAGAATTTACTAGAAATGCACAGTTGCAAATCGCCAAGGAAAAACACAAAAGTTGTACCGAAACGCAACTAATAACCCTCCTTCTGTCGCAGTCGGGTAAAAAGAGAAACACTGCCTCGTTCGTCTAATTTATAATCGGATATGGACACCTATTATAATAGGTGTCCATATCCGATTATAATTAATCCGAAAACTTGTTTACTTGGCTGAAGTTTCCGTTGGCCGAAATATAATAGGTATGTATTCGTAATATCTTCATAGTTTTATACATAATTATGTTTTAATATATTAAAAACATAGCTACCGTAACTTAGCCTATCTTATAGCAATTTGCTTTGACTTGTGATATTCCTATATTATTGTTAATTTGCATACAAACATACATACATACATATACAGGATATTTTTTTTATCAGTGCACAAATTTTTAGGATCGATTCAGAATCGATAAGTGAACAACTTTCTCCTAGAAACAAGGTCGAAATACGACAAAAAATTTTGGACTTCCCATACTAATTCGATCACGTGATCAGTCCGATTTGTATGAAAGGTCAAAATTTTTTTGTCATATTTCGACCTATGTTTCTAGGAGGAAGTTGTTCACTTACCGATTCTGAGTCGATCCTAAAAATTTGTGCACTGATAAAACGCCTGTTTCCCATGGGGGTAGGCAGAGACTATGGATCGCCACCTGTTACGATCCCTGCACACTTCTTTCGCTTCATTCACATCCATCAATCTTTTGAGACATGCCCGGCGTTGGTCCGTGTAGGATCTTCTGGGTGGGACGCTCCTGCGCAACCGATCCTCATGGTTGCATATTCAGTCACGTTTTGTTGTTGTTGTTAAATACCTGCCTAATTCCATTAAAAGATCTCAGTACAATTTAACGAAGTGTAATGAAATAATGAGGAAAATCCATGGTTTTTACCTGATTGATGTCACTTTTTTACTTAAACTGTTTAACTTTGTAATTGGTTCCATCACTATCAGTGTGCAACGCTAACTTAGTCACAATCAATCCTTAGTTCTATGAAGCTAATTTTAATTTTAACTGCAATATCATATCTTATAACAATAGTCCTTTTGTTTGTATATGTCGCAGGGATATGAGGAAATCAGGGATTTCACGAAATCCCTAGGGATATCACGAAATCACGGAAGATGTTGAATAGACTTATTTACGACGTCTTCTTCCTAAACAAGTTCAGTGATATGTCATTTCACTAAACTAAATCTAGTGAAATGTCAGAAAAGTGGATTTCAGAGGTGAGAGTTTGCCTCGGAAGTCCTGTAGAGCACGTGATAGGTTAGAAATTTAATCGATTTAATGATATCGATTTAGTGATAGGTTAGAAATTTAATCGATCGATTTATCGATTTAAATTTCTAACCTATCACGTGTTCTACAGGACTTCCGATACAAACTCGCTCATACCTGTCACCTGCAGCCGTGAGTTTACTGTTATTACTTCAGACATTCTTCATTTCACTAGATTTAGTTAAGTGAAATGACATATCACTGAACTTGCTTAGGAAGAAGACGTCGTAAATAAGTCTATTTCACATCTTCCGTGATTTCGTGATATCCCTAGGGATTTCGTGAAATCCCTGATTTCCTCATATCCCTGCGACATATACATTTTTTAAGATTGTATATGTTATATGTATATGAAGCAACCTTTTACTAACTGACTTGTCTATCAATTCCCAACCCAAAAACCCAAAAACTGTACGGACTGGGTTGAACTTAAGCTCGCAGATAATTTATGGGTTGTAATTTAATTGATCACCAAACTAACCTAACCTAACCTAAGAAAATACTAACTTAGTAGTTACTTATAATTTTTTTGTGGCTCAATTAATTATTTCTCATAATTTATTAGTAGGCATCCGCTAAGAAAGGATTTTTCAGAAGAGCCCGATAATGCTGCGGCCACACTATGGGAATACGCCAATAGACATCGGGATTTGCCAAATTCCAACACAGTGTAGCCACGTTATCGCGATAATTAAAGCGACAATTTTACTACGGCATACTACACCGTATGCATTATGCCGATAGCTCGAGTGGCGATTACCGCGTGATTTTTTGCGATCGTGTGGCCACACTATGGCGATAAATTTAAAGCAATAATTCTCGCGACAATTCAAGCGAAGTTGAACATCGGCATATCCCCATAGTGTGGCCCCAGCATAAGGGGATAAAACGTATCTTACTTTTCAAATGCCTTTTAATCCTTATCAAAATCCGTCCTTTATCTTTCGTAACACAGCTGACTGAACTACAAATTATAGATTGTTATCTTGACTGCCAGCAATGTGGATAATTGTATAACACGGTTAAATCATGGATAAATGCGTTCAGTAAGGACTTGCCAGTTTCACAACTTATTATTATGCAAGAGGCAAAGTAATGCATAAAGTTTGATCGTGAACTGATAGTTAATTACTAGTAAGACAAAGTACGAAGAACTAAATCTACAAAGAGATTTTATGTTCTTAGCAATAAAATATAGTCAAAATGGTTTCTTAAATTTTGTGTTGTAGTTACTTTAATAGTGCTATAAAAAGCATTCATAAACCCGGAGTTTAAACAAAAGTAATACTAAGAAATAAATTCACAAATACATGGGTCTTATGTCTTTTAGCTATATAAAATATAATAAAATTCAATGGTTTCTTATTTTTGTGTTGTAAGTAGTTACTTTAATTTATTGTGCTATAAAAAGCATTTATAAAATTATAAAGTAATTCTCGATTTTGTGGACGACCTCCATGGCCGGTGTACGCACCGGTTTTCAACAAGCCGCTATCCCTGGAGGTCCAATATTCGATTCCCTGTCCGGTAAATATTGAAAACGAACTTTTCAATATTTCCTCGGATCTGGGTGTATTATTATTGTATTGTACGGGTTAATACCCGTCGTTGTTTCTAATCTCCACAACAATAGTGCTCAAGCTACCAAAGTTCGGTTTTGGATATAAAGTAACTTAAGTATTTCAAATTTAAAATCTCAACTTAGTTCCGTCATTTAAGGCTACTTAATTAAGTGCTTTGACGGCCAGATATGGCGCAGATGATGTAAGTACCAAATGTGACAGTCAGAAGTTTAAAATCCCTTATTTACCTAAGTATGTGATGGTGTCCAATATTTATTTATTTATTTGAAGCTATTAGGACAAACAAAAAGTTGCCACAAATACTTTTAAAGATAGATCAATTAGGTATTGTACAGTCCAACCAATTGCATTATGGCCCATTTTGCTAATAATTTGTTTGTAAGCGTCTTAACTATAAAAGTCAGTGTCATAGTTAACAAGTTTGAATTTCAATCGTATTGAATTTTAATATCTGTTAAAAAATTACCTTTTGGTGGCGGTCACAATAAAATTGGTTCGTCTGTACAAGTGCAACCAGCTCATTTGTTTCTCAACATCATCAATCACAATCAGATAAGTGAGTTACAATTACAATCAGGTTAAGAAGTTAAGACATCAGAAATATTAGGTTGTCAATATGTCTGTGCTGTTTCTCTTTGTTATATGTTTGTGTTTTTTGTAATGTTACGTAGTTGAGCATTAGTGTTCTATATTATAGTTAGCCTCGTATTCCATTAGGCAACAGTTGACAAGAAACATGATGACCAACATGTTTTTCATAATTTTAACGGACTTTTATATTTACGCGCATATTAGGTAAGTATTTTTACTTTTTGCAATCACAATGCAATTTTTATTATTGAAAATGAACTATCATTACAAGTCATTACTTTCAATGCATATTTTATGCATACCATATCAGCAAGATTTGACTTCCCTTAATTTGAGATTAAATTCAGAGCCTAGGTACCTACTTAATTATTTACATCAATAACAAAAACAATGTGCTATCAAAAGACCTAAAAGACTTCGGTTATACTTACACAATAAGTAAAAAAATAATATGTATTCTAATTATTATAATCGTTAACATATTACCACTACCATACGTAGCAATTAGGTCGCGACCATAACAAACCGGCTAGAAACTAGACTGACTAGAATCTAGTCGTTGAGTTATGCCCTAACTACTAATTGATTTAGGATATGGACTTCCCTTCGACACTGTGCGGTGCTTGAGTATCGTTTCCTTCCATAAACGATTGACACCATAGAATTAAAATAAACAAAAAGGATGCTATGAGTAAATATATAACATGAATTCAACGTAAATAACATAAATAAGTCTAAAGATTAATAACACATGACTTCATAGTTTGGGCATAAGTAGGTATACCTATATTATAATGCGCTTTTACGGGAAGGAATTTTTCCTTATCTTTATTCCTGTATTTCACCCCATTTTCGATTTGTTTGTTTTTTTTACGATAAAGATGGTTTAATCTGTATCTGAAGAAACAAAGTAACAAATTTCTATTTCAAAGAAAATTATTATATAAGCACAAATTAGAATAATTTAACATCACTAAAGTTGGTGGGTAATCTAGATTTAGATATTTATGGCATGAAATGTTTGAAACTAACTAATAAACACGCGAATGAAAGTGAAATCTTGCCATTATAATATTTATTTTTATGGGTTATAGACCCATATCGTAAATTAAATACTTAAATGTATTATAATAACTTGATTCTAATATTTTGGCTTAAATTATATTCCACATCCGAGTAAGAAATTTTCAGGAGTAACGTCCTTAGTAGCTTTTCATATGAAATGGTTTAATATAACGTATATAGGTATATCAAACGATTTATAACTCTATATAAGTGTTGTACCTTAAAGCGCGCTGGAATATTGTATCTTTTCATTAATTACTTAACGGATTAAATAACTATGTGTAACTAAAACGCAGTAAGTAATTACATGGTAATACTTGGTTGATTTTAACAAGTCTTAGTTAAGAACATAATTAGTTCTAAAATTTATTATTTTGTGAATTTTTATGGGGGGCAGGGTGAAACCTAATCCATCTGAAAAATGGAAAATGAAGTAAGTAGGTATTTAGAAAAAATCTACCCATCTCACAACCAGCTCCGATGGGACTCGAACCCACGACCTATCGCTATCCGGGCGACTGCTCTAACCACTGAGCGACGGAGTCGTGGGTTCGAGTTCGAGTCCCATCGGAGCTGGTTGTGAGACGAGTCGATTTTTGTAAATACTTCATTTTCCATTTTTCAATAATAAAAATTGCATTGTGAATGCAAAAAAGTAAAAATTTAAATAAGTATAACTAATCCATCTGCTTATGATTCATAAATAATTTCCCTTGCTTTCTGCATCGAATACTTCCTAACCGCAAATTCTTTGGATCACTTTCGCCTGCCCCAGTTTATGCGTTTTGTTTGGCCGAATAATGTTCTCACGATAACACCAACTTAACAAAACCATAACAAACCAAACTGAATCTTATTATAAGGTAAAATAAAGGCGATGCGAACGCGGAATAAAGTTTGTCCGTCGCGTCGCGGTCACTTCTTTTGTAGTTGCGTCAAAGTTGCATTCTTTCCAATTGATGTTAGAACAGGGTAGACTGTCTGTTCGTCTCTGTCTTCCTGTTTGTTTGATGGATGCACAGATTACGCAAATTTGAATCGAGGGCAGTTCGGTATGAGGTTTCTAGTTTCGATGTCATTGTCAGCTTAATGCGAACTGAAATTGTAGTTTTTTGATAGGTCATTGGTAGAAATATGATGATGATGACTATAATAATATTTATACCTATTTGATAACAGTGTCAATGTCAGCTAAGTTTTGGTATTGCTTTCATAAGACGGTCATGCTACCATCAGTCAAGCAAGACTATTTAAAACCAATCAAAATGAAGTATTCATAACGCTGACCGATGTACATCTCTATCGATTGGTTAAAATTATCAAAGAAAGAAAGAAAGAAAACATTTTATTGACGACACACAAAAACAGCCAAAAAAAAAGATGCAGTTGAGAAAATGTTGAAGCGACAAAGAGGCTGACACTGCAACGCTGGTATTCTGGAGGGGCTTATCATGACATGACAGATGAAATTGACTGATGATTGCATTGCATGACCGTCTAATGGATGCCTAAGATCAAGCCACACACTTTGTTCTCCTACTTAGTCTGTGAGCCACACACAGTAAACTTTGAATACAGCTTTAAGTTATGGATTTGTGATTTCTTTTTCTTTTTATTTTCATTTCTGAAAAGTTTAAAACAGTACCAAAAAATAAAATAAAATTACAAAAACTTTCATCCAGTGTTTTTTCTGTCATTGACGCATTGTTATAGAGATATAGCTACATTTCTTATACTTATGGCGGAAGTAAAAGGGTCACTTCTGCCCACAGAACATGGAAAAAAAATATTTCTTTGAGTGAGTGGAAGCAAATAAAGAACAAAGATCCAAGATCATATTTTTTTAGATATGTCAAGCAATTATATCTGACATTTTCCAAGCAAGCAAGTTTTCGAGGCAACAAATGGTTGACATGACATTATAGAATGGATTGTAAATTAAATGTCAAGCCGTTCACTATCACTATAAATGTATTGATAATTACTATTTATTATGATTACTACTCGTATACACTTCGATCGAACTAGGTTTTATTGTTGATCGAAGTGTATTTAGTTATTTAATTCAAACTGGAATTTGTCCCGTCGCTTTTGCACTAAAGCCTTTCATTTGTAATTGGTAATTTTAATAATATTTACTAGGTAAGTAATAAAGTTTGTCTGCAAAGTTAGCGAATATTTAAACTAGTTTCAAATTACAAAATCGCTAAAATTCTGTTACTTAGGTACTGCAGTCCCGGATAAATTTGTGCTCTTCATAATTTTCTATTATAAGAAGTAGCTAGTCATCATCAGTCATTTTAATGTCCCCACTGCTGGGGCACTGGCCTTCCTTGTGGATGGATAAGAAGAATGGGCCGTGCGTGGCCCACCACGCGGGCCCATTGCGGATTGGTGGATACTAACGAACTAACTAAAAGAGCTGATCACAAATTATAGCTAAGAACCATCTCGATCGCGTCGCTTTCGAACAAAACAAACTGCATCAAAATCGGTACATTCGTTCAAGAACTATGATGTCACAGATTCAAGATTCAAGATTCAAATTTGTTTATTCAATTTAAATTGTTATTAACAATACTTGTGAACGTCATAGAAGCTACGCCATCGGTTCGCAAACCCTACAGCGGGAGACCTTGGAGAAGAACCAGCAAGAAACTCCAAGGGTTGTTTTTTTCTCCCTGTTTTATTTCATACAGAGTCGTCAAATTGAAAAATGACCTTAACATGGTATGACTAAGGTCAGTTTCCATTTTTTCCACAGACAAACAGATACACAGACAAGTCAAACTCAGGTATAACACCCCCCTTTTTGTAGTCGGGGGTTAAAAACATCCACTCTTTCGCATTTATAATGTTAGTAAGATTTATATGGATGACTAAGACATTACAAAATATCGAGCAACAGTGCAATTATGCTCATATCGTATAAACGCAGCTGATTCATACTTAAATGCACCCCGTGTCCTTTGCTGAGCTATTACGATAATTGTAAAGGTATTTGTAACGCCAATAGCTTATTGGAATTGGATTCAGGTGTCCGCTAGCCATGATACAGCGAGACCAGGGGGCCAAGCCTGCTAACGTTAAGTCACAATCGTGTCCCAATCGTGTTTCAATTGTAGTTCAGTTGTAGTGCTTTTTTAAACACTAGTTACAAGAATTATGACAGTATGATGTGATGTGAATGTAGTGTGTGTTGTGACCATCAATAGTATTGTGAAAAAAGTACATACCTATTACTTATAACTAGTGTGGAAAAAAGCACTACAACTGAACTACAATTTTAACACGATTGAGACACGATTATGACTTAACGTTAGCAGAACCGGCCCCCAGTAACTCAACATTTATGAAGATTATCAAAACGTCATAATTCTATATCGTCGGTCCGAGACCTTACTGGAACATCTCCAAAAAATAAGGTCTTGACTTAAGTAGGTACACACACTTCGAACGTACTTTTCAAGTCACTGTTGGAATATCTCAAATACTGTGTCTATACAGCACTAATCACGATATACCACTACAGCACTAAACGTCATTTTAAATTTAGAGATATTCCAACGTTACTCTTAAATCAAGAAAATCTTCCAGTACATTTCGAAATGTTCCAGTAATGCACTATAACTTCCATTTAATAAATAAACGTTAATGATGAACTAACTCAGAGCTAAGAGCTAGACTATATATCTAAGTACGACATCCAATATATATCTAGGTTTTTTAAAATTGAAATATAGGATTAAGATGGTTACATTTCTAAAATAATACACTATCTTTTTTTTATAATCAGATCGATTTGTTCAATTTTAAATTGGAATATTTCAAAGTATTCCAGTAGGGTTTTAAGATGAAATCAATGTTATCACAATGTGATTGTAGTGTATGTAACCACAGCCACAGCCGTTAGATGAAATTGTAGGCTGTGGGCAGTTAGCTTTTTAAAAAGGAATAGAAACTGCTTTACGATTATATTCTCAAATCAATCTTTAAAAATATGAGTTTAAAAATGAAAGATGGATTTGACGCAGTCATATACTAGACGGTAATAAAGAGAGAAGTTCCATTAAAAATATAATGTATTTTTATATAAAATAATACAGAGAAAAGTGAAATAAAAGCCCAATTCCCAGAAGAAAGTATTTTATTGGAAAATACCTGTAACTTAGGCACTGGAACATTTTGTAAAATGACATATAACTTGAAAACTAAGCATCAGAATTCAATGTTCAATAAGTCATTTTAAAAACATATAGTTTTACTATTTACACACAAAAATCGGATGGCAACATGTTTACAGTCTTTTAGGGAATACACATTTTGTTACTTTGCAAATCTAATTACCTCATTATCTCGAAAGTGCTCATTTGGACATGTTCTAGTAAGGTCGGACCGACGATATTATCTGTGGTCATATTCTGAGAGACACGCTAAGGATCACTATCTACTTAATCGAATAGCCGGACAAACCAGCTAGGTAGTTCGGGCAGACAAAATAACGTAAGGCTTTTGGTAATTATTTTTTTGCGGTGTTAAAGTGGTTACGCTACACTACCACGCGTATAAAAAAAGGCTTCTAGTATTCAGAACCCCAGTCAGTACCTACTTCTGAGCTGCCGGGAGCCTTTAAGCTCAGCATAATATGTTTTGTCTAAATTACATAGCCCAGCTAATCCAGAAACTATTCTCCATCAACCCTCCCAAACGTCTTAAAAGGAGCTGCATCATAGAGCTTGACGGAATTCGAACTCCAAGCCTCGTTTAGGAACCTCATTATTGTATAAGGGCCTTCTTACGTTCATGCCTTTTCCCATCATTAACCATTAACCACCTCTGTAGTCTAGTGGTTCACGCCACCGATATCAGAGCAAGAGGTCCCGGGTTTGATTCCCAGTGGGGGTACATATTGTATTCGGCTTGGTTGGTGGTAAGACTATATGTTCTTAGTTCGCCTGGCTAACTACCACCATCTTATCTAAGTCTGACGCCATAACAATGATGTTTTCAGCATTATTGTATTCCGGCAGTTAGAGATAAGATGGCCAGTTCCTCAGTGGTTGAGGATTCCAGGAGTAGTGCGCTTCCACCTTCCGCCTTATCACCACTTAACATCAGGTGTGATGAAGGCAAGGTGCTACCCCGTTGTGAATAAAATAAAAAAATCACCTCTCATAGCAATATTGCAGATAGTTAAAAAAATTACATAGCCTTAAACGAGAAATAAGGTTAGATAGGTGCTGAAGCAATAAAAAACCAAGTTTACCTGTGAATCCACACAAATAACTATGACTCACGAATACGTGATCTATTCACTTATTCAGTGCACCGTATTTCCTGGGGCATAAGCTTCAAATTGGAACGGAAACAAATAATTTGATCATCCAAGTAGGTCATTCTGCCAAAAAGGTCGATAACATTAACATTAACAGTAATGCAATGATGTATGTTTGCCGTATCAAAAAAAGTATTTGAACTTATTTGATTTGAACACCTGTCTACACTTTTTTAATATAAAAATTTAATTTAAAGCCTTCAACAATAACACCTAGTTCTAGATACATATAGTGCAACAAGCTTTTCTGTTCCGGTGATTATCTTTGAAACTAAAACAGTTTTCATACGACGACAGTCCATTTTGACAGCTAATTTCGTATTGCAAGTGGCTCCTCTGTCACGGCTGTCACCGGAACAGAAAAGCTTGTGTCACTGTACTTAGTTGGAGTGACAGATATGGCCGAGCGAATACTCCCACTTGAGAGTATAATTATAAGTAGATTATTTTGACAGTGTTAATAATACTAAGGTATTTCAAACTTGGAACGGTTCCTGGGTGCTTACCATCAACTCTTATTACGGTTTTGTTTAGGACCTAAACTATACTGCTTCGCTTATTCGTACCACGACAGCTTAATATCAATGACAGCGATTCAGTGATCGATCAATGACATTTCACAGCCGCTAAGCTGTCAGGAACTCTTATTTGACTTATAACCCGGTCGATTTAACATGTCACCTGCAGGTTATACCCGTCCCTCTCACTCTCCGGGCATGACAGAATTGAGTGAAAGAGACGGGTAGAAGAAAAAGGACACAAATCGTTCGGTCATTAACATTTAGCAATTCATTTGCGATCCAGTTTTTAGAAGGTCAGAGTCCGAAAGAAAGAAATTCATTTTAGGAACCTATTCTGCATCGCGCTATTTTTGAATCGCTGTCTTAAAGTTGATGGTAGGCACCCTGTAATTTATAATGTAAGACCTTTTTTCTCCGTTTAAAATAAACTCAGTCTGTGCCATGTAAAGTTTTCATTTAGTTCGTGGGCCTTCATCTAGTACTATTGTTGATGGAAGTAAGCTCGTAACTTTTTTGTTAAACGTTTTTGTGTGTAAAACAGAATGGTAATCGTGTAATGTGCTAATAAATGAAATATCTTTTACAGTAGTGACTGAATTTGAACCTTTTATATAAGTAATTTAGTATTAAAATTACTTACCTACTCTAAGAACACTGGGATAAGGACAGGAAGATTATCAAGAAAGGAAGTATTCACACAAATCATAATCATAGTCCTCTCAAAGTATTACTTACTAACGGATCCTCGCGGTTTCACCCGCGTGGTACCCGTTCCCGTGGGATCATCAGGATAAAATATAGCCTATGTTACTCGGGAAGAATGTAGCTTTCTAATGGTGAAAGAATTTTCTAAATCGGTCCAGTAGTTTCGGAGCCTATTCAATGCAAAAAAACAAACAAACAATCAAATCTTTTCTCTTTATAATATTAGTATAGATTAATACTTTTTTTGCCACTTTAAACAACACTTTTATTTTTGGCAGTAAGTACCTATGTACCTATATAAACATTTTTTCTTTTCAAAATAAGATAGATAAGATAAGATAAGATAAGATAAAGTATAAAAATCTGGTAAGATTAATAAGATAGTACTGTAATATGTAAAAATTGAATCCAAATATTAGGATTATAATAAAAATATGGTTCTAAATAAAACAATTACGAAGCGATGATCAAGCAAAGCGCGTCGCATCGGCGGCGTCAGCCCACGTTACTGGGTTAAAAGTGAAATTTTGTTTACGATTTATATTCGTTGAATGCAAATATTGCATTGTTTAAGTATATGTCTGGAGGATTGTTTAAAGACTTTTAACGGTTTGCAATTCTATTATGTTAAACCAAAACAATAAGATAACGAGAAAATATTAGATTTAGGGAAATCAAATCCATCATCAGTTGTTTTAATGTCCACTTCTGGAGCACACGCTCATGGATGAATAACGTCATGATCAAAACTAAAAATGAATTATCTGTGTCTGAATAATCTGTGGGATCATGAAGCTCGACTTAATACTGAGGTAACTGGAGCGTGCAGTACGAACAATTTTTTGAATACCACAAATAACACAGTGGCTGTCTTCCGTCTCACCTACACTTTTAAAAAATACGTATGGTCATATGAGACAGCTGACAGCCACTACATACATAAATGTCAAATTTGCTGGCGACACTTTTTTATTCAGGGTGAGAGCTCCAGTTACCTCAGAGTATTAAGTCAAACTTCATGTGTGGGATAGTAATGTACTCTTTGGTCGATGATTGGTTGTTATTGTGTCGCGTCCATGGAGCTAAATTTAATACTGAGATAACTGGAGTTCTCACCCTGAATAAAAAAGTCTACCCAGCAAATTTGACATTTAGTATGTAGTGGCTGTCAGTTGTCTCATATGACCATACGTATTTTTTTAAAGTGTAGGTGAGACGGAAGACAGCCACTGTGTAATTTGTGGTCACAAAAAAGTGTTAGTAAAGTCCGTTCGGTTAGATAGTGTCGGTACACCCGCATAGCATTGTGGCTCTTGCTGTAAAATGCAGATATAAAATAATACACTCAAGTTGGGTACCAAAGTCAATTTTAGTGAAAATTTGGATATTTTTATATAAAAGGAAGTTAAATAAGTGATTTACAAAAAATAATTATAATTATAAATTTTTCATATGATTATTATGATTACCTACTCAACATCGCTCGAATTGTCAAAAGTCACAACCTTCGTTACCACCTGTATTTATAATAAACATAGATTTTTTAAGAAAATATAATTTAATAAATGCCGAATCCCAAAATCCAATTCCATTTGCGGATGTACGCCGCACGCGGCTTCTTTTGTTTATGCGGCGGCATCCTTTGACAAGCGGCACGTGCCAAGGCGGCGCGATAAAAGAGCGACACTATCTAAGCGAATGGACTTTACTGCACCCTCCAGTTACCTCAGTATTAAGTCTAGCTCCATGGTCGCGTCATATAACGTCATGACCCATGAAGCTCGACTTAATACTGAGGTAACTGGAGGGTGCACACTTTTTTGTCACCAAAAATTACACAGTGGCTGTCTTCCGTCTCACTACACTTTAAAAAAATACGTATGGTCATATGAGACAACTGACAGCCACTAGGTACATACATAAATGTCAAATTTGCTGGGTACACTTTTTTATTCAGGGTGAGAACTCCAGTTACCTCAGTATTAAGTCGAGCTTCATGTCATGACCTTATGTCACAATAACAACCAACCAACAAAACACCCCCAATAACATCTACGCCCTCTGTCGTGATAAAAAGTTAGTTTTCCTCCCCAATGATATGCATGCAACAACAATCAAAACGTACACTTTGGTGGATAGAAAATGGTTTACAATCCTTACTTCCTTACTTTATTATATTATAAATGCGTGTCTGTCTGTCTGTGTGTTACCCAATCACACCTAAACTACTGAACCGATTTGAATGAATTTTGGTACAGAGATAGTCTAGAGCCTGAGAAAGGACATAGGCTACTTTTTATTCCTGAAAAATATCACCTTCCCGCGGGATAACGTCGTGTAGTACACGCGGGCGAAGCTGCGGGCGGAAGGCTAGTCATATATATATAATGCATTTTACCACTTTTTTATGCGATATAAACCATACTTCCACACCTTTTAAGCTTTCAAGTTGTGAGGTGCTGGTGAGTAAGCCTGATGTCATTGGTCTGACTCAGAACAGAACCGGACCTGCGCGTTGACCGTGATGCTGGGTTGTATGGGTAATAAATTAATATATGGATTTTCCAGCTCCTTTGCATTTCTTTTGTTCAAATATTACTTGAATAGACTTGAATCTCAGCTGTATGGTTTTAGGTGTACAGGCCTTTGCGTATACTTATTGCAGACGATTTAAATAACAATTTAAATAAACCGATGCTAGAACGACCAATTTATTTCCCTGCAGGCCTAGCCGAGTTTTTTACAAGCTTTTTATTAACTTGCCACGTTAGTTAGTTAGTATGTTAGTTAGTGGGGGACAAATGAAGCAAGCTTAATTTAATCCACTTCCCAGTGTTCGATGGAGCTGAAATTTTGAATACAGGTTTGGTTCAGATGACAATACAATATTAAAGTACAATCAGCAAAAAAGGTTGTCATAAAAATAAAATTTTTAATAAAAACTTATTTTTTACAGGCTTTTTATTAACTTGCCATGTTAGTTAGTTAGTTAGTGGGGGACAAATCTTGCAAGCTTAATTTGACCCACTTACCAGTGTCCGATATAGCTGAAATTTTGTATACAGGCTTGGTTTAGATGACAATACAATATTAAAGTACAGTCAGCAAAAAAGGTTGTCATAAAAATGAAATTTTTACTAAAAACTTATTTCAAATACTTAGTATTCATTTTCAACGAATTATTCATTTGTAGATACTTTGAATTTACTTAGGTTCATTAGTGTCATTCGTTACTCATCAGGGCTTTAAATACGATTCGCACATAAATGTAGTTATTTGAGTGTAGGTAATACCAGTTAAGTGGTTTAAGTGGCAGTCTGTACAGATGAGCGGTTCCAAAAGACGGTTTAAGTTAATCTGCTTAAGTGAAACCTTACTAAGTACTGCTCATAAAGTGTAAAATCTTGTTTGATGATGTGTTCCTGTTTTCACGAAAGTATCGCGTTACTTTGGGGCGAGAGGTTCGAGACTCTTGCAAAGTTAACTGACGCAGATACAAGCAAATTTTTTAATAGGGTTTAGGCACTTTCGTGTGAAATTATGCATTAGCTTTCTTGGAAATACTATGATAGCTAACCCGTGGTTTCCGGTTCATGGTCTATTAAATAGGGTATTTTACTGTTGTTGAAATGAAGATATTTAATGATGACGTTAAAAAATATTGCAATTAAGAACACCAAATGTGAAAAAATAATTTGAATCTGTTTTATAATAAAAGAATTATAGTCTGTTTGATTTTGACTGTAGCTGTCTCTTTCTAAAACGAAATCTTCTATGGCGTGACTATGACGCTACTAACTCACTGACGTCACTAAGATAGCGTCTTGTCCTTGTCTAATTATAAAGTTTGAAGTCCTATATCTTTGAAAATATTCAAGATAATTCAAAATGAAAACTTGTTTTGTGTAGCTAATATTTCGAAAAACATTTTAAAGAAATAAAAAAAAATCAGTAAAATACCGTATTGTATAGAAAATTTCATCCAAATTCGTTCACCCGTCCGTTTGGTTGAATAACATAGAAATTGAAAACTTGACATTAAAATATTAGAAGGTACTTATATTAGAAGGTTATAAGCGAATATATTGATTTATTACGCACATTGACAACCTTAGAAAAAACTAACACCTGGAGGAAGCGAAAAAGTCGGAAGTAGAATAAAAAAATGTGCAAGTTCCTTAGAAAAACATGTCAGCTGCTATTCAAACTAAAATTATAGTCCCACACATATCTGGCTCGGTGACAGCGGTGGTGGTATATTAACTGTCAAAATGTACTGTCTGCTGTGAACAGCATGATTTTTTACCAAAAATTACCTACCACCGGGTAACATTTAACGATTATGATCTTGTTTCAATTAACTAAACAAGTCATATTTTTTGTCAATGCACGCATACAAGTGTTGAATCTACAAACATTAATTACTATATCAATTAAAGTAGTTATTCACCTTTCAACACATTGTGTTACATATACACCCAGACACAGCACGAAAAGTCCGCATTTTTCACGCTCACAGCCAGTTATTTGGAAGCCAACATTTGCATACGTAATTAATAGTTTACAATATTTAATTGCTATGAACAAGTTCTACACAATACATGCGAAATAAAATAATCAATTGTTTAGTAATATTGTTTAGATAGCATGAACAATATTCTTTTGTTTTCTTTCTAATGTGCGGTCTTCACATTTAATTGTTTTTTCATCAAGCCTTTTTCTATATTACTCATTAGTTTTCGTGCTATATCTGACTAGTGGCCGCCCGCGGTTTCACCCGCGTGGTTCCCGTTCCCTTGGAAATATCGGGATAAAAAATATCCTATGTTTTAATCCAGGTTATCTACTATATGTGTGCCATAGGACAATGACCATTTTTGTATGGCAGCTGGCGTCTTTTTTTTTCTTGCGGTCATCAACCAAATATTGAAATATAATTTGTTGGCAGCACTACAGACAATAAATAAATAAATAAATAACTTCTTACATTCACACCAATTATCTAAGCCCATGTTAATTTCATTAAGAAACTGTATCATGGAAAACTTGATAACGGATAAATATATACTTAAATACTTTTTTGTTTGTAAATACATACTTAATATACATAGTAAACACCCAGACCAAGACAAATAGACATGTTCATGCACACAAATATTTGTCTTGTTCGGGAATTGAACCCGAGACCACTGGCGCAGAAGGTGGGTAGACTACCCCTGCGCCAAATCGGTCGTCAAACACATACACATAGACAATATTTGCAAATGAAGTATACTTACCTGTAAACTCAGTCCGAACCGAGTGAGACTAGCTAGAACTTAACTTTGTTTTTCATAGTGTTTGTTCGAATAATAAAGATACATTTGCGGATTTTAAAAATGTTATATTCGGACGAATGGTTCTAACTTGGTTCTGACTGAGTTTACAGCTATACTGTCTTGGCAAATATTGTTTGTTATACTATCAAGAATTGATGTTCAAACATTTTGTTGATGGCCGCGAGACAAAAAAAAAATAGACGCCAATTTTAGGCAATGCCTTTTCAACCAAATCCGTTGAAAGAGTAACAAACATCCATACTCACATGTTGGTGATCTCAATAAATAAATAAAAAAATATTTGATACTTGGCATGGTCTATTTTAGGTGCTATATCTTATCTTAGGTTAGTCTAGGTTTTGGTTTACGTTTTATGATGATTTTATTAAGCATCAAAGTATGGAGAGAAGTAGAAGTTAGAACGAACCTGCGCTTGGCACTTATTTAACGAAAAATATAACATTAATGGATTACGCCGTGTTTTATAGTGCCTTAAAATGTAAAAAGAATAATATTTCCAAAAGCTCTTAAGAATTGTCATATTAAATTGGTTTTAATAAAATAGCCATGTGGAGTGGATGCCAATAAGAACTAGATAAAAACAAAATGACGCGTGCCTAAGTAAGAATTAAGAAATATTTAACATTTGTCTCTCTCTGCATATCTGAAAATAAACATGAACACCCTATGCACAATTAACAAAATATCTATAATTACCAAAAAGGATGTTACCGTTTTATCCCAACCAGGAAGTCATATTTATAGTCAAGAGCGGAAGCGGGTGTCCGGAAGACGGATAATAGAAGCTTTCAACTTAATAAACCCCCAAGGGAGCCTTATTTAGCTTATCTAAGTGGTTACTTGTTGTGTTTAGTGTTAAAGTAGATTGGTCCGTAGAATGAAAATGAAAATTATTTATTCAGTCTTGGCTAATACAGCACTTGTAAACGTCAAAAAACTATTTTATTTTGCACGTCCCGTAAAAAAATATTCTTTCAGAACCGATCGGCCTGGAGATCCTTGGGGGATGCCATTGTTATCTCTGATAATGTTAGTATGTATTAATTATGTTTAGTCATCAAAAAATAATTTTAAAAAAATAAGAAGGAAGCTTGTATTGCATACAAAGGAACCACCTCAACATAACGGATCTATTAATAAGGATCGTAGCACATGCACATGCCACTATTTTAATTAAAGAGCCACAAAAAGCGCCATCTTGCCACCGTGCCAGCTGGTTGCGCACGCGCTGACATTTGAGGATGCAGCCTCTTGTACGCAGCTGCTCAGCTGGTAATTGTGATCAAATGCCATTTGGAGCACTACAAGATGTTTGCCATTTTGAGGACAAAAAGTTGAAGTAGCTTTAAATAAGTTCTTATGGTCTTTTTATAATAAAACCCAAAGAAAAATAACACGCAAAGTATTGTGTTCATTAATATGCCATCATGCCATTTGGATCACACAAAAGATGTTTGCAATATCTTGACAACAAAAAAATTAAGTAGGTTAAAGTCTTTGAGTACAAAGGTCCTACCTACTTTTTGAGAACTTCAGAAAAATAACACGCCAAGTTATGTTCATTAACATTTTAACTGTTTTTATTATGATCAAATGTTATTTCGAGCGATTACTTACTTACAAAATTTGCATTTTGAGGACAAGAAATTAGAACTTTTGAAAGAAAGAAAAAAGATGCATTTGTGACATTTATTACAGTGAAAAAAGAAATAAAACAAACAACATTAAAAGACTAGGTCCCGACAGCATAATGCTTTTAACTTTCGGGTATTAATTTTAGGTTTGTTTCATGACTTGAAATATGTGCAGATACTGCAGATTAAGTCGCGCTTTTTACTGACTTTCATTGTTTTAAGGGGCATGTTATTTTAGGGCTTCTAGGATTTCTTTTACATTTCGGCACCTTTTTAGCACGTTTTAGACCGTTTAAATTGTTTTATAGTTGTTACACAAAATTAAATGTCGGTTAGTTACTAGACTGTAAGCATAATTCTTGCGTTGAATGCTAATAAAGGAACAATGACGCAATCCATTAGATGAAAACATTAGAAGCCTCCTCTGACAAGATAATAAAAATCACACAATTCACATTAACACGGCATGATTGATGTATGGTTGTTTAAGTATAGCGAACAAAACATACTATTTACTAATCTCGGGCAGGATTCTTGCAAGGGCGTGGATTGTATGCTAATATAGTTTGCCTATAGAGAATATTAATAGCGTTTGTGCCTTTTTGCGCATAAATTAATGTAAGTAGTTTGGCACAGGTAGTCAATGTTCAAAACTATGTATCTACTACAAGCAGACTACAAGCTTAGGTACCTAGATTACCGCTGCTGTGCGATTCACTACTGAAGAAATTAAGATATAAAATTGCTATATTGGGAAAGTATGTGACGTGAGTTGAAAGGACAAAAGTCAACCTCACATTTATAAAGATTCTCTTACCAAAGTTATTAATTTTATAAAATATCTTTCTTGACAAAAAAAATAACGTAATCAAATAAATAACATATATTTAACTGATTTCGTGACTGAAAATGTCCTTTAAATCCTGAATCAGAATTTCTCTCCCAACGGTAAAAAAGATTGTGTTATATTTTGGTACTCTGTCGATAATTTAGGTAGGTAGGTACTAATATCCACAGCACAGCTCATGAATCGTCTAACGTTTATCTTTGTAACGGTTTTATTATAATAATGATTATGTAGGTATTTATAGATTGTATTTCCTGAATGAAACCAAATTAGATCTAACTAAGTATCGCATCAAATTTCTAGAAAATCAGCAACGGTCTGATCTAAACTATCGGTGTATTTTGTAACCGGATCTTTGAGCCAATTATTAAGGTTAACCTTATGAATGGAATAGAAACATAGAAACTAAACCTTCTGTTAGTTAAAATAGGATGCCTTATACAATAGTTATTTTGAATGTATATTATTCAGAAATTGCGAAATTATTGTCATCAATCATCGTAATGTTGTGAAATAAGATATTATCATTCTTAAGGTGTCAATAAAATGATCATGTGAGCGAAAAATTACAATAAAGCATTAAGTTAAATTATTACATATGTGACAATCATTTAATTGATTGGTAAGTTCACAAGTTCAGTGACATTTAAGAAAAACGCCTTTCTCTGTCTGCGATTTAAAATAGGTACTTACTGAACACAATTATGTACTTACTCCAAAAACTATTTTGTAATTAAACTAAGTATACAACTGTAATAAGTGAATTCGTCAAATTTGAGAGACAGTAGTTCAGTCAGCTAAAACATGTATAGTGTAGGTATACCTTAATACTATAACGCCATCAATTTCAGTACCTACAGTTTCTAATTTACCAACATACGTTAAATTACAATAATGTGTGCGATTAATTGTTCAACACATTTAAGTTTAGCAAACCGATTTACCCAACATTTTTATTTTATGTCTTTAGGGCCTGTTTCACAATGTCTATAAGTTCTAGTTAGCTGTTACTTGACAGATGGCTTTACAAAACTGTCAAGTAAACTGGAAAGTATCTCCTAATCGGACATCGTGAAACAGGCACATAATACAATAATAAATAAATAAAAGGCTGCTATCGAGTGTGACAACAATGAAAGTATACAAAAGGCATCCTTGAAGATTGTATTGAATGGCCGAGTAACGGCGTCGTCGTCGTCGTCATATCGAATTTGTTTTTATATGTTTGTTAATCGACATCGGCTACTTGAAATAGGAGAACTATCGCTTTTAGAGGCAATTGAAATTGTTGAATAATGAGAGTAAGTATCTTTATTACATTTCATGATAAAAACATTGGTAAGTATTGTTAAGGTGGTTCGATCAGCTCAGTAGCGCTACCAATGGAAATTAATCAATTACGTTTTATTAAAGGCTTAGATTAAAAGTTTCGGTTATTTTGCGCAAATAAAAGAGTAAAATGCATTTTATAAATATACTTTTAAGAACTTAAACTTAAGCAATAAGTCGTGAATATCAATAGTGCCAAAAGTGGCCACATTTAGCAATATCGAGATCCATAACTTAATGCTCATATTTGAGGCCATGAAAAAATACTTAAAAATTGCACTTTACTTTTCTATTTGCGCAAAATAACCGAAACTGTTATTCTAAACCCTTGATAAATCGGAAATGATTTATTTCTATTGGTGACGCTACTGAGCTGATCGAACCACCTTAAGTACTAAAATTTTGATTATGGAGATAGATAGGGTACCTACGTAAGGAGACATATTTGACATCACGACATTGTTTATTAATTGTGTCTTAATGATTATGGCGTTACTAAGGGTGTGTGTCCACAGAAACGGAGCTAAGCTATGTTTTCATACATTCGACATTCGACACAACTGCGCTGGGGAAAGCTCACCTGTGAAATGTATGGAAGGAAATACAACTCAGCTCCACGTCTGTGGAAACGCACCCTAACGCTACGTTCACGCTTATTTCACTTCATCATTGCCGCTACCTCGCGGCCCGCTTCGTCATACCGCACCCCCTGCGTCGCCCGTTTTAATTACTGCACGGGCGACGCAGGGGGTGCGGTATCACGAAGCGGGCCGCGAGGTAGCGGCAATGATGAAGTGAACGCGTATTAACGATTTGTCCTAAAACACAAATGTCAAAAGTATAGGAAAGACGTATCGTTAATGATGGAGCCCTCGTCAACGAAGCATCATCGTATGAAAAAATCATGATTTGATCACGAATCGTCAATGTGTGAACGAAGCCTAACGGTCTGGATGC
The DNA here is from genome assembly GCA_949710035.1 of Crambus lathoniellus. NCBI lineage: Eukaryota > Metazoa > Arthropoda > Insecta > Lepidoptera > Crambidae > Crambus > Crambus lathoniellus. The sequence goes on from OX453317.1 coordinate 2,153,161, forward strand.
GGTTTCGTATAATATCAGTTCTATGATTACCCGGCTTTACAATACAGGGTGTTCGGGGCACCGGGGCACTGTTGCAAAAACTTAAACCATGGCTTCAGACCATCATGCTGAACAACGTACAGCAAAAATTTTTTGTCGGAAATGAAAAAAAAAATCGACTTTTCATACAAATTTAACAACTAATCGGAACATTTTGTATGGAGAGTCGAAATGTTTTTTTCATTTCCGACAAAAAGTTCTTGCTGTGCGATGTTCAGCATGATGGCCTGAAGCCATGGTTAAAGTTTTTGCAACGGTGCCCCTAACACCCTGTATAATAACTAAATGGTGAAAGTAATATGAAAAAATAACTTAAACATTTAATTTAATTGCTTAATTATAAACTTACGAATGCACGCACTTACGTGCAATTTTTTTTGTCTAAAGGCTGGACATTTACCTGAAAAAAGAAAACATCATTATTAGCTAATCAATATTTATTGACCCCCCCCCACCCCCATGATTTCCTCTTTATAATCTAATTCTCTTCCTTTATTTCACACAAATTGTCGAGAATGAAACTAAGCTATTATTGCAACTCCCGTAACACAATACTGTGCATACTTTCATCGCAACAAACATTGCAACCGCATAATACTGCAACTGCACCTCGTAACCGCATCACTATGACCAGTATGGTGTCCAGTTACTTGTTTCACTCTTGCACAATACGAGATTAAATGATATTTATGGAGATGAAAAGAAAAATAACTGATGCAGAAAAACAAAATGAAATATGAAGAAAATATAAAATTACCCAAGGAAACCCTACAAAAATGTAGTAAAAACGAGCATAATAATTGTAATACTGGATGATTGAATCGACCAGCAATATTACTAACTAGCGGATCGTCGCGGTTTTACCCGCATGGTACCCGATCCCGTGGGAATATCGGGATAAAATATAGCCTATGTCAGTCGGGAAGAATAAGCTTTCTAATGGTCAAAGAATTTTATAAATCGGTCCAGTAGTTTCGGAGCCTATTCGATGCAAACACACAAACAATGAAATCTCTTCTCTTTATAATATTAGTATAGAAGTATAGATCAATCAATCAATCAATCAAAACATTTATTTAGTACAGTCGAAGGACAAATTATAACTTAAGTATACGACAAATTACTTAAATGAAGACAACACAGAAAAAAAAGACAATTTAAATACCTCTAAATAAAAAAAGAAAGATAGTCCCACGACTGTACCAAAAGGGATCTAGTTCAGCATATGTCAGTTTTTGAAAACTGACGCTGGTTTTCAACTAGATCCCTTTTTCCTTGACATCTGAATGCCAAGACAGCCCTAATAGCTAAATTAAAAAAGAGATAGATGTGTTTTTGATCAGCAGTCCACTACGACTCTATCCACGACCTAGGATAAAGACATCGTAATTATATCTAACCTATAGAATTATTTCTAATTACTCTCCCAACATTAATTACATTTCACATAACAAAGAGTGTAGGAAGTGGCGTGCTAATTCGAATCCTGCGCAAACGCGGAAAGACGCTCTTATCACTCAATGACAACTTCACTACCTCATCCGTGAGACTTGAAAGTAATTACTTTTTAGGAGTCCTTACTTCTAGAGGAAACCCCTTACTCGATCACTCAGTTCACTCTCATTCAGGTCAGTAAAGATTTTTCAAAAGATAAAGAGTAAGGTATAGTTCCAAAGTTACCTCTTTTATCAATCAGTGCATATCTATTATACTCTATACTAATATTATAAAGAGGAAAGATTTGTATTATTGTATGTAACGAATAAACTCAAAAAGTACTGGACCGATTTCAAAAATTCTTTCACCGTTAGAAAGCTACAGTCTTCCCGAGTGACATAGGCTATATTTTATCCCGATATTCCCACGGGAACGGGTACCACGCGGGTAAAACCGCGAGGATCCGCTAGTTGTCTATATAAATACAACTGCGGAATTAGGAAGAATTGCGTGACGCAATTGCAAATAAGAATACGCATTAAAGTCCGAGCCAGATAACCCTGCTCGTGATTGGGGCGATTTTGGCGCTATTTACAGTACATATTTTTTGTTCTAATGTTTTAGAAAAAGATAGGAAGTAAGTATTCGATTTCGACCGCGGGCAGACTTACAGTGCCACAAACTTTGCTGTGCCGGTGGCCAAAATGTGAAACTAACGTGATTATTTTTAATGTCATTTTGCTGTCAAGTTGATGTCCAACCATAGCATAGATATAGTATATAACGTGATATAACCATAGCGCTGCTGGCGGCTGAAGTTCTTAGAAGTCAGGGCCGGTTAAATTACTACAAAAAAAAGAATAACGTACGTAGCGCCGCTGTCACCGGCACAGAAAAGGTTGTGGCACTGTATCTGGCGCGCATCTGAAAAAATATTATTTCATAAACCTTTAAAAACTGCAAAGAAGGTTACGAAACAACTGACGCACAGCCTAAAATTTTTCATCTACGTCCATTAGTTTACTCAAAGTCACGATTTAAGTACAACAGATTTTATCACAAATCATGTTAATCAAGATTTTTTTTGTTCTCACTAATTCAGATTATTATGAATCATGGATGAAACAATGAAAATGTTCGTAACGCACTACCTTCCGCTGTTTTCATGGCCACACGAGTACGCTGTGTGGCCACTGAACCAGAGGTTCTTTGCCAACTCGGAGTTAAAACGAACGTTCACTTGACCTTCTGAATGGATTAAACTGAGAAATTAACCGGACTTATTTGTGCTATTGTTAAAAATAAGACTTGTTGACAATTGACTTAGGTGGCTATTACTATAAATTAAATACAATCACCAAGGGTACTATTAAATTAAACTAAGAATGTCATAGATCTCAATGAGTATGATCAATGGTATTTGAGCATCCTGATTCCTAATCTTTGTTGAAGAATATTTACATTATACCTATCTGTCTATAGGCAAATCATCATCATTCTCTTGCCCGGGGGGGCTACCGCCCAAGTGTTGTCGGCATCGGTATTGGCTTCATTGACAGATGGATGTGATGTGACACATTGCTACTTTTCTGTGATTAGTTTTTATTGGTGCAAATAAGAAGTAGCAATGTATCACATCCATCTGTCAAATGAAGCCGTACCGAAGCAGCACAACCACTTGGGCTGTAGCCCCACTGTTCCCATTTATTTGGTCGACGCGTATGTCTCTGTCTGCCTATAATATAAATATGAGTTAATATGAAAGAAACCCGATTTCAAGAAATTCTTGAAAACGGCAGCCGTATTTGCTTAAAAAATTGCAATCAGCGAAAATCGCGCAGTTATCGCGCAATCGATTGTTTTGCGTTAACAACATTCGTAATAAATAACTAATCATAGTCGTTGCTATAATCGTTCGCTGATGGCTGAATGCACTTTTCTCAAACCGGACCCTTGGTTTGACGTTGTCTACTAAGCTGATAAAACGCGTCGTGTTTAACTTTATTTAACTTGCCATGTTAATTAGTTAGTTAGTGGGGGACAAATCTTGCAAGCTAAATTTGAACCACTTCCCGGTGTCCGATTGAGCTGAACCTTTGCATACAAGTTTGTTTTGGATGACAATACAATATTAAACACAGTCAACAATAAAGCTTGTCATAAAATCGAACTGAAATCTGATTTAAGTAGAATACTGATTGCAGATAGGATCAAAAAATTAAAAATAATTAAAAACGAAGTTTTTACAAAAACTTATTACGTACCTATGCTTTTGCTTGTCCAATTTTTGAGGAAATAATTTAAGATCATGCTTAAGATAAGAACCCTTAGCCCACGGACGAGACGTCGTCGTCGCAACCAGGCACTCGTCAATAAAATAAGCCAGAATAATCATTAAGGCGCTACTCGGAAAAATATGGACTTTTTGATTTAAAACTATAGGACGGTTACAGTTGTTACAAATCTGGTAATAAGATATATATTTCTTCATACCTTTATCTAGAATCGTATAGTTTCAAAAACACGATTTTATGATTTTGCCTCGGCACTTTTTATTTTCGAAAAGACCTCTAATAAATGCGAAAAGTGAAGATTATTCTTAAATGGGGTTACTTACGCTATTGTAAATTGGTTTAATTAGTGGACACCAATAATATTGAGGATCGTATAGAAGCATTTTTTTTAAATCGCTGTAGTTTTTTAATACGAAGTGATTTAATGTTTTTTTTGCCTAATCTGCAAAATCGGTCTCGCTCCCGCGCGCGTCGTTTTCTCATTGCTATCTCGCTTCAGCACATTTTTTCCGAGTATCGCCTTAAGAGCTAACATTGCCTCACAAGAGACAGTACTTCTTGCTTATTACTTAAAACGTAGTGATTACATACTCTGTGCTTATTACCTTCAAAATGGTATTCATATATGACACGGGTGACAGGTCAATCATAGCTTCACCACAGATGAGTAAAACACGCTTTTATAGAGACTCTTGCGCAGCATGTAACATTTTGACATAATTTTCTTTGTGAACTTTTGCAATAAGAATGAGATAGGTAATATTCTGTGAAGTAATAGATGATTGTTGAGTGTATCGACATGTTGCGTGTTACGTATATAAATAGTATGCAATGTAAGATAATTATCTATTTAGTGTTGATAGCTTACTTCGTTTATAAATCATTGAGACTGCTGACATACTTATTCGTTACATCTTTAGATTAGCAATTTCATTCGAAATAGAAAAATAGTAGCGTACCTATTAAACATATGAACTGAGTATTGGAAAAAATCGACCCGTCTCACGACTTTTTCTAATACTTACTTCATTTTCAATAATATAAATTGCATTATGAATCCAAAAAAGTAAAAATAAAAAGTAGTAAGTGTACTTTTCAAGTTTTAGTTCTCAAAAATTATCGCACGTGTAATTTTCCTTCAATTTCATCCTTAAGTTTTTTGTCCAACCAGTGTTGAAGGTCAGGTCCACCATGCAGGGTTATGGACCATCACTCTAACTTATGAGGAAGAACTGCGTTCTCAATAAATGATACTTCTTTTCTTCTAACTGTAGGTCTCCCTAACTTCC